>JALDNG010000298.1:197500-263287 GCA_024349245.1 Neodontobutis hainanensis
TATTGACATACTATAGAGACACTAGTTTGCAAAGGTATAAAGCTTGACAGAAACAAGAATATTTTTTGCAACTCATGGGTGTTTTTGTCACAACATAATGAATACTACTTGTCAGTCATAGCCATCAATGTATAACGTTCTACTGGGCGGCAGTAGCTCAGTGGGTAGAGCGGCCATCCTTCGATTGGCCGTCCTTGATCCCTGCTCGAAACATCCCAAAATGTCATAACATCCCGCTCTCCCCCGCATACTGTCGTTATGTCCTTGGGCAAGACACTTAACCTACATTGCCTCCAGTGATGTTCTGTAACAATGGTAAATATCTTAATGTATGTAAAGTGCTTTGAGTGCTTACTACAGTACGTGGAAACGCGCTATTAAAAATAAAGATTATTATTCTAGAAAGACCAAAAGAAAAACAAAAAAGCTTGTTTTATTTAATAGCTTTTAAAAGCTCTTGCTCCTGCTCATCTGTAATTCAGACATGTAAAAATACAACCATACAATACATTAGATTTAAAAAGGTACCAAAAAGTATGCTAAAGGTACGGAGGTTGATGATCAACTTTTTAGTTGTTTCATCTGACCTCCGGCCGGTTGTCTTGGACACTCGGGTGAAGAGAGGGGCGGAGCTGTCAACTGATCACCACCTTGTGGTGAGTTGGATCCTATGGCGGGGGAGAAAGCTGGACAGACTCAGCAGGCCCAAACGTACTGTGAGGGTCTGTTGGGAACGTTTGGCCGAGTCCCCTGTCAGAAAGATCTTCAACTCCCACCTCCGGCAGAGCTTCAACCAGATCCCAAGGGAGGATAGAGACATTGAGTCCGAGTGGACCATGTTCTCCACCTCCATTGATGACGCGACCTCTCAGAGTTGTGGCCGTAAAGTCTCCGGTGCTTGTCGTGGCGGCAATCTCCAAACCCGGTGGTGGACACCAGAAGTAAGGGATGCCGTCAAGCTGCAGAAGGAGACCTACCGAGTCTTGTTGGCTTGTGGGACTCCTGAGGCAGCTGGTACCGGCAGGCGAAGCGGACTGCAGCCCGGGTGGTTGTGGAGGCAAAAACTCGGGTCTGGGAGGAGTTCGGTGAGGCCATGGAGAAGGACTATTGGTTGGCCTCGAAGAAATTCTGGCAAATCGGCGCCTCACTGTTTACAGTGGAGGTGGGAATCTGCTGACTTCAACTGGGGACATTGTTGGACGGGTCGAAGGAATGCTTCGAGGTTCTCCTCAATCCCACCGACACGTCTTCCACTGAGGCAGCAGAGGCCGAGGGCTTAGAGGTGGACTTTACATCTACTTGTACTGTTACACTCAGAAGCACTATTGACAGGGTTACAGCATGGTACTTCTGGCCAACCCAAACTATTATAATTTTTTTTTTCATTAAAAAAGAAAAAAATAACAAGAAACATAAGCACTTAATTATTAGAGGGAAGACACATTAATTATAATTAAATTAAGGAAATTAAGAAAATTGTTATCACAGTTTGCATTTCCAAACAACACAGATTGTTTGTCAGTGCATAATTTCCTGGTACACTGATTACTCTGATGCACACATGGCCCCGCTGTCACTATTCTATTTTTAAATAGAATGGTAGAAATGCTGAAAATGCCTTCTAAAAACAAACCCAGCGGTTGACCAAGTGGATCAGTCTGTCAGAAAATCACTCGCCACTTTTTCTCCCCTCTCCACCCCTGACGAATACTAAAATGGAGGAATCGGATAAAAGCATGTTCCAAAGACTGAGGAAAGACATTCATGTAAAAATAAACTACCTGATGGAAGCCTTGATAAAAGTGTGGTTTTGCGCAAATTGTGCTTAAGAGTTAGCATACCACTTATTATCAAGTCCCAGCCCTAATAATTACACAAATTTCAAAAATGTAGCCTATTTAAAAGGCAAAGTTATCAAAACATTGTTCTCTTCAAGCATACAACCCAGCTGTAATATTTTACGTTTGGGCAATTACAAATTGTACTCAATTTGTAATAAGACTTTCATAATAGCGTAATAGATGGAAGGCCACATAACATTATATTTTGTATTGTCTTCCAGGTCCAACAATGCCACCGTTGCCATCTGAATGACCAGATTAAAACTGCTCCACCAGTTTTACATTGAATTAAGGAACTTCTTTTTCAAATGTAAATTGGTAGACTGAATGTGGATTTTGGACTGAATGCTGACTTCTGCCACTGTCAAATCTGTTGCATTCAGGTCAAGGAACCTTGGGAGGTGCTGGGGTTGGACCTGATTGGTCCAACCAGGGGCTTTACACTAATTGCAAAAGCCACTGCAGATTAAGTCGGCAACTGAGATGTCAGCTGCCATTGTACATGTTTGGCATCAAAAATAATCTGACCAAGGAAAAGACTTTGTAAACCAGGTAAGACTTTAAAGATAAGTGGTACTTGTGGTAATGTGTTAACAATGCAGCTCCTATGCTTAATATGAGGCATGCAATCTCCAGTGCACAACACCCAGAAACAAAAAGACACTTAACACCTTTGATTTAATTCATGTAAGACCTGATTTTCACATTTGTCTGATATAATATTTGCTATAAAATTTAAATATTTAACTTTTATAGAATAAAAGGACTACCAAAACGAGGTCTGAGGAAGTATGTGAATGACACCCACAGTGACTGGGACCTCCAGCTTTGCTGTATGGAATAAACACTTTAAAGCAGTTTGTTTTAATATATAATTAAATAATTATACATTTATAATATAACATCAGGAGGATTCAGTAATACTGCTGATGTCCCAGAAGTACTTATTTTACAATTCCATAAACCATGCATACATATTATTTATTTATTTTTAAACTGAGGTTGCCTTCCTCACCTGAGGAGACTTTTGGACACTTGGTTTAAATCAGTGTCAAATTGCATTACTTCAAAAAAGCATTAACATGGCTTATTTAATTGTACTTTAACAATGCTTTATTTATGTATTACATTTCAGATTGGGAACGCTTGCTTTAAAATGGTGGAGGAATTTCCACAGAGACTTTAATTTATCTTAAAAGATATTGCCTTCTGTTCTTTCAAAAAATACATTAATACATAAATGTGTAATCGTCTATTATGCTATCATCATTAGAGGAATAGCGTGTACGTTGCTGATTAATATGCTGTACCTACCTGTACAAAAGTGAATGTGGATGTCTCAGACTTTTTGTCTGTAAGTGTTTGTGACTATATTTACATTAAGATATCAGATCTACATGACTTCTCCTTTCATTACCCTTTTGAACATATGAAAATGATTCCCTTTTATATCCCTTAACCAAACATTTTATAACTGGTGAATTTTGTTTAGTATTATTATTGTCAGATTTTGTTCTGTGTACAGATTCCATAATGGCAATACCCTAATGATTAGGCTTGTTGTTTTCACTCCCCTAATGCATTTAGTCGGTCAGTCTTCAATTCTGGATTTAAATGATACACACCCTTTTGAGAAGTAATCATGATAGCAGTCTCACCAAAGACCAACAAAACATAACCACTAACACAAAAAGAATGACTCAACTCACTAATCCAGTCTAATGTCATCAGCTGATAAACTATGCTGAGCTTTTTATTGATGCCACTCATGTGGCGTTAGAAAGAACCCTTGTCTTGGCTTTGTTGGACTTGATGCTGGAGAAAAGATTCTGGTAATTGACAAGCTCCAGATGTTAAGACAGACAAACAAACAAAGCTGGTGGGCATTGGTCACGTGACCCTCGCATCAACTCAAGCTCTGTGGTGCACTGGCTTGAAACAGGAAGTGTTTAGAAGTAATATGATAAAACCAGGTTTGACTTTGCCCTTTGGTAGATATATTCCTTAACATGCAATCTAAAAATTAACGACAATGGAAATATGTGGGCTGTGAGCTTTATAACATTAGAATTTGTCCTATTTAATTTCACACAAAAGTGAGCATAAATGAGCCTAGGCATTTAGAGCCTCAGTGAAGATCAGAGGGCTGAAAGATGCCAACGCAGCAGTGGTTGACTTCTATCATCTACCTACATTCCCCTCCCATTCTCCACTGCTCTGTCTCTGAGGAATTCAAGCTCTTTGCATATGGATCTACTCTCTCTCAGTTTCAGTCTGTCGATCCTAAACCACTTTAAAGCCCGTCCTTCAAGGGGTTGTTATGTACTGCGTCCACACATTCATTAAACATGCCCACATCATCCGGACGTGTAAGCACTCTGGCAAAATCATACGCGCCCCTCATGAGTTATTCATGTGTATGAGGTTTCTTCACATAATACACGTCTACAGAACAACGCACGGCACAACGTTGAACCAGAACATGTATAGTTTAATAAACATAAGGTCAGACAATAATTATTCATTATGACTGTTAGTGAAATCATCAATGATTCCCTTTCACTTTTTGTTACCTTTCTCACTGACCAGGAGTTCTATTTGAATGACCAACCATAACGTGTCTGTGAAGGTTCTAAGTCATCGAGGACTTGAAAAACAGGTTTAAGTAAACGCATCTAGACTCAGTTTTCAAGGTGAAGACGTTTCGTCTCTAATTCCAAGAGACTTTGTCAATTCTGAGATCAACTGGTAAGAGAGCTGAGCTTATATCTCTAGATATAACTGAATCCAGATGCTTTTACTTAAACCTTTTTTGACCAATCATAACGGTTTATCTAAAATGGGGCAGGCTTTATGCTATGCTAAATTGTCAGAGAAGCTTTTCCACTCTTCCAGTTCTTAAAAAGCTAAAGCTAAAGTTTTTAGCACATAAGCTGAAACACATACATACACATAAGTAATGTCAGTCAATCAAAATTCAAGGCACAAGTCATTTTTTTTATAGTTTGATCCAGGAAAGAGATTTTTAGTGTTGAATTAATGATTAAGATACAGCATATGTAGATTCTGGATACAGCTACTGTGTATTTGTAATGCATTCTCACAGCAAACCAGCAGTAAAATTTCCTGTCTATTTTTGTGATTGCAAGACAGCACTGGACCCAGTAAATACCCTAATGTGAATGAGTTCTTCAACAGGGGTCCACAAATGTACTGCTGGGGGGTTGTAAAATTCACAACTATATGATCACATACACAATAAAGATCTTACATTTAACAAACCCTGTTACAAACCCTGATTACACACATAATCAAATCAAGAGTCCTGAAGCTCTATGGCATGCATACAAAGCAAGCTAATGTAAGCAAGAATAGCTTAGATGGAAAAGTAAATGGTTAGAGGAGCAGAGGCCAACAACCAAAGTAATGGGTTGATCTACAACTGGACAACTGGACAGAACTAAATCAAATGTCACTGAACTCAGCTGATAAAGATTGTAAATCATGAGACAAATATACCATGCTGTTGCAGTAGGTGGAGAAAGCAAACATTGATGACTTACAGTGATGAAAAAATATTTTTTGACACCCTTAAAATTTTACACAATCATGAAATATTTGTGGAAAAATCATTGGACAGACACAAACAAATACAAAGGATATTTTTGTATTTATTGTTTACAAGAAAAACAAACAAAACTAGAGTCTTGACAGTGTCAATATGTCAGTTCTCAACATTGTTGGTATCAAAGTCAAGAAATAATAGATAATGGTTTCAAAACTGAACAAAAAAATAAATAAACCATCACATCATCAAGCTAAGAACGAGCAAAGTGTGACTGCCCTCCCATGGGCTTACCACTCGCAGGAGGGACCATAAGGGGCCAGTGCATAGTGGATTGGGCACCAGTCGAAGGCAAGAACACTCTGCCAGTTCATCTGCTAGAGTGTGACGTCCTATTTTAAAGGCCTTAGTTATGCTGTTATCTAGAGCTGTGTTATTTGGGATGAAATCATTTTGCTGACCCCTGCCCTTTTAGCTAAGAACATGTTTAGTGCTATTCTGTTTTGTCAGGTCATTAAACTAGTTTTGTCTAACTTTTGGTTTTCATTAATGGTTACAGCATCGCTTGTGTAATTAATAAATCTCTGTTGGTTGTAATAAATATAGCTAATCCAATCCACAATTGTATTAATTGTCTCAAAAGAGAACATATTCAAATTCTGCTGCTATCTGATTTCTAGCTTTATATTCATTAGAGACACCTCCAAAATTTACACAACAATTTACAGCCTCTATCTCAGACAAAAATGAGCCCTAGGAGTAACAGATTTAGGAAAATGAAAATCTGTATTGATAGACACTTGTCAGCATCTATTTTAGTGGTCAGGTCGTATACCTTGATTATAAAATACAATTTTAATAAATTTTGGTTATTATTTATTTTAAGCTGCCTTCATTTCAGTTTTCCTGATTACTTGAAACAATGTTTTTCCCAAACAATATTTAATCCAATTCATTTCCCCGTATAGTTTATCAAACATTTTGTTTTCCATAGAATATAAAAAAACTATATTTGTATTAACAAGTTTGAACAAATTTCCTTGTTATCATAAGCCATTTAAAATATCAGTTGAGTGTGGTCTTTTTCTGTCACTGGCATTTCTAACAAAGCATTTATTTCAACATTAAAATGTTTATTTAATGTGAAGGGTCCACCAATGACAGTGGAGCAAAAATTCCAGCTCCCAAAAAAAAAACACATTTCTAGCTCAAGAGAGTGAGCAAAGAAAGGGAGGGTGATATGAAATCTCTGTTATCTTCTGTTACTGTGGGAACATTCTCAATGAACCCAAACAGTGGTTGTGTTGTTACCACTGTCCACAGACATTTGTCAGAACTGTACCAGAATGTTTTTTTTTTCCCCAGGTTCTGGTAATATTTTATTCTATGTTTTTATTTTATTTTAAATATACTAATGTATTTAAAAATTATATTTTCTATTTTTATACCAGAGCATGTGCAAAATAATAATAAGTTCATGTTTTAATTGAATTAATTACTGATGTCTGCATCAGTCTGTGGTCATGCACTTAAATCCACCTGCAGTGGGCTTTAGAACGAGCACACCGCTGTTTACTTGTGCTTTGTCTAAGATCAGCTGTTGTGCCCGTCTGAACCTAGACACAACTAACTTTTTTCCTATTCTGTACAAAGAAGTTAGTCTGGAACCCTGTTGCTTGCATTCAATATCAAGGGTGGGGTTTACAAAGTAATGTTAACCAATCAGAGAAACGCCAGGCATGAAGCAAAAAAGGCAACACTAAAGAGCCATTTGTCAACAAGGAAGTCACGTTCTGCCGCTAGTTAACATGGTCAGAAGTAGAGCCAAAACCAGAGCGGTTTCAATGTTTTTATACTTTGCTGGTTTTTTAAAATCAAGGCGCGAACAGAAATGAACCGCCTCTCTGTAGCAGCGTCCACCATGTCTTGTGTGTGATGTGGCCAGTAAAACACACCCTGCTGCAGACAAACGGCTTGAGATTGGTCCGGCCGCAAAATTGCAGAAGGGATACACTTTGAGAAAGAGACCAGACCGTCCTCCTTTTAAAAAAATGAAATGTTCTGGTATATCAGACTAGTCTGCACCATGTTAAGCCTCGCTTTTTAAACTATCACTCAAGAAAGCAAGATACGGCCCATGGTCTTTAAACATACAGGACTTTGGGAATCAATTCAAGACCAAAACCGGGGACGCTAGAAGTCAATTACACTTGAGGGCGCGGAGGTTGTTTAATACAATGACATTTTGGTCATTTATATTCATATTTTTATTGGACGATTTTAACTGTCCTATGGTTAACACACAAAGAGCACTGCAACAAGTAATTTCTAAATAAACCCATTTATCGTGGCAAAACAGACTTGCATCCAAAGCACGTGTCCAGGGTGACCAGATGTCCCACTTTGTGCAGGAATGCACAACATTTTCAACGTAAATCCAGGATCACAAATTTATTCTATGTCCCACATTTTGTTGTCCAGTAGTCCAACAAAGCGTGGAAGACCGTCATCGCAGAGCTGCCAATCAGCGGTATTAAGTGGAGTGACGGCTCCAGTGCTCAGCAGCAACCTTCTGACAACAGCTACACCTGCAATGCAAAGCCGGGAATTGAGAGACACAATTTTTCTTATTTTTCAACAAAACATGAAAAAATTTGTACTAAAAAAGGATATTGCTACAATGAGGACAATAAAGACTATTCATCATGGCTCATGGGTAAGCCAGTCTAAGGGGACTTGTTTTTTGTGAGCTATGTAAGAGGAAATGTTTGCTTTGCCTCTCTTTGTCCCACATACAGTACACAGGCTTTTTGTCCCACATTTGGTTCTTTATGATCTGGTCATCCTAATCATGGCTGTTTTGGATGCACACATAGATATAACATAGATAAGACAAAAATAGCCTATTGGCATGCAATGAGCTTTTACACGTGCAACATTCAGAGCATCTTTTGTGGGAGCCACCTGGATGGAAAACAGCACCAGGCAGGACTTCTTTGCCCTAAAAAGGGTGGTACATTCAGCTGAGAGGACCATCAGAACCACCCTCCCCAACCTGCAGGACATTTACACACAGCGTTGCAGGTTAAGTGCCAAGAAGATCCTCAAACAGCCCACCCACCCCGGACACACTCTCTTCTCCTTGTTGCAGGTCTGTGTTTCCGCTGCCTGAGGACTAGAATAGAGAGGTTGAGGAAGGGTTTTTATCCACAAGCCATCCATCTGCTCAACTCTGAGCCATAAACTGGACTGTACTGCTTACGCACCTTATATCCTATAGACCTATATTTAAAATTTTTTTATTTTACATTTTATATTTTGAGTGCTGTGTTTTTATATTTATATACATATAATTTTTTTTTACTGTGTGCTGTGTTTTATTTTTTTTGCTACTGGCTGCAGGTACAAAATACAGTTAGATGTTAGTGGTCAACTGCGAACTTTTGCGTGCCCAAATGATTGACGTTACAGTGAATAAAATAAAAAATTTAAACAGTGTATTTCAAGCAATAAAACCGAATACTTACAATAAAAGACACATTTATAAATATTTTTATAAATCTTTTATGTTGCAGTTACAACTCTCACCAGGTGGTGGTGCTATTGCTACCACTTCTCACATTCATGACCACAACTGCAGACATCCCAAGTCTCCCGGAAGTTGCGGGAGTCTACCTATTGATAGCGGCTCCATGATGCCCGCAAATTAAAATCTCCTGGAATCTAGAGCGAGCGAACAAGAGCACGCATGCAAGAGTTTTTTGTGTAGCGCGCGCACGGCAGAGAGGGAGAGGGAGAGAGAGACCTTGCGTGTGTGTGCTAGTGTGCATGTGTGCGAAGCGCTTGTAAAACAGAGAGCATCCTGATTGGCCTGTTTCCGCAAATCAACCAATCAATTGTCAGTGTGGGTGGGCTTTTATCTCTTCTCCCAAACCAAATGAATCAGTTATGTCTATCTAGAAACAGAAGCACAATGGCAGAGGGAGAGTGCAACAAAAAAAAATATAAGACACATTTTACGGCAGACTACACAAAAGTGTAGCCCTGTCTTATAAGTGTCAATCATAATGACAGTCTTGCTCGCTGCACTACGTTGTAACAGCGACTTCAGCATTGCTCATGGCGGGTTAAATGATTGCAAAAGGCAGGTGAGGTGAGTTGATAAGTTTCATTTCATGTGCATATTATTCAGGCTGAAGGTGCTATTGGTGCTGCCAAAAGGGCATTCAGCATTGTGCGTCACATCAAGACAGAATTTAGGAGTCAGATGTCTCACCAAACACTTGTGAATCTGATGTCTTGCAAGATAAACAAATTCATTGACACAGAGTGCTATGAGGTTGAGGTTTCTGGAAAGTTGCTCAAATCTGTGAAGCAAGCATCAACAAAGTACAAAGCTTGCAACAAAATTAAAAGGCATAGAAAATAGGCCTAGGCCTACATGTAGGCTACATTTGGTGTGTATGTAAATAGTTACTTCATTGTTCTGTAATATTCAGCTGTATTTCGGTGCTTCGGGATATCTCCCTGAAATGACTTTTTGCAGGTTGGGATGTCTGCAACTCTATGAGGGGTGGAACTGACAAATATTGTCTGATGTTAATGTAATCGCATGGAGCCTGACCGGGTAAGAAAAATTCACTGGCTATGTGAATGGATAAACGTTGTTACAAACTGTTGTGATGTCATTTTACATAAACTTTTACCTCGGTTTATCTATTTTACAATTTTTAATTCACACATTCACACATACCCTGCCTAAGGCCCAAAGCAGCTGGGATAGGCTCCAATCACCCGCGACCCCTAACGGGACTAAGCAGTAGAGAAGGAATGAATGAACATTGATACATATAATTTTTCACTTTTATTCACATACACTTTTTCAATTAGTTTTTGTACAACTGTCCATACCATTCTTGTGGTAGGGTTATTGTTTCTTTTTCTGTTGTATAATCTGCTTGGCAGGTTTTGATCTTGACTCAAAAAATAAAGTCTTGGCTTCTCTTGATACTATTGTGCTACGTCATTTAAAAGGTGACTGCTGGTTATAACTCATCCTACCCCTGCCAACTCTCAAACATAAGAACTCAAACTATTCTCAGTATGTGTCCTATATTAAAAAACAATTAAGTATTTGAATTAACAAAGATGATATCCCTCTGGCCTTTGCAGAAGTTTAAGATTTACTGTACTTATCACCGTTATTAACTCTCAGAAAAAAGCAAACAAAAGACAAAAGACAAATGTGATGCACTACTTATTGTTAAACTCGGCAGCAAAGGTTGATTACCGGTTAATGACACTCAATCTGGGTTAAGTGGTCTATTATGAACACAGAACTCATTAGTCTCATGTCTGGTGGGAACTGTGGCGTACAAGCAACAATCAATCAATCTTTTCACCTAGTTAAGAAGCTCCAAATTTGCCTGAGCCTGCCTTTGACAAAATTGGAGGTTTGTCTGGCATTAAGACATCCAGTGACTGGGTGTCAGCTAGTTCTAACCAAAACGGATAAAAGAGTGCTTTCTACAAATAATAACGATCACTAGAGGAGAAAAGAATGTGGAACGAGTCTGTCTTTTTTGTTCTTGACATAATGAGCCAGAGTGTGTGTGCATCTGGATGTATTCTAGACTGTAATACATTGTCAGTAAAAGACAGAAGCTGCTGTGCACGCTAAACTGGGTGTATTCAGCAGGTTTGGAAATGCTGTCACCCAGGAAGAAAGGGGCATCTGTTTACTGTCACTTTTTCCCAATGTTATTGATAGCTCAGAGACAAAAATAAAATCAGAGCCTTATTAAATGCAGGTATTTTAGGAAACAGGTTCTGTTGATTCCCATGTGGCCCCTGGGAGCTATTTTCAGCATGTGTTTTCTTTTACCTGTCAGATCAGTGGCTTTTATACATCTAAGGCAAATGTATGAGATTTCACTTACACTTCACCTAGAAACATGAAACACAATTGGACTATTCATGTTTTCCATTTAAATGTTAGCATGTTTCAAAAGTATGCTTAAAGAAGGCCAGTGGGCTAATTAGCAAGCTACGTGAGAGACATTAAGGAGGTCTTAAATTTCTCAGATGTGTTATGTGATAAAATTCTTTACAATTTAAATAAATAATTATGCAGCATTAATAGTTTTGTCAGTTTATGTGAGGATTATCTCACTTTTGCCTCATGTCCCAACAAACATCAAGAAAATCCTAATCCTAATTCTGGTTTTAAATCTCTGTACCGATTGCTTTGTTTTTGATCAAAACCAATCTTATCTCCTTTAAGGTTGTGTTCACACTTGTCAACAGAAATAAGTCTAGTTTGGTCTGGGCATCTCTGCTTAGACTGCTGCCCTCGTGACCTGGCCCTGATAAGTGTTAGAAGATGGATAGATGGATGGTTAGTTAGTATAAAGTCCCGTGTTGTGAATATTTTATTAATTAAAAATTAATAATGAATATTAATTTATGTAAATTAATAATTAATATTTGGATATCAAAATATTGTCTCGTTGGGGGCACCACCCAGGGTCACAGTCCTGGGAACTAATTATGTTTAATAAATCTCAATCTGAAGAAAGGAATTTTCCTAGTTTTCGAATATCTCAATATAAACAGGGAAACACTAATGTCTTTAATGGGTTTATACAGGTTTAAAACAATGAATAATGATGATGAAAGGACACAAAGGAATAATTATTGACACAGGAATGGGTAAACCAAAGAACGATAAAACATTTACTTTCAGAGGATTTTGTGAAACAAAAGGAAGTATTGATTATTTGCTCTATTATTAGATGAGGGGCTTTTACGGAGCGTTTAGAGGGGGTTCGCTGATGGTTTCTGAGGCCAAGGCTGTTATGTTTTAGACAGTTAAGATGCCAAACATATGTGTCACGTTTAGACTCACCCTGGGGTTGTGATTGGTCTCAGATCTTAATAACGAGAGGTCCAGAGGTTCTTCAGAACCTTGTCGCATGCCGATGACGTGTGTCGCCTCCAGGATGGCCTGCCGTATACACTTAGTCTCCAAAGGGGGCCGCCGTGAGGCCGGGGAATGTCCAAAAAGCGTCTCGTTACTGTCCCAACTAGCCAAGCCTTTTAGCATCAGCGCCATACACCGAGTAAAATTGAGTCTTTCAAAGTTATTGCGAAGTCCACTGAAGGAGGTCTTAGCGGCTGTGTTGCTGGCTTAACTTGCTTGAGAAAGCTAGATTTTGTCAAGCTAACTTTTTAGCAGGCACAAAGTCCTTAAAAATAAAAGGCAAAATAACTTCCGTCTGGTAGAAGACTTGCAGGAAGTACTTTGAGCAGCTGTTTGAAGAAGGAAAACTTTAGCGCAACAAGCTAAACTTGCAGGCTTTAAAGTACAAAGAAAATTTACTCGTTACACGAGGTCCGAAGCTTGTAAGGTTGCATTAACGGGTCTGATCAAAGCATTCCCAACTGTCAATCAGGATTAGAATAAAGTGTTCTCGAGAAAGCTGGATGAACACCTTATCTCCAGAATTTATGACTTTTTGACAGTGGCGCCTAGCGGTCTGGATTTCTCCATGAGTCCTTTTGACCTGGTTGGTTTTTGGTGCTGGTTTGACCTAGGTCCTGTCTTTTTATGAAAACAAACATAATCGTTAATTATAAGTCCTTGGTCTTATCCAAGCAAGAAACATCTGTGAATATTTAAAAGGGCACGTTTAATCTCCTGTAGGGAAGACCACGGTGTTAGTCCAAACTCCTGCTTGTTGGTGGCATCTGGAAATGATAAGTGTGGAATTGAGGACTGATCTGCTACACCTGGTTCATTTAACATTAACACAATGTGATTTCCAGCTCAGTTTGCAAAAGACAGAAGGTTAGCTTTTTGTGAAATGTAACAGAAAGCACTTGGCAGGTGGCAACCTCAATTTCAGAATAGCGCGAGCTGGTCCATCATTTAATGAAAGGCTAGACATTGCAACGTTGGCTTTTTTTTTTAGATTGTCAAGTCAAGTTGCGTATGCCAGAGTTGAAAGTACAGTCTATATTTGGTCATTTTAGATGTTTTAATGGTTAAGTACACCTGTGGACTCAAGGGACATGTATTTACAAGTTGGGAAATAACACGTATTTCATGAATAACAGCAGGTATTAATATAAGTCATTTTAGTCACTGATGTGCGTCATGTCTGAACAATGAACAAAATAAATGGAGGAAATTGAGAATCAGTTAGAAACACTGTCAGATCCTCACTAGTAATATGTTTTTAGAAACTGGAGACTTGTGTTTTACTGAAATAAATGAAGCGCAATTGTGGTGTATAGGTTTGGTGGCCAAGAAAGCTCAAAGCATGCAAATACACATGCAGCAAATGTGTGTCTTGATTTGCAGTACCAACGTTGTGACGTTGATTTAGAGGTTTTATGAATTCACAGTGCGATGTTGCATTTGTGAATTGCACCAAAACTGTTGCATGTACTAATGTGTATTTGCATGCTTCCTCGGCCACCGTATAAATGACTAAAACGGGGCATAACCTGAGACGAGAAACAGCATGTGGATTAATCAATAATTGTAGGACAAACAAACAAAACATTCCAGCGTTCAATGCAGAAAGCACTCACAGGTAAGGAGCAGTTGTGTAAAGGTGAGTAAAGCCGAGCGTATCCTTGTTTTAGATGGATTTACTTTTTTAAAAACTTCAGACTGCATGAAGACCCATGTAAAGAGGGTCCCCTTTGCATAAAAACAGTAGTTATGTGCCCTTCACTTGGTTAAACACTGTGTTCACACGCTCCATTATTTGATAAATCAGTCCACAATGATGATCAGAAAGGAAGATGACAAATCAGCCATGAGCCAGAGCCTTTTATGAGTCACTCTAGATGTGCCTGTCAGTGGCCATGTGTGTATAATGGCTCATTCTGAATGGACATGACCCCACAACAAAACAATGGCAGTGGTGCTAATTGTGTTTTTATGTAAAAGTATACATCTGCCCCACTTCACTGTGCAATTGTTTAACTCATGTCCACTCTTTTTCCTCATTTCATCATTTTACTCTGTGCTCCACAAATACTTTCAGTGGCTATCATGGTATTTAGCACACTGACCTTTTCCCTAAATTTGGTAGTTATCTCTGGCTCCATTAAATCACTCTCCTAACTTTTACAAATCTGTAGGCCCACTGTATACACCATATACTGAATTGATGCATATCTGTTTTTAGCTAATAGTTTATGGTATGTCAACAATTCCTGTGTTTTAATATTAGTTTTACCTTAGTATTTCTGGATATGTCAAAATGGATTTCTCTGAGCCTGTCACCTGTCTGTTTCACTGCTGTGTGCTTGACATAGAGCACAGTGGTAGATTCTCAGAGGAATAGATGCCTTCCTGTGTTTACTCCTACAGCGTTGCCCCAGGACATCTCAGCGTTTCCTCTCTGACTGCAGTCCTCTAATGGCCTCTTACTGCCATACTGGCATATTTCTGCATATTTTGTAAAAGTAAAAAAGTCATCTGCCAAGTTTGTCTACACCATTATTATTTAGGACTTCACGGTCTATGGCTCTTATGGCAATGCATACTACTTCTTTATTTTGACATCACTACTGGAGACATCTTTTTTATTTTTATTTTTTTAGAACAGCGTACAATGTACATAAAGCCAAAGCAGAGATGTTTGTACCAGACTATAGTTTAACAGCTATTTTTTTGTTTTAGTATGGCAGTCCAGGACTCTGCTCTGGCACCACTTTATGGGGTCAGGTGTAAGATTTGGTGACATCATCAAAAACTGCACCAGCATTTTTGTGACGGAAGTACTGGACCTTCACATTCATTTTGACAAACTAAAACCTATAAATGAAACATTTCTAGTCATCAAACTGATTGTTTTTTTTCCATATAGTAGAGAAGATTCATTAGCATAAACATGTATTATTTACCATGAAAGCTATAACACAAACAAACTAACCTGTTAGTTACTATGGTAATCCCACCACGCTGGTAAAATTAGTGGCTAGATTCCCTTTTGTTGCTTTTTTTTAAAGGTTTTTTTTTGCCTTTTTGCCTTTATTTGATTGATAGTACTTTGACATGAAACAGGGTGAGAGAGAGGTGAGCAACATTGTGCAAATGACCTGAGCAAGACTCCAACTGGGTCTCACGCATGTTATTTAACAACTGAGGTAGGGCCGCCCCCCTAATTTTTCCTGCTTTTCAAAAGACAACACTTAATATCGAAACAGTTGCAGTGTTGGACATCTTACCTTAAAAAAATGAATTAGTTAGTTACATATTACTTCTTCCAAAAAGTAATTGAGTTTAATAACTTAGTTACCAAATTTTAAAAGTAATTAGTTACTCAGTAAAGTAACTGTGAAGTTTTTTTTTTTTTTACATTTTATAATGCTATTACGTTCTATAACATCTTTAATATCAAAAATGTTTATATTAACTGAAGAATAAAACACTATATACAGTATTTTAGAACATTTGGTGTTTATTTGAACTCAATAGATTGCAGTCTGCCATCTATATGATGTGCATAGAAATAAAAACATATAAAAATAAATGTTGAAAATAAAGTGCAAAATTAAGACACACAAATGTAAACTTGGGTAAAAAGAAACAAAGGAAGATCTGGCCATTAAGTAGTGTAAAGCTCTGTGACTGTAAATTATTGCACAATAAACGGAACACAATCCAACTCTCTCTGTAGATTAACATGTTCATTCTCAGTGAAAATGAACAATACATTAATCTATAATAAAATATTCCTCATCTAACAACTAAAACAGTGGTTGTAACGTAGATTGTGTTAGCATGTGTTGATGTGAGGTGCTTCATAAGGTTTGAGTTGCTTGAGGCAGTCGTGGATGAAGTCTTTTTTTCTGGACATAACGTGCAGTGAGACCGTGTGAGCAGGGCACCGCCCACACACCCCTGCTCTTTCCAGGCCGCTGATGTGTAGCCAAAGCGCTTTATTCAAACAAATTGGAGTAACGCAACACTTTACATTCTCAGTAACGATAACAGCGTTCCAATGATGGGAAAATTAATTAATTAGATTACTTTGTTACTGAAAAATAAACTCCGTTAGTAACTCTCCGTTATACTCTAACGCCGTTATACTCTAACGCCGTTACTTACAACACTGCCAGTCTCACTGAGGTTCTGTATACAATAAACATGTATCTGTTGGGGACATTTGTCAAAAGCATTTAGTTTGTTTATTCAGAATTTAAGATTTTTGATGGCTTAGGCTAATTCTATCATTAAAAATGTCTTGGGGTTGGTTTTAACTGATGACTGATCAAGACATGCACACAACTATGTTGATTACAAACACAAAAAGGCTCTTACATTAGAGGTGCTTGTAAGATTATACCTGAGCTGCCACGTCACCAACAGGGGTTACAATAGCCCGGCGTGTTTGAGACACGTGCTTCACAACCGATCACACAAAGAATGATCACCATCGCATAATTCTACGCAGCATTGAGGTAGCTTTTGAAAGGAAAATGCAAAAACACAAAAATGTCCCAGTTTTCACCTCTTCCTGTCCAGATTGTCAGAAGCACACTTTGCTTGTAACTTATTTTTCAGTAGCCTCTCTATGTGTCAATCACAGAGTTGCCATTGTTACAGCATTATTAATCAATTGGAAAAGATCAGAATTGAGTTACATACATGTGCATCATTGTTATGTTGCACATGATTCATGTGCTTAAGCGCGAGGCTATTGTTAAGCTTCTCTTCTCAAGCTTTCACCGTCTCAGTCTGTAATCAGCCAAAAAGAAAGTTGTGATTTACTAACGAGCTTAAGGAACAATGCAAAATCAAAAAAGTTTGATTTTAGGAAAGCACGTTTGTTAAATGTTAATATAATTTAAAAAATGTTACTCAATGCAATCAGTTCATATTTTTTGTGTTTACTTGTGGTTGATTTTGCGCAGTTTTTTTCCATGTCGACTGGGGGTTTTGAACTTACATACTGCAGCAGCGCTAACCCCTCTGCCACATGCACCCCACACTTTTACATTATTATTAGCTTCCATTCACCCAGTCACACACACACATTCCTGCACCAGTGTCACAGCACCAAGGTGGGTTAAGTGTCTTGCCCAAGGACACAACAACAGTATGAACTGTGGGGGAGCAGGAATCGAACCGCCATTCTTCCGCTCTACCACCTGAGCCACTGCACCCAGTCTTTACATCTTGAACTCGTTTATGCACTGATTCATTTTCTCCTTAGAAGGTTATGTAAAAATGTCTATTTGCTAATATTAGCATCACATTGACAGGTTACCATCTTGTATTTACATAAATTTATAACTTTTTATTAGCTTGTTAGCACCGCTAACGTTTTTTTTGTCAATATGTCGTAAACAGACAGTCCTTTTGGTTTATGTGGTGGTCATGTCTGTGAGCAAGGACTGAGGAAACCGCAGCTGATAATGTTCAGAGATGCAAGATACTAGAATATACTGTTTAGTTGAAAACGTTAATTCTGTAAAGCTATTTGGTGCAATACTTTTGTTTTATTAGTATGTATGTAATCTTTTTTTCAGTACAACCTTCTGTATTCTTATTTATACAATACATTTTAGATACAAGATTTTAGCATTCTGTTGTAAGGGTTGTCTTAAAAGTGTATGTGAGAGGTGCTGATGAATGACTGATGACAGATTAGCAGCGAGGACGACACCAGAGCCTTTTGTGTGCCCAACAGGATTACAGGACATTGGACGCGTCAGGATACAAGCACTCAGGCAGAAAATTACTTTCATAAAGTGACACAGCACACACAACAGAGGGGTGCACATCTTATGTGATTGAACATTACACACCAATGACCCACAACACACCTTAGCTATAATGAAGATTAGACATAAACCTGCCTGACTGAGCAAATGCTGACATACACAACACCTGACTATACTACTGTACCATGTAATGATGTGATCTTAATGATGTCATCTTAATAAAAAATCTGAAGCATAAAACAGCAGCAGCATAAAAAGACAAGCAACATGCAATATGTTCTATGGCAATTTTTTAAAAGAGCATTCTTTGTGTTGAAGGAACACACATGACAGGACTCACACCACTAGTACTGCCGCACCATCAGTCCGGTTTTTGTGAGTTTATGAATCCACAAATCTTGTGAGAATCCAGCTGCTGAGAAAGATCTTGAAGGGCCTATAAAAAGGTTGTACCAACCCACCCCATCTCTCTCTGTCTGAATATTTTCTGGTCACTGTCTATCATATAGTCTTATGACAAAATTTCTGTTTTCTGTTGTACACCTCAAATAAAACAGTCTTTATGTCCACTTTAATATAATACTTGGACAAGTGAAATAAAACCAACTCAAAAGTTTAACTAGAATAGGCACATAACAAGCAGGTTGTGAATTCAATCTTCAGGTCACAAGTCTGCATGTCTTCTGTGTGTTACCGTGGGTTCTCTCTACATAATCAGCTGACCTCCGACCATGTGTCTTGAACACTCGGGTGAAGAGAGGGGCGGAGCTGTCAACTGATCACCACCTGGTGGTGAGTTGGATCCGATGGCGGGGGAGAAGGTCGGACAGACTTGGCAGACCCAAACGTACTGTGAGGGTCTGTTGGGAACGTTTGGCCGAGTCCCCTGTCAGAGAGATCTTCAACTCCCACCTCCGACAGAGCTTCGACCAGATTCCGAGGGAGACTGGAGACATTGAGTCCGAGTGGACCATGTTTTCCACCTCCATTGTCGACGTAGCCACTCGAAGCTGTGGCCGCAAAGTCTCCGGTGCCTGTCGTGGCGGCAATCCCCGAACCCGGTGGTGGACACCGGAAGTAAGGGAGGCCGTCAAGCTGAAGAAGGAGACCTATCGAGCCTAGTTGGCTTGTGGGACTCCTGAGGCAGCTGATAGGTACCGGCAGGCCAAGCGAGCTGCAGCACGGGTGGTTGTGGAGGCAAAAACTCGGGTCTGGGAGGAGTTCGGTGAGGCCATGGAAAAAGACTATCGGTCGGCCTCGAAGAAATTCTGGCAAACCGTTCGGCGCCTCAGGAGGGGGAAGCAGTGCCCTGCTAACACTTTTTACAGTGGAGGTGGGAATCTGCTGACCTCAACTGGGGATATTGTTGGACGGTGGAAGGAATACTTCGAGGATCTCCTCAACCCCACCGTCACGTCTTCCACTGAGGAAGCAGAGGCCGAGGGCTCAGAGGTGGACTCGTCCATCACTCGGGCTGAAGTCACTGAGGTAGTTGGGAAGCTCCTCGGTGGCAAGGCACCGGGGGTGGATGAGGTACGCCCTGAGTACTTCAAGTCTCTGGATGTTGTGGGGCTGTCTTGGCTGACACGCCTCTGCAACATCGCGTGGCGGTTGGGGACAGTACCTCTGGACTGGCAGACCGGGGTGGTGGTCCCTCTTTCTAAGAAGGGGGACCGGAGGGTGTGTTCCAACTACAGAGGGATCACACTCCTCAGCCTCCCCGGGAAAGTCTATGCCAGGGTACTGGAGAGGAGAATGCGGCCGATAGTCGAACCTCAGATCCAGGAGGAACAATGCGGTTTTCGTCCCGGTCGTGGAACACTGGACCAGCTCTATACCCTCTCCAGGGTGCTGGAGGGATTATGGGAGTTTGCCCAACCAGTCCACATGTGCTTTGTGGATCTGGAGAAGGCATTCGACTGTGTCCCTCGCGGCGCCCTGTGGGGGGTGCTCTGGGAGTATGGAGTCTGGGGCCCTTTGCTTAGAGATAGGGTGAGGAGCTCAGTCACTCGGGAGGAGCTCAAAGTAGAGCCGCTGCTCCTTCACATCGAGAGGAGCTAGCTGAGGTGGCTCGGGCATCTGTTTTGGATGCCTCCCGGACGCCTCCCTAGGGAGGTGTTCCGGGCATGCATCCATCCATCTTCTACCGCTTATCCGGGGCCGGGTCGCGGGGGCAGCAGTCTAAGCAGAGAAGCCCAGACTTCCCTCTCCCCACACACTTCCTCCAGCTCTTCCGGGGGGATACCGAGGCGTTCCCAGGCCAGCCGAGAGACATAGTCCCTCCAGCGTGTCCTAGGTCTTCCTCGAGGTCTCCTCCCACCGACCTCGAGGAAGACCTAGGACACGCTGGAGGGACTATGTCTCTCGGCTGGCCTGGAAACGCCTCGGTATCCCCCCGGAAGAGCTCGAGGTCTCCTCCCACCGACCTCGAGGAAGACCTAGGACACGCTGGAGGGACTATGTCTCTCGGCTGGCCTGGGAACGCCTCG
This sequence comes from Neodontobutis hainanensis, assembly GCA_024349245.1. NCBI lineage: Eukaryota > Metazoa > Chordata > Actinopteri > Gobiiformes > Odontobutidae > Neodontobutis > Neodontobutis hainanensis. The sequence goes on from JALDNG010000298.1 coordinate 218,146, forward strand.
GTATCCCCCCGGAAGAGCTGGAGGAAGTGTGTGGGGAGAGGGAAGTCTGGGCTTCTCTGCTTAGACTGCTGCCCCCGCGACCCGGCCCCGGATAAGCGGTAGAAGATGGATGGATGGATGGATATATATATATATATATATATATATATAAGCTGCATATTTTGCTCAGTCTGGGGAATGGAGGATTACGTTTACTAAGAAATATTTCAGGTTCATAGATACTGACTGAACATGGCCTAGTTTTTAACCAGGTGCTGTTTGGACTGAGGGAATAAGAACAGAGGGGTGTTTAGTAAAATCTCGTATGAACAGGCTGAGATCAATGGTCCATGATCCATGATGTTTACTATTGTAAAACCAAATTCTATTTACAGTAGAACAATAAGGAGTTAATCCTATTCTGGACCTGTAATTGATTTTGCAGAGATTAGATGTACGTAGAGACAAGGATGTTAGTCTGGGAGGACATTTAATCCTTGACTGAGAAATCTTCACGCTGCCGAAGATAATGCAGTATGTTTGTAGGCTAATAAACTGGTGTTATATTGCATACATGTAAAACAAATTGCTAAATCTAGAAGACTACAGAATTTACTGGGAGGGACAAACACCTATAGACCCTAAAGGGGCAGCTGATGTTCCATTTACACGTTCCATTTACACCGAACAAGTGAACACCACATTCCGTGAGAAGGGCCTCTTCTGCAGCTTTCCTCTATGAGAGCACCTCCACGTATTGCAGCATGTGTCGGAAACATCCCAAGTGCAATGTGTCACTACAGAACGGCAGCTGGTATATTATTCAGGACACCCAGCTAATCGGCACACAGGTGCCTGGAATCAGCTGCCATACCTCTGTGGCCATTGTAACCAGTGCCACATTCAGACGTTCTCTGTTTACTTAGATACATTCTGTTAGCGTGTCTTTTTGATTCAAATACTTAATTATTACCTATTCCTTTGTTAATAAACCCCGTCTGCAGAATAGCAGGCCTGGTATACCAGGCTAGTATTTCTACAGTTGTAGACATGCAACGGAGTGGTAACATACATACATTACATACTAATATTAATTTTGGTTTCAAATGTCTGGGTGCTTACTGGCATGTTCTAGACACTTGTTGTTTTCTAGCAGCAGGAGACAGATTCTGTCAGTTTACTAAGATTGCGTCCAATTTCATCTCAGCTCAGGGGGCTTCACACTTGCACTGTTTGGTCCAGACTTTTGGATTTTCTTGTTTGGTTTGAAACAAATCTTCAGGTGTGAAAGCCATTCAATGAAGCCAACTGTTTCCTAAAGAGTGTTATAGTGATTTAAACCATGTCCTAAACAGAGTATTTAATAATAACATCTATATAGTGTCTATAAACCCTACTCAAGTTTGATCATTATATGTCTCCAGTTCCACTGTAAAATTAGCCTCAGCAGAAACAACATATTCACCTACTGTGAATGTACTGTGTACAGGGACGTTCCCCACTGTTATGACGACAGTAATCACAGCATCAGGGAAAGTCGCTTTTTAAAATTGTAAAGTGAAACCAAAAGTTATAGAACCATATGTAACAATATGTGAGTTCTTGGTGCGGACTTTCAGGTGAGAAATGCATTCTTGAGACATTTGTGTTTGCTTTCTTTTTCTTTATTCATTTCAAGAAAGCAAAACAACATTGGTTTACATATTTTTATTGCTAATGACAATAGCCTGGTTATTACTGGTTAAAGGACAATGAAGCTCCAACTACTTATTGATTATGCATGACCGCAATCACTTGACCCTTTGCTGTAGGATTTGGTTTTTGCCGGTAAGATGCTTTGTTGTACTGGTGTTATCAGTAAACTGTGTCATATTGTGGTGTTAAAATTATCTGAAACGGACCCCTCAGCCTTCAGATGCACCATCGTATGGAATAATTCACAAATGCACAACCATCTCCATGCCATAGAGTCCTTTATTGTTCATAATCCCAACAACAAAACGACCCGGATAGACTATCCCAAATTCTACTAATGATTGTCTCTTCAAACTAGACTTTTATACTTATATACTTATACTTATAGTATACATATAGACTTTATACCTCTTCACTGGGCCAAGGACCCCTCCTTTCTAATGGCCCCCACCTTTCTCTTGTAACCTATACCCCAGTTACTTTCTGACCTCCTCTGGTGCCAGGCACATGTCTCTTATCTGTAACTTAGATCTTCCCTGTGTGTGTTCATTAAACTTATCATGTAAAAACCATACACATTATGTTTTCTCTTTTCTGTTAATATGTTTCTAGATGTATTACATATAACATCCTACTTTATTATAAACCATGCATAAGTATATACTATAAAACCATAACATAAACTCATCATGCATAAATGAATAAGTAAATAGGTATACAAAAATTAAAACACATAATATCAAAATATTACACAACATATTGTCATATTATTGATGTCTGTCTTACAAATAAGACTGACGTCACTATAACACAAGGTCAGGACTGCCATCTCTGCTACACACTCTAATCATAATCTCTGTTTCCTTTAGTGTTATGGGTGGCCTCAAGGTACCTCAAGGTCAAAACCATTCAGTGGTTGGTTGTCATTGCTGCCGTAAGACCTGCATAGAAGGTCAGTAACCTTTAAATGGGCCGTTTGTAATATTGACAGTGGGATACGGAGTGGAGTGTACAAATTTATTATTGTTATAATAATTATTAAGTGTTCATATATATTTTTTTTTAAGATAAAAGGATTATATAATAAAAATAATGCATTTGATTTATAACGCGCTTTTTTCCAAAGACTCAAAGCGCTCACATTATTTTTTCACTCCACAGTCACACACTGGTGGTGATAAGCTAAATTTGTAGCAACAGCTGCCCTGGGGCAGGCAAAAGACTTGGTGTAAGTGTCTTGCCCAAGGAAACAACAACAGTATGGACTGGGGAGAGCAGGATTTGAACCGCTCAGTGGCAGAGCAGTTGTCAACTGAGCAGCCAGCCAATGTATGCTAAATTCCTAATAATTTTACCAACATATAAATTAATTCACTCTGTTTCCTTATTTGACCTTTACAGATATTTACTATTACAATTTTTTTTATTATTTTATGATAAATATTATATATATATAAATATTTTTTATTCACCACTGTATAAAGACAGTGTGTGCATTATATCTAATATATTAGATATTATTTATTAAATCTCTGATAAATTTATATAGCCTCGTTTCCACTGGTGGGACAGTTTGGGGTTGGGTCAATAAGGGATGGTTTGGTACAGGTAACCCCTTTAAAGCAACACTATGTAACTTTAACCACTAGGGGCAGAGATCCCTCAACAGACTGACTATGTTGTTGTTTTTTTGAGAGGAAACTATCCAAAAATTTTGGAAGAAAAAACTTCTAAAACAGTAGGGTCAATATAGTGCATTCTGTAGAAATACAAGTCTGCTAGGGTCCAGTGTATTGGCCTATTTCTGCTCCCTGTGTTTTCTCACTAAGCATGTTGAAATCTGTGCCTCCCTGTGGCATGGAATTATAAATCATTTATATCAGAGGTTTTCTGTCCAGCTGAGGGTACTGTGTCAGTGAAATAGGTCTGATTCTACCAATCATGTGTCTAAGAATCAATACGAGAAGGTATATTTTTGGAAGTAAAAACTACACAATGCTAGCTAAAAGTTACGTAGTGTTACTTTAAGAAGCATGTGTTTCCACTCTGCTGGGTCCTGAAGAACTGTGTCTGCTGTGCAAACAATGACGTCATTGAAGTGCCACATAGTGGCTGAGATATAAAGGTTATTTGAAGCAGACTTACTGAAACTTGTAAATTATTGATATAAAGAGTGACTAAATTCTGTGCTGATGCAGTAAACATTAGACAAGACATTTATTTTTGTATAGGCCAATATCACAACAATGCATGCCTCACAGGGCTTAACAGGATGCACCAGACATCATCCCTGTCCTTAGACCCTCCATCAGGGTATGAAAAAAAGAAAAAAAGAAAATTTGTCTCTAGATGAAATGATTACAAAAAACATCAGGATGAAAATTATGAAATTTCAACCATTAAAAATGGTTTACTGTTGCTGTGTTGTGCTTATGTACAGTCGTGCTCATTAGTTTACATACCCTGGCAGAATTTGTGGTTTTTGGGCTATTTTTTCCAGAATATGAACAATAACAAAAAAAAAATAATTCACTCATAATTAGTGGTTGGGTGGGGCCATTTACTGTCAAACAATTGTGTTTACACTTTTTAAATTATAATAACAACATAAACTACACAAATGACCCTGATCATAAGTTTATACACCCTGGTGATTTTGGGCTAATAACATGCAGAAATGTGACACCTGTGATATGTTTGCTTGTAATCAGTGTGTGTATAAAAGGTCAGTGAGTTTCTGTGCTCCTGACAGAGCCTTGCATCTCTCATCCAGTGATGCACTGACGTTTCTGTATTCTGAGTCAAAATAATTCTGCAGGAAAAGGTAATTGAACTGTATAAAACGGGAAAGGAATATAAAAAGATTTCCAAGGAATTGAAAATGCCAATCAGCAGTGTTCAAACTCTAATAAAGAAGTGGAAAATGAACATTACATTTGGAGAAGAGTCAACAAGGCCTATGATGAAATGTACACCAATTCTTTTGTGAAACATGGAGGTGGATCTCTGATGTTTTGGGGATGTGTGAGATACAAATGCACAGGAAAAGATGAATGCAGCATGTTATCAGAAAATAAAGGAGTAAAATTTGCACTCATCAGCCCGGAAGCTACGCATGGGTTGTACTTGGAAGTTCTAATATAAAATAGATCCAAAGCACAAGGCCAAGTCGACCTGTCATTGGCTGCAGCAGCATAAAGTGAAGGTTCTGGACTGACCTCAGTCTCCTGACTATCATTGAGCCACTCTGGAGAGATCTTAAATGCGCAGTTTTTGCAAGACAGCCCAAGAATTTACAGGAACTGGAAGCTTTTAGCCAAGAAGAATGGGCAACTTTACCATCTGAGAAAATAAAGAGCCTCATCCACAACTACCACAAAAGACTTCAAGCTGTCATTGATGTTGAAGGTGCCAATACACGGCATTAAGAACTGGGGTATATAACTGGGGTAAACTTATGAACAGGGTCATTTGGGTAGTTTCTGTTGTCATTAAGATTCAAAAAGAGTAAACACAACTGTTTGACATTAAACTGACTCCAGATGTGAAAGTCGTTTAAGGTTCAGGTGAGTCGTTAGTGACACTGTTCCAGTCAGGTTTTGTTGTTGTTCTAGAGTGAAACTGTTTTGATTTAGGTTTCAGAACACTGTTGCCTTTTCCATTTTCACAAAAATGGCTTCCTTGACACCTCTCTCAAACCATCTGGTCTCTCTTCGGACATTGCTGTCCTCAAAGGAATGTCCTCTTGTGAAGCTGTTGTTTTGTTTCACCGACATAACTTGTCACTGCACTATTTGCTACACTGAACTGCATAAATGACATTACTCAGCACCAAAAAGACACACATTGGTGATTGGTTTTATTGACTCAAAATTTACTTGAAAAACAATAATTATAAAAAAATATATATTATGACAAAAAGCAGGGTCTGTATGGTGCTGGGGGGTTGGCAAGCATAAAGCTTGTACAATATTCACTTTAACACTCTGACACTTATATAGGCTACCTATACATATACCCATATTTTCCGTTTAAAAACAGTCAGGTGTGGAGCATGAGGGAGGTGTGTTGTGCCTGTTCCCGCCACAGCCCCCTGCGTGGCCAGTAAACCACTCAGCGTGAAGCACGAGGCGGCGTGGGTTTTCCCCATTCATGAAGCCACTGACTCATCAGGCGCTGCTGCTGTAGCGGTCAGTGAGCCACCTGCAGGACCGCTCTGCTCTTCTCCTGTTGCAGCAGCCCCCTTCCTCGCCAGCGCCATCCTCATCCTCTGCCTTTAGTCCTGCCTCCTGCCACATGCACAGCGCGGCGGAGAGAGGCGGAGAGGCGGCAGAAGGACACCCACATGCAGCCTCACTCTCTCGAAACATGGCTCGACACGCGAGGCCACGACGCGCGATGAATTAGCGGCCGTCTTCTGCTGCGTCCAGCGTCGCTCTCCGCGGATTGCTGCAGTGCCGTACGTTCCAGCCAGGTGTGCGTGCGTGTTAGCGCGAGCGTGTGTGTGTGTGTGAGAGAGAGTGCGTGAGTGGGGGAATAATTTTCTTGGACTTGGACAACGCCGGGGCTGGGGTCTGATGTCACATGTGCTTGATCGGAGGAGACGGGGCTTCCGCGAGCTGGATTTTGTGGAGGATGCTGCGGCAAGTGATTCACAGAGGGCTCAAGGCGTCATTCTACTGGCTCGGCTTGTTCGTCAGCAGGCACCCCGTCTTCTTCCTCACCGTCCCCGCCGTGCTCACCATCATCTTCGGCTCCACGGTGCTCAGTCGCTTCAAGCCGGAGACCAACCTGGAGGTGCTGGTGGCCCCCACTCACAGCTTAGCCAAGATCGAACGCAGTCTCGCCAACAGCCTCTTCCCCGTGGACCAGTCCAAGCACAAGCTCTACTCGGATCTCCACACGCCGGGCAGATACGGCAGGCTCATCCTGCTCGCCCGAGCCGGAGGGAACATCCTGGAACTGGCGGACCAGGTTCTCCAAGTCCACAAGCAAGTCCTGGACCTGCGCGTGAATTACAAGGGATTCAATTACACCTTCGCTCACCTCTGCGTGCTGAGCCACCGGGACAAGCGCTGCCTCTTGGATGATATCATTACGATCTTCGAGGACATACGCCAGGCCGTGCTCTCCAACAGCACTTTCCACAAGGTGCCCGTGGGCTACCCCAACACCACGCTGAAGGTGAGTTCTAGCGCGCACTGCAGCTGCCCGGAGCAGCAGCGTGTGCTCCATGGCGGGGTTCTGTCTTCAGTCTCCCCTTTTAGAATCTGGAGTGTTAGACCGAGACCGTGTATTTGACTGCATTGCACTTTAACACCAATCTGGCTTATTCCACACACTTATAATTTAAATCTGTTGCATGATGCATAGTTTGAATAAAGAAGGATATCGATGTTCTATCAACATGTCATATTCCCTATACTCATCTGTGATACACTCATACGTTCAGCTTGTACAGTCTTCATGTTACAGAGTATATGCAGCAGGACACTGGCTCCAGATCTGGACATAATTTCTGAATGAGCGTTGTATGTCTGTGCTATTATTGGGAGAGTTATTGGGACTCAAAAAAAGCCAATATTGCAATGCTAACACAATGTTAATGTGTGTAGCTTTAGTCTGTGTTCTTAAACCCATCCCTTATATGTTCAAGATAATATTTGATATGTGTAGCACTTTCATGCACATACACGTCACCAATCTGTTAGACAAAGCCAGTCCTAATTTGGTATGGCCACCAAAATTGTTATATTAATTTTAAACCAAAAATCAAACAATCACACTATTGAATTGTATTATGTATATGGTATGTACTCTTGTGCAGTCTTTAAAACTTGACAGAACGCATTGTTCTGTCAAGTAAGTGGTTGGTACGCAAGTGGTTGGTACTGTCCATCCATCAAATTAGACCTTTCATAAAAATGAGGCATATACTGTGTGTGTGTGTGTGTATATGTGTGTGTGTGTGTGTATATATATATATATATATATATATATATATATATATATATATATATATATATATATATATATATATATATATATATATATATAGCTTTTGGAGTATTATAGTATATTTTATTTATTTATTTAAGACTATGTATTTAGTCAAGTATCATTTTGCACTAAACTATGACACTTTCCTCGTCTTAATATTAGGACTCTGTGCAGGGAAATATAGAGTATACACAAGACGTCTAGTCCAGCTCTACTCCAACTAAAGATACATTTGGTATAATGCATTGCGACAGTAATTTTGTGATTAATGACCAAGTTGTGTGATTACTCCAGTTAATGCACATATGTAGCATTCTTTATAATAACAATTACAACAACAACAATTACAACAACAACAATAATCATAATAATAATAATAACAATAATAATAATAATAATAATAAAAATGTAAACACAGATATTATATGTCCTTACACATTGAGAAGAAATAAGTTAATGTTGCCTAATTAAGAGCCAGGAACTTGTATTAATAAATAGCTAAGTGGTTTAATGTGCTTTCAGTGCAGTATGACAAAAGCTCAACTGTGTTCAGAAAATGACATACAAGACAACAAAAATACCTTCAGACAATAGTAAACCATTATTAAACCTGATAAAAATTGTCATCAATTCCAAAAACAACATTACATAAAGCTGCCTTTATCCATGCACTATTTTAACCCGTGAGGGAAGCCCTCTCATCGCACACACACTGCCGCTGTTGGTGCATGTGAATTGATTGGCTGCATGTAGCACAGGCTGCTCTGCTTTATTCTGCTCTCTGCTGCTCCACACATACACACACAAGTGCAGGGATATCCTCTTTTTTTTATGCAGTGTTTCCCTAGTCCCTGGCTGACAGCGTAACATGGCTCGCTTGCTCACAGCCGCAGTGCACACAGCAGTTGCACGTCTACATACGGGCACGGACTCTCGTTAAAGGTCCATCCAAATGCAGATGTCTCCTGCAGATTCAGGGTTGCACTGTTTCTATGACAGGTTTTTGTGCTGTAGAGGCTTGTATCTGATGCACTGATTATATGACTGTCTATGTAACAAGGTGGGATTCTCAAGCCTGTGAATGGATGTACCGATGCAGTGTAGCCTCAATGGTGGCATATAATAATGATATAAGCTACAAAATGGCATAGACATGCACAGTGGCGCAATGGTTTGCATGCTCAGCTCTCAGCAAGAAGGTCTAGGGTTTGACTCCCGGTTGAGTTTGCATGTTCTCCCCGTTCTTGGGTGAGTTTCCTCTGGGTTCTCCAGTTTCCTCCACTGCTGACTAGGATTTTCCCCATGGATATAATAATATGCTGTACCTTATCAATTATGTGTTTTTTGAACATCTTTAGAAAGATAAATAAGGAAAAAACTATGACGCTAACATCAACTTCTGTGCTAGGAGTGATGCGTAGCAGTCATACATGATTAACTGGCATGTACTGTTGCTGCAACTTAGACAAGAATTTTATTAAAGCTGTGCAGGTAAACATAGGGCCACTTGGTGCCACTTTTTTATTCGGGTCCCATTACAGTGTGTTTAAGGTCTTTTTTGGATGTTTATATTGAAACTGCAGTGTAAATGCCGTGATCATGCAGCACTGCAATTTTTTTATATTTTATGCAGTCTTTGTGATGGAAAAATTGTGCATGTTTATATTGCAATAATAATATTTTGGCACGTTACTGTGCCCATCTTTGACCACATTTTTATCAAAACGGGTATATATGACATATGAAGGCAATAATAGCAACTGTTCTAAGGTAGATCCTGGAAATAGAGAACTTTGTGAATTGTCACTAAAATGGAAAGCGTTTTAAAAGCGGGAGACGTGACGCTGCCGTAATGCATTGCTTGTGCTTTTGGCATGTTTTTGGGGTAAGATGATGAATAGAACACAAGGTTAGTGCCATTACTGATGTCTTTTCAGAATAATATATACAGGGTGTAGGGTCAAGCACTGAGAAAATGGCCTTGGGAGCAAGTCACTGTACTGCTCTTAGGCTAGATCAGAATTGAAAATGAACATTTTTATTTGAAGTTAGTTCAGTCCATCCAACTATAAAAGTAGACACATGTAGTAGCATGATAAGTCTCTATCTGTGTATTATCCCTAATTCAGTTCATTTCAATTTTATTTTTGTAACCCAATCTCACCCAGTGTCACAACTTTACAAACTGTTCAAGACCTCCCTCCTTCCACGTCAGAGTGAGGAGAAGAACCACAGAGAAGGATCAACTCCCCCGACAGACACATGCACAGAACACTCACATATAGTCCATCTTATTAACAATTAAATGAACTTGAATGTAAGAGACATTTTTTAGAGCTAGCCCAGAATAGTGACCACAGTAGGCTTATTTTAAACTGCTTTAGAATGACCAACCACCTGCACTACTGTCCTGGACTCCACGTAAACCAAGGCTAGACATTAACACATGTGAGCAACAATATTACCAATATAACTGCCTTTTATGACTAAAACTTGGTTTGGGCCAGTGACTCAAATGCTGGCCGCTATTATATTCAGAATCTGCATTCACACACATAAGCCCAGCTGTAACTACACAAAGTGATGGCTGCTCTAAAACAGACAACTTTTAAACCTGCTGACAAACTCCTAGGCTTGTCTGCATTTACCACTAAAATATCAGAACATCCCTTTTTCCGGCACAAACACAGTATATTACCATTGTTGTTCTCCTCACTGCTGGCAACACACACACACATCTATAAACAAATCACTTTTTGCATTACTAAAACACAGAAGTAATGAAAATAAAAAAAATGTGTGGACAAAGATTAGTGTATGTGTGTTCCAAGACTATATTGTATTTTTAGATAAACTACACAAACGAGGCATTACTGCCACAATTTGTCCCTTTAGCACTTGTTCATGTCTATATGCGCCTCACCACCACAGCAAAGTCTTTGTAATCGTTTTAATATGACTCTATAATGCCATGGTTTGTATGCAAGCACCACAGTTTGAAACAGTCACAATGTTGGTGCCACAGAGCATGTACAGCCTGTGCACATTGCCCTGGCTCCCACTCTGCATGCATATTGCAGACCCAAACTGGCACTAGCACATGTTTAATGCAACACAAGCCTAGTCTCCATCAGCAGGGAGTGGGACTACAGTCAGAGCTTTCCACACACTGACTGTAACAATGCGGCTGCTCGGAGCTCGCTTGTTTTATGTATTTCTACTTCATTCAGTCACTAAGGTCTAGCTATAGTGGATCTATTTATTAACTTAATTACTAAAACTCAGACCAGCCCAGCATTTACAGAGAGAAAACTAGACCCCTGTGTAATTTATTTAAAAATGAACACAATGAACCAGTTGCAAAATTGAAGAATATTAGAGTCAAGACTCATGACATAATGAGTGGTTTACTCTTGTCCATTTTATTAATAATGTAAGATTTATACCTTTTGAGAAGTCAAACTTGGCTAACCATGGCGCCTGTGGTTCCCAAACACTGGGACAGGGGCCAAAAGATTTTATTTGGGTCTTTAAATGGTCAAGGGCCAGAAAACAAAAAAAATATGCTAAACATCATCAAAAACACACAAAACCATGACATAAATGACCAAGAAGCATTCAGTGGTAATTAAAAGTAAGAGAAGAGGGTAAAAGTAATTTACTCTAATATCTTTTGAAATATGGATCCCATCTGAATAGTTTGTAAAACTCTGCACTATTCTTTATTTAGCAAACATGGTTGCCAGGTTTTTGCAGCAAAACTAGCCCAATATCCAATCAAAACTAGCTCAATAATACCAAAGCTGAAAATATGCCACTAGCATATGTAAAAATGTGAAAATCACATAAATAAAAGGATCTTACATTAAGATTGAGCACTGATGAACCAAATGCTTTATTATTATTATTATTATTTTTAGCAACAATCCTGAATATTTTGCCAATCTGTTTCCACGGAATGAAAACAGCCACATGTGACAGAAGCCAGCTAGTTCTACACAGACAGTTTCTCCTCTAGTGCCCCTACACCTCGCAAAAAAGTGCTTAATCTGTTTCTACATCACAGCACAGTTTTTAATCTTGGTAGGATATAAATTTGGAATGTCAAACCTTTAACAACCCACAGCATGTTGTTAAAAGTAGCCCAATTCTGTGGAAAAAAAAAAAACGCAGTTTTGGCAAGACAACCACTGCAAACTTTTAATTTATTAAATAGGCATATATCTTTAATATGGCATGGTTAATTTCTGCTATAATGTTTCTATTTGTCTTATCTGCTGTATTAGAAATAGGTTTAGGGTCAATTCCTTTTCATACTCCTGCACAGATCTGATTTCTCAAGTTGCCTTCGTTCTAAGAAAAACTAGAACACATTCAGAAAGCATTAAGAGCACTCCCACATGGCATTAGCTCTACTTAAGATTATATTGATCAGGATACGTTTTCACGCCAGGTTTCGACAGCCCAAAAGCTTCCATTTCTGTGACACAGCTGTATTGTCACTAAAATCCAGGTTAAATGATGCAGAGACTTTTGTAGGTGACTGGGCGGAGGATAATATTTTCAACACCACTGCAGCTAATCTAAAAATACAGTTTACTTCATTGTTCGCTTTTAGAACACAGTGTCATTCTGTCAGAAAAGGTACAATCAAATGATTCATTATTGCCTCAGTATCCGACTCTAATAGACATGTTTAAGAAAATGATATTAGTGTATTTAATCCTGGGAGCCACACAATTAGAGTGAGTCACCATCAACTGCAACAGACACAAGGGCGAATGCTTTCATTTGCAGGTGGATATGTTAATGTGTCATCTCTACAGCTTTAGACAATGCAAACTCTGTAATGCAAGTCTGTCAAAGGACTATGTTTAGTTTTGACATTCCAAATAACATTTAAAATACTTGTCCTGTCTCACCATGTCATAATGTTCTAACAGGCCCTGTGGCAAAGAGACCTATGTTTTTACCTTTGAAACATTGTTGTGAAAGTACTTTGATGTGTTTTTAGGGAAATGTTTTAATATTTTATTGTTGTTGTGGTGTAGCAGAATCTCACTCATTGTGTCTGAATAAAGGCTGGAAATTTGCAATGGACTACTATATATGGTGATAACACAACAATACTATTATTAATTATATTTGTTATGAATCATCATAAACTTAATTAAACAAGACACGGCATGTTTAGCAATATTCATTTATAATACATTCATTTTCTACCGCTTTTCCGCTTGAGGGTCTTGGGGGCTGGAGCCTGATCCAGCAGCTTTAGGCCTAGTTAATTGCTGGGCTAACACGAAAAAAAAAAACACTGACAGTGAACAGTCACCGTGGTTAGCACTATTGCCTCACAGCAAGAAGGTCCAGAGTTTGACTCCTAGGCCGGATAGGGCCTTTCTGTGTGAAGTTTGCTCGTTCTCCCAGTATAGTCTCCAGTTAGTGACTACACTAGGTGCCCCCTGGTGGCGGCTGCCAAACATTAATGTAAAGGGTTAGTAAAAAATTAAATAAAAACTCTATTTTTAATTTAGATCCACCAGTTCATCTAAACATGTCTTTGTGGTTGATTAGGAAAGTGGTAGATTAATCTAGGGTAACAGTGGGAGGACACTCCACACAGAAAGGATATTTGCGGCCCAACGATCAAACCTTCTTTCTGAGGCAGGAGCGCTAACCTCTGGCACTGTGTGTCATTTTTTGCAAAATATATATTTAAAAAAAGTTAATTATAGTTAAAAAGGCAGTTTTGAATTTTGAAAAGCTGAAATGGACACTGTACAAAAACAATCATCAGCTGATGACTGTTTTTATCAATCAGAGACTGTCACAAGGCACATATTGGCTTTGTTTAGTTTAATGTCTGTGTTATTTGAAAACATTTAAAGGGCCCATATCAGGAGTAATATTTTACCCAAGCATAAGAAGTCAACAGTCACCATATCTACGTTTCTATAAATGTCACATAATACATTTGAATTATAAAATTAGGTTGTCCCTTACACCTGCGACAGCTTTAATACTGTGCCTTCATACAATGACTGTTGAGTTGAGCATAAATTATTCTCTGCTGCTGAACTCTGATGTGACCTTATTCTCGGCGCCTCTCCACTCTGCGTTCGTGCTGTTGCAGAAGCCGCTGCTCTCCGTCGACCGTCTGACAAGCTGTCGGCGCTAATTCATTTGCTTGACTTCTTCTGCCTCATCCTGCGCTTTGATGTCACAAGCGTGTTTTATTTCGGAGCTTGTTAAACAGGAGTAGTCTTCACAAGTCCTAGTCCTACTTTCACTCAAGCTGCCTCTGAACTTTAGCTCGGTTCCCCAGAGGTAGGCCTGCTGCTTAAAAATATAGATTTGCTGCTTTGCTAGCGTTGCTGTTTTTCCAGTTGTGTAATCTTCTAAAGCTGTCAGGTATTACTCCAAAATAACCCAACATGAAAGAACAGAATATAAAAAGAAACTGGGGCATAAGCATTCTCAGCACAAGACATGAAAAATGTAAAGCATATGCACCTTCTTTTTACACCTACATACAAGCAGACCGTGCACACACCAACTGGTATGAGGAAAACAGCTCAAATCATTAAGAAACCCAGTCAACTAAAAGCTTGTCCAAAATACTGCTTTTCAAAAGAATAACGGGTGTTCCAAAGTCTGAGGGCTACAAGTTCTCTCCAAAATTAGTTTTAGATACCATGAGGAAGTTTTGACCTGAGGCATGAAGAATGGGGGTTAAGGACTGAGGGGTCACAAGGTCAGTGATATTCTAAGTTCATGTAATGATCAAAAAGTTAGCACACAAATCTAAAATCAATTCTTACTTGGACTGACCAATGAGGAGATGCTCCAGCGTATTGGCCCATATGATTTATTTTATGTGTAGTTTGGGAGAGCGTGTCACTCATCTCTCGTAAAATGTTCCCGTCCCGGAAAAGGAAAGTAACATCTGAGATTTCTGTGTCAGAGCTCATGTCTAAGAACCATCAAAAGGATTTTGAGAAAATACATTTTTGGGCTAAAAGTTACTCAGTACCACTTTAAAACAAGTAATAAGAGTCATGTCTGTTCAAGAGCATAAATAATCATCCAGATCAGCATATGAACATTTTTCTTATTTTAGAGATGTCCCTCAAGTGATACAGTTTTTTTGGACTTGTGCCGCTTTTGACAGATGATGATGGGTCAAACACAACACCAAAAATTCTGACACATAACAAGACAGAAAACCAAGCTGGTGCTTGATTATCTTTTTGTCAGGTGCAACAATCAGAGTTTTACTTGCATTGACCTTGTTATAGCACCTACTGTTTTAGTGACAAAAAGTACAATTACATTATAATGTCAACTCCACCCGAAAAAGGCTAATGTTGGCTAAAGCCTTCAGTTTTAATGAATTCAGTCTCACAATTTCTGTGAAACTAATGCTATTTTCCTAGCAATTACATAGCTAACTTTCACTGCTGCATTACAGCAATACATATTTGTTGGTTTTGTGCAATGACCACACTGCAGCACTGATGCATGATGGGTATGGGTTAGAGCCGTTTGAGTGGTTGCTGAGGAACCAAAGTAATTAGAGACACAGATTGGACATATGGCCATGCTGCTACGCAATTAACTGCGAATAGCCAATAGATCACAAATATTTGCTTGTAGACAGACAGTCTGTATCAGATCAAATGAGGACATGCCATAAAATAGTTTAGAAATTCAGACACTCCACTGATGACAATAGCTGCAGTTATGTTTGGAGGACAAGTGTTCTTACTGTGCACTGTTTTTTTCTAACCTCACCCTTTGTTCAGGAACAAAGCATATTTAATTATATGTTTAAATCCAATGGATCACTGGATTGTGATCCAAAGTTGGTGTGGACGTGTTTATTTATGATAATGATAAATGTGCATTACGATGAGATGTCGCTTTTGCACGGAGCCACCTTAAATGACAAAAAATGTAGTACATATTCCAGACCAGTAGGAGGTGGGTTTTCCTTTTACCACTTCTGCTGCCCCCTCTTCTGTAGAAACGTGGTTGCACATGCATGTTGCGCCTATGACATCAAGGTTTTCAGCGAGGATTCCATCTCCACAGTTTATGCGAGAGTTGTAACAAAACAAGAACACCTCCTTGGCCGGATTCAAAGGTTGGCGTTTTTATGAATTTAGCGGCCAATCCACAACAAAAACAAACCAAAACAATATAGTCCAACTAAATAAAATAAGAAGAGGTCAAATGTGAAGCACCCTCTAGTGTGTTCCTTAAAAAATGCATGTTTCTTGTTTGGTCCGCAGTTTAAAATGTCAGCTGTGAACATATGCTGGACCGGGGATTTTTGTTGTTCAACCAAACTAAATGGATTGTTATTTCCAAATATAGATCACACACTTGATAACATGGACTTTTGAAGACTTTATGCTGTTATAGGACGTTTTCTGTTCAGGACTGAGTTTATCCCAGCCCTCTTCATGTCCCTTATTAACTGGTCCAGTCCAGGCAGACGCTGCTGGCAGAGGGACAGAGCCGACCTAATTGAATTACAGCGGGTGTGAGCAGTGGGGGGTGACTAAACTCAGGATAAGGCCACATGGGCCTTGGCACAGTACAGCCACTGTGTTCTCAGATGAAACATATTAATCACTGTTGATACTCTCAGACAACATAATGAGTGTTATTTTGATCATTTGAAGCTTAAGAGAAAGAGAGCTGCAGTGAGGAATCAAAGTGAGCAGTTTTGTGAAAACATGACTGTTCACACATATAGTCTCTCCATTTGGAACTCTATAGGACGTAACTCCGAGAAAGATTACAATGGTTAATTGTCAGTTTGAATTGACTAAGACGATAAGACTATACTTACAATTGTAAAAAACGTACACAAAGTTTGTGTTTAGATTGACCTAAACTTTGTCTTTCGTGTAATCCATGCTTGTTGGATAATTGATGTTGTCTATGCACATGGTATAATACTATGTAGTATGTCAAAGTAAAGATTAAAGTGACCCTCGAGAGGTTTAAAGAAAACACAAGTCATCCCCTTTTTTGAGTTTAGTGTTCACAAGTTTCTTTCTCGTTTTTTACGTTCTCTTTGTGCCTGAACACGTTGTTACTGACACTCACTTTGTCTGTGTCTAATGGAGCAGAGTAACTTTTCTGTTGACAGCGTGCACCAAGAAATGTAAGTGGACAATGGTTTATGTTTGTATTACTTATGTTGAAGTTGAAAATAAGAGTTTTGTTAGAGTTAAGTTGTGTTTAAAGTCCCTTATCTGCCTATAGGAGGATGCATAGGGCTTAACAATGAAACAGTGCAAGAACACTACTAAAGTCACACTCTTGAATGAATGCTTGCATTACACAGCAAGGAGTGCACACACACACAAACACACACACACACACACACACACACTAGATGATACACTGGCCACTTTCCTAGGTACGCTAGTTTAATTGTTTGGTAACACCCATTACTAATCAGCTAATCAAATTTCTGCAACTTAATGCATTTAGGCATCTAGGTGTGGTATAGTGGGCTTGCTGAAGTTCAAACCGAGCATCAGAGTGGTGAAGAAATGGGATTTATGTGACTTTGAACGTAGAATGTTGTTGGTGCCAGACGGGCTGTTCTGAGTTTTTCAAAAACTGTTATCTACTGAGATTTTCACGCACAAATCTATTAGTCCAAAAAAGAGAAAATATATATATACCCAGTTGTGTGGACAAAAATGCCTTGTTGATGTCAGAGGTCAGAGGAGAATAGGCAGACTGGTTAGAGATGATAGGCAACAGTAACTCAAATAACCACTCGATACAAACAAGGTCTGCAGAATACATCTGAAGCAGAGTTCACTTTACTCAAATGGCTGAGTTAAAAAAACATTGCATATACTTTCTATATTGTATTAAACACAAGCAGACCTAATGAGTCCCTAAATTGTAAACTGGTGCAGCGTTTTTAATTTAATGGTCACAAAGCTGCAAAAAACAAAACAAAAACAAACATCGTCTGCTACTTTTTATTGTAACGGTACATGGCTAGACCTCCAGCCTCGTACCATTTAAATGCCTTTGCAGAGATTGATTTAGTGCATTCTACTTCCAATAATGCACCTCTAGAAGACAATTTGTTTTTCTGTTTGTTGAGTTCAAAACCTCCCTCCTACAGCCACACACTCTGCACCGACCTCTCATCAATCCACACTCCCTTTCACACACTTTCTTTCATCTTCAAGTTGCCAACGTTATTTTTCGAGGCTGAAGTTTGTACTTTTCTCAGAGTGCATATAATCAGATACATGTTGTGCAGTATGTGTTAACAGTGTGCTATGTGCACGTGGGAGGTGCTGGTTTAGACACAAGTGAGACTTATTTGAAATACACTGTCAAAAAAATACAAATCTGTAAAATATACAGTATAAATTAGGAAATTAGGCAGTTGTGGTTGACATTTTTTTTCCCGTAAAACAAATACAGGAAAACTTTTAAGTTTTACAGTAAAATTATCCCAGCTCCTCCCCTTTCCTTCTCACAGATCCTCACTGTGACAGATGCTCTGCTCGAATGTGACTGTTTAGGCTTAGTTTTGTTCTGCTTTAGCGCTAGTCTTCAAAAAAGCTGCATTTATTTTTTGCTAAGAGACTACAGTCAGAATGAAGCCAGGGTTTATTAGCCATGGACAATAAAAATATAAGTAGCCTGTGATTAGTGCAGAAAGAGTCAGCAGTGTGAGTGTAGCTCAGAGGAGCAGAGGGAAACATGTTCTGTGAAGAGTGAGCTCTGAGCAGCAACATCCTTCCAAATACTAACATTGTAAACAGATTTAGTATTACTTTTGTGATTTAGGCTTTACAAGCTTAGCAGGCTGTACTAACAATCAGTAATTTAAATTAAATAACTTTAGATGTTTACTAAACTAACCATCAACAGTGAAAAAACAGAAAAATGAGCAGGAAAAAATACACACACAGGTAAAAAATACACACATTCATTGATTCATCTTACAGTATGTATTAAAATAATATAGACCACTACACACAGTGCCATAAGCTACAAGTTTTTTTTATATAAGTGTGCATTACACTACTTTTGAATTCATATTTGAATGTTGCCCACAACAAATTACGCAACTAATTAAAAATTGTTGCCTAGCACTATGTATCCCATTATCCAGGTGTGTTGCATTTTTAAACTATTTTCACAATCCGAACATGCCATCTCTGCTTAAATGTTACCGCATTGAATGAGATGATATTTACTCCTGCATGAGTTTTTTTATTGTCTAATGATTCCTCAGGCCACTATGCTTCAGCTGTCTATGAGCTCAACATTGTGTCCTGACCCACAGTTTGGAATCGTGCTCTTGGATGAAAAAAGATATAAAAGTCAATGGGACACTCAGCTTTCTATTTACAAATTGAATGAATTCTTACATGTCCACACTTTGAATTATTTTTCATGCATCAGGCCTGTGCGAAACCACTCTCAGAAACTTCAAGTGCACACTGATAGGGATGCATTTATGGGAAAGTGTTAGATTTAGCTCGGGCTCCCACTGCGACACAGCTTTTTACGCCTGTGTGATTGTGGATGATTATTGTGTTGACAACAAGATAATTCACAGTGAAGTGCCAATTAACACCACACCGCTTTTACTTTGTTTAAAACAGCAATATTTTACAAAGAAGGAGCTGTGAAAACACTGCTGTATTTATTATGGGCTGTTCTGTGTTCAGTCCTGTTAACAGTCTATTAACTAACCACAAACCCATTTGTGAGGTAAAGAGCTGCAGTAGATCAAGTATTGTGTATTGGGTATTGATTGAAGTGCTTTTCTTAGCCTGGTTTTAAGTGGCTATAAATTGTCTCCTAGCTAAAGGGTCAAAGGTCAGAGAAGTGGTCATTGTAGGTTAAACCATAGACTGTATATTATTGACAGACTCAATGTCAAGTCTGGAATAAAAATCATTTTCATCTCCATTACACCCAACTGAAGTTTTTTTAATCCAATGTGGTGAGATAATAGTTAAAAATATTCTGCAAATGTTTCTCAAAAGTGAATTTTGTGTACATTATTATTCCAATTTGTGCCACACTTCCTGTTCCTGAATTAGGTAGGACTGATTCCACTGGAAATGATATTGAAAGAGAGGGATACTAAACCCATTTCACTTTGATGAGAATGGGTCTGGTTGCTGAGGGGTTTTGTGATGTAGAAACCATTGGTGGGGAAAAGTACGGAGCTTAAACAGGGCCAAAAGCACAGTTTATTTGTTTGTGGGGTTTTAGTCAGTCCCTTATGAATGCTACTAGTTTTTTCTGCTACAAATAATCTGTATGTATATATATATATATATATATATATATATATATATATATATATATATATATATATATATATATATATATATATATATATATATATATATATATATATATATAGCAGAGGGATGATAGGCACGTGTGCAAAACAGGGGCAGCTGGTGGTGACACTGAAATAATTGGTAATATACAGGACAGTATTTAGGACATTAAGTTTTAACTATCACCAAAGGGCTCAATACCACTTACAAGAAAATCTCTTGTATAAAAATGTTTGTGTAAAATAGAAAGTCTCATTTAACTCTGCCCCCTATGCCAAATTTTTGTGTAGTGGCTTTTTATATATACGGTCTATAATTAAGCAAAATTTTATTATTGAACTTCTGTACAGGCCATTTAATGGTTTAACGTTGGTCACAAATTTGGGAGGGAACTTGACGTATGTTACAGTTGTATGTTTTAGCTGTCCTCAAAAAGCTACAGGACTGTTTCTCTGCTGAAAACATTTCCATACACTAAACATATGATCACAGATGCAGCATATGGAGAGTCACAATATGGATACAGATATTATGATGTTCTAGCCTCCTCATACTCTTGCAGCTCTGTCACCCAATTACATTATCTCCAGACTCTTGTTACAGTGATGTCTGGCATTTGCTGCGTAATTACATTACTTTACTATAACATAACTACTGAGCTTATCAGTCTTCAATATATCATCGACCTTGTCCACCAAAAGTGACATGAGAACTCAACACTGCAGCAAACAGACCAGGGTCACAGTCACAAGTGAGTTTATCAAGGACTGCTTGTACAGAAGGCCAGTAGGGACAAATATTTAATTAGAGATTACAAAATCAGAAAATTGAAAAGACTTGTCATGAACCACTAAAAAGTGAAACAGGCAACATGAAACTAGTTTTTTACTTTAGATTAAGGTGTAATGAAGTTTATTTTTCTTTTCTCCAACAATTTTTAAAAGTCTGCTTTAATAATAATAATAATAATAATAAAAAGAAACGTAAAACTTGTTTCTGCCAGCTTAAATTAACTAAATTAATACAGCAAAAAAAATAATACAAAAATCTATATATACATTATAGTATTTTCTACTAAGTTGCTTTTAATAGACTGTTTCAATCATTGTCAGCAGGAGGAGTAGAGAGACTAGTAGAAGAAGGGCCAATCATTAAGTAATTCCATATTATCTTGTACAATCTTGGACAGTTCCTCTGTTTTAACCACTCACAGCCACTCTTTTTCATAGTTGGATGGCAGTGGAGATAAACCTTAACAGTTGCTAACAGGCCATTAAAATAAGTTATATGACTTTTGACATGTGTATAGTTTCTAAAGTCCATTTACAGAGGCTTAATGAAGTATGTTTGTGGTGCAATAGGCCCACTTAGGTGTTTATTCTGTCATCGCTTAATTTTTTTTCGCTAAAGCTTATGATTCATAGAGTGGACATAATCCTAATGTTTATTTGTTATAGAGAAAGCATAGATGCTATTATACATGGAACAACAACCTGGTTTAGGAACCTGTCAATTAAATTCAAATCACAAATTTAGATTACAAGACAATTGTTTATAGAATTATAAACAATTGTAGAAGAAATTAATCTGGCACTCATTTTTTTATTATCTCTTGTGCAATTTTGTACATGTATCTGAACTTCTATAGGCTGTGGAATGTGTTTTTTGTGGCATGTGGTCCCTTGATCTTATTGTATTGAGTTATTTTTAAAATGCCACAGCAAAATTATAAAACAATATGGTCTTCAGTTAGCCAGTCTAACACGTGTTCATATTAGCATTTTATAGACGGTTGCAGAGTTTCTTCTTATATTACTGGTGATATACTGGTCACCAAGGTTACAAAAGTTGCGTCCACATTTCACATGGCTGGGTTTTCAAACTGAAATGGTATTTATTAAAGTTACACAGTATACTGTTTTAGTTTTTCTGGCTACGTAATGTTTGATAATCTTTGTGTTGTTTCACACGGACAGGGTCATTTTTGGAAGTTTTAATGGAAACATTAAGATACCTTATCAATAATCACAACATGTTTTGTGCAGGATGGGCGTGTGTCCTTCATTGGCCACCAGCTGGGAGGTGTGACCTTCTCCCCCAACAGCCGGGACCAGCAGGTGAAGTCGGCTCGGGCCGTCCAGATAACCTACTATCTGCGCAACAATGGGCCCGTGGTGCAGGACGTCATTGCCGAGCGCTGGGAGAACGAGTTCTGTGCTCTGGTCAACCGTCTGTCCATGGCCCAGCCGCCACACAGCACGGACCAGCTGCACATCCAGTCCCTGACCTCCTTCAGCCTCTGGAGGGACTTCCATCAGACGGGGGTCCTGGCCAAAGGGGAGGTGCTGGTGAGCCTTGTGCTGGTGCTGCTGGCCGCCACCATCTCTAGTTCCATGCGGGACTGTCTCAGAGGAAAGCCGTTCTTGGGACTCCTAGGGGTGCTGACCATCTGTATCGCCAACGTGACAGCCGCGGGGATTTTCTTCATATCGGACGGCAAGTTCAACTCCACTCTGCTGGGGGTCCCCTTCTTTGCAATGGGTAAGTATATAACGCAGTTTGGGCTGGGCTACTGGGACTACCAGCAATCCTACAATATTATACTCTATTTTTGTTCTGGAAATGAGCTTTAGGTCCATTGATCTCCTAACGCCATTCACACTTTGTTGCAAGATATTAGTGCAGATATTCACCTTACCACAATCTTTGCAAAGCCCAAATAATCTATTTTTTTCTATTAATCTTTCTATCCTTTAAGATTTTTTTTTTCTGCCAAAAAATGACTAAAGACTTTAAAGCTCAAAGTCTCAATGATTTCATCCAGAGACTTTTTGAGTTATCCCATAAAAAGCTGTATAAAATTTAAGATTCCCATCTATATACTGAAGTAATGTTTGATTATGAGAGATTTTGTATTAGGGATTTCCTGAGTTCAGTGTCAGGAACAAATAGCATGATAAAAATATGCAAACGAGGACTGAAGTGATTGCATCTTAGGCCTGACAGCTGTGATTAAAGTTCTGGACTTGCAGTATTATGAGGTATTTTTTCCTGTGAAGAGATATCAGGCGTTTAAGGTTGTTTTTAATGAAAGTAAAAGATAATTACATTGTTTTTTTTTTTTTTTTTTCATTTCTTTCATTTTTCCAGGCTTTAGGTGACGTTATCATAAATGTAGTGGAGTTAATATGAGCCATCAAGACAAATACAAGACTCAGATAACATCATCCCAGAAAGATCTGTGAGGAAGACAGTTAATGAATTAATTATCAGATTTTATTTTGGTGGTGTAAGTTTCAGAATTCATATTTTGGGAAATATGAATGACATTATTTTTCTCACCTCCATGTGCCCTCGTTGCTGTTAGAAACACTTTGTCCATTTAAACCACAGTCTTGTGTTTTCTATGAGTGCTGCTGAGCTCAGTGGATCCCCAGGGTTTTGGCTCCGCTCGGCTGCAGGCCAGCTGACATCACAAGTTTAAATAAGACTCAGGGACAGGAGGCTGGATCAGCTCTGACCTACAGGCAGCAGAGGAAGAGGAGGAGAAGGGAATAGGGGTAGAACCATTCAAAAGGAAAGTTAAGGTATCCACAGATTCAACCACAAATGTCCAAGGAAAAGCCTGCATGCTTTTTGATACAATCACATGATGCAATCAGGACACAATGAGTGCATTACTGGAACATCTTATAATATTTTAACTGGCACATTTTGTTTTGATGCTGTTTTTATCTTCAATGAAGACAAAACATTACCAGTTCCTCAACATCTGAAATAAGCCTTTCAGACTTTATGTCTTTCAGACTTGTCATTAAAATCAACCTCTTTTCCAGTATGAAAAAGTTTATAAATTGGGCTCTGACACAGTCTCTACTGAAGGCAATAGTGAAGCTTAAGATAAGTGTTTCCGAGGTTGCTCTGGTGGTTTCTGGTTACAACAGAATAATGTACAGTATATCTGTTTCAACCATTTTTGTGAGTACATTTTGGGGCGCAGTGGCTCAGTGGTAGAGCAGTTGTCCTGTAACCAGAAGGTTGGTGGTTTGATTCCCGCTCTCCCCACAGTTCATACTGTTGTTGTGTTTTTGGGAATGACACTCAACCCACCTTGCGTCCAGTAGTCTTCCAGCTGTAACACTAGTGAATGAATGTGTGTGTGACTGGGTGAATGAATGCTTGATGTAAAGTGCTTTGAGTAGGTGGAAAAGCGTATGTAAAATCCACGCCATTCACCTTTATTAGTGTTTTTATTAGCTCAGCACATACTTGATGCACACAGTTTGTGTGTCCGTGTGGTTTAATCATTTGATTCTTTTCCTTTGAGCTGACTCTATTAGTCAGTGTCTTTTGTAGTCTGCATTAAACCATTTTCAATATTAATAAAGATTATTTCCAGCTACCAACCTCCACTGGGCCCCTTTGAGCATCACACAAACACCATAGAGTCAGAGGGAGCGTCACGTACAGATGGAGGAGGTGGGGAAGGGTGAAGGAAATGGACAGGACTTGATTAAGTCTGTAATTCTGTGTGACAGGAGCTCAGAGCAGCAGATGTCCACCCTCCTCTGGGAGGTCCCGACTCAAACACACCCCTATCACTATATCAACACCACGTCATGCCAGACTCCACACATCCATATCCATTCTAACTGTTCCTGCTCTGCTGCAGGAGAGGTGCCCTCTGTTGGGATTTCTTGAATAATGAGTGCATGTTTTGTTTTTTTCAAAGCCTCCAAAATGTATTCACCAAACTGACAATTTACAGCATAGTCTTACAACTGTACACATTAAAAAGAACCAGGTATCTACATACTCAGTGTTGGGTATACTCAAATAAAGTAATGAGCTACTAGTTACTTCTGTAAATTGTAATTAGATTACTTTTCTAGTTATTGCATTTGAAAACTAACTTCACTACTTTACATTCCCATTTCTTAAATTACATTTATTTCTTTAGCTGATGTTTTTTTTCAAAGCGATTTACAATGTTGTGCAGAAATTACCAGTGTTACAGCCACTGGAGGAAAGCAGTGTTGCCAACTCTTTTCAAAGGAAAGTAGCTAAAGTCTGGCCAAAAAGTCGCTTAATGTTGCTATATTACATCATGCGTAAATTTGCATATTTGTGACGTCATTTCGTCATCGCATCAAAACACTAAATTGCATACTTTCTTGCGTTCTGCATGCCTAATATGCGTTCTTAACAAATTCGTGCTCTTCTACTGTATTTTATTATGATATAGCTGACTGTCCCAATAAAGCTCTTCTCATTTCTCATCTCAATTAAGTGATAAGTACACGAGAAGAATAGAAATCAAAACGGTCGAACTAAATTCTTTAATTTTAATATTAAAGAGAAGCAGATAACCGTTGTCCGTGGCAACACTTTGCTCATTTGTAGCTCGCTCATTGATTCACGTCTGTGTTGCCAACTCAACTCCTCAGTTAGGAAAGTAGCTATTGGCTATTCTATAAGTCGCTAAATGACACAAATTCTCCCTAAATATAGCGACAAAGGCGCTAAGTTGGCAACACTGGAGGCAAGGTGGGTTAAGTGTCTTGCCCAAGGACACAACGACAGTATGAACTGATGAGAATCGAACCGCCTACCTTCCGGTTGAAGGACGACTGCTCTACCTACTGAGACCCAGCATTCATACAACCACTAGCAACACACAAGTTTCAAAACACAGGCTTTGGGAAACATGTGAACAAAATATATTTTTTTGATTTAGACATTGTTTTTTTTTTTTTTTTTTTTTAGTATTTAGCTGTTAGTGCCTTTGTTTTTTGCCTTGCTGCCGTTTCAATGCAAAAGTCCATAGCACCCGGTAATGATTTAATATTGGTTAATCCCAGCTGGAGTGTTTCAAACAAAGCTTCTATTTATTTAATGCTTATTTATATTTGATATTCAAGCCAAAATTGTGGATAACTATATTATAAGCAATCCTCATTTTTGACATTTTGATTAATTTTCATATATTTTTGTATCTTTTCTTGGTAATTGCTAAAGCGGCACTGAGCTTCCTTTTTTATTTTCCTATTCAGAATGAATAAATGAACGTAGCTACAATTATTTGTGATTGTTGCGCAACATTAATAATGTAGTAGAGAATTTGCTTAAGTAGTTTGATTGTCTTGATTGATTGTGCTTGTGCGTTTGTTAAGGGGTATACCCCTTTTTTGATTTTGAAAAATGATTTTAAAAGAAAAATGTCTCCGACATGTGTTAAGATCTTAAGATAGGTATTACTTACAGTGTTTTGTTTCTTTTATTTTAGTTCTAATTCTGTAAAGTAGTACTCTTTCATTGTCAAAAAATTGAAAAGTAAAAAGCGTTGTTTGACCTGGACTTTCAGACTTTTAAGTTTGGGTCGAAGGTGAGAGGTGAGAAAACACCCTAAAAAGGTGGATCTAGACACCTCCTTGTGATGACTGGGCTCTAAAACTGCATCATTTTATTAGAAAACGCTTGCCTTGCACTTGTTAAAATGAAAAAGCTAATTTTTAAGAAAATAACAGAACAATCATTAATTGTTTTACTTCTCTCTGATATCACAACACAAGGATTGCATTGTATTGTGATATTGAAATAAATTGCACTTCCAAGGAAGCCACATCATAAAGTTTGCTTCAAATATAACTTAAATCTTGTATAAAAAACACAACTTGACCTTTGTCCTCGCTTGCACCACATTTGGTCTTGCTTCATGCTCTTGCACAAAAAATGTGCTAACCCCAAAGCTAACAAACATCTGTGCTAACACAGAAACACACGTGCTTCAAGGGCCTGTTGTGTGCCTCTGTTATTCACTGTAGACCTAATTATGTTAGTAGAGTCCCCAGACTTCTCTGTGGGCTGTGGCTCCCTTCATGCCTCCTTCAATAACACTCAGGATCACAGTGGGCCACTTATTATTAGACCAGTTGTGTTACAGTGGCATTACTCACAATGTATTGTGGTCAAAAGGTGAGTTATTAGCAAGTCAGGCAGGATTCTTTAGTTTAGTGTTAAATGGATTTTTTCAATGTATTTGTTTGCAAGCATATTTAGTAATGAACACAGCTAAAGTGAAGTGGTTCTAAAACTTTTTAGCACTAAGTGGCATAAAGCCCCATTAGCAAATAGCAAATACGATTAAGATCCATGTAGGAGCAGCAAGAAAATCAATGAAGATTCTGTGCACCACAACAGTCCTCTGGTCCCCTTCTGAAGCAGACCAAACTGGTCACAAATGTTTTTAATTTCCTTTAAAGTCAGTACATGTGGTAGTCTTACACAGTTCAAATGTCAGCCAAAATAATAATAATTAAAAAATATATATATAATAATATTCTTCTTAAGAACTTAGAACCGTAGAAGGGAGGATTTCCAAATGCTCCATTATTTGAGCCACTTCTGTGTAGGTGTCCTGTGTGTGATGATGATGCATGAAGAGGGCCACATGAAGGGTCCAGTGGTAAATTGGCAACAGAGCAAAGGGCATGGTGCCTTATCCACTCCTTATGAGGCATCATTTTTGTGAAGTAACTATCTATAAAATGTTTAAAATCAAGAATGAAGCTTTAATAAAAATCCAAAACCTTATTCTGTAAAGCCTGTGAAGCAGTGGTCTCAGCCTGGGACAGGTGTCTCTGTGTCAGTGGCTTTGTTGAATATGTAACAGCCTCTCTTCCTGTCTCTCCCCTGGGACTCTCTGGTGTCATCTACAGCCTACCAATTACTGCTGAGCTGAGCCTGTCACTTCCTGCTCTCTGTGGATCTGTGACGGCTGTTAGAAGTGCTAAAGTCGGCCTGAGACCAGGAGAGCGCTCCCGTCATGAAACATAAACGCTGACATTAGTTATGACTTAGTCTTCCTAAACCAGGATTTTGAACTGTATTGAATTTTGATAACAAAACATGCATTGTCATGGGATAATATGGCATTGTGCAGTTTTAAGATGTTGAATGATTTATACACATGGGAGAGAAAGAACATCCAGTAGTTATCCAGTTAAGCTAGAAATGATCAAGTTGAACAAACTCAAAGTTGCAGAGTAATCCAAACTAGGTAACTGAGTTAATTTGTTTCACAATGCTGGTTATCAAATTTCCCTGTCAGCCCAGTTTTAAACCCTTAACCCAGTGGGTGTTAACGTGTGGAGTAGGAACCACTATTGGGGAGTACATATGTATTACTTACTCTAGTAATAAGCCTAAATCCAACATTACAGGTGTTTTGTCGATGATGTAGGGCTGCCAAGTCTAATCGGGAGAACAGGGACTGTTGCTGTGGGGCCGGGCTTGTGGCTATGTTTAGTTGTTTTTTTAAGTTTGCTTAAACTAACCTGAACTTACATGGAAAAAAAACTATATTCATGTAACAAAGCTCTGGTTTAAAATAGCAGCATACTGTATATTTTGTGGCAAAGTCTGATGATAGTAGAAATGGTGGAGCTAGGTACAGTATTGTTTAAAATAATAGCAGTACAATGTGACTAACCAGAATAATCCAGGTTTTTAGTATATTTTTTTATTGCCAAGTGGCAAAAAAGTTACCAGGAGGTGCAGTGGATTCTCAGAAAACAAACAAGACCCCTAATTCATGATATGCACACTCTTAAGGCTGTGCAATTGGGCAATTAGTTGAAAAGGGTGTGTTCAAAAAAATAAAGTACCAGTGTGGCATTCAATCACAATGGTCATCAATTTTGTGAAAAAACAGGGGTGAATCAGGTGGCCTCTATTTAAGGATGAAGCCAGCAGCACTTGTTGAACATGCATTTGAAAGCCTGAGGAAAATGGGTCGTTTAAGACATTGTTCAAAATAACAGCATACTTTGATTAAAAAGTTGATCGGAGAGGGGAAACTCTAATAAAAAAATAAGGTGCCAAATATGATAGGCAGTTTAGCTAAATGATCTGCAATACCTTAAAATGTAGAGCAAAACCAGAGAGACGTGGAAGAAAACGGAAGACAATCATCAAAATGGATCAAAGAATAACCAGAATGGCAAAGGCTCAGCCAATGGTCAGCTCCAGGATGATCAAAGACAGTCTGGAGTTACCTGTAAGTAATGTGACAGTTAGAAGACGTCTGTGTGAAGCTAATCTATTTTCAAGAATCCCCCGCAATGTCCCTCTGTTTAAAAAAAAAAAAGGCATGTGCAGAAAAGGTTACAATTTGCCAAAGAACACATCAACTGCTCTAAAGATAAATGGAGGAAAATTTTGTGGACTGATTAAAAAAATTGTAAAATTGTTCTTTTTGGGTCCAAGGGCCACAGATGACCCCCAAACTCTGAATTCAAGCCACAGAATACAGTAAAAAGACAGTGAAGACAGTGAAGCAAGCGTCATGATATGGGCATGTTTCTCCTTCTGTGGTGTTGGGTCCATTTATTGACGTCATTTATAAACGGGCAAAGTCTTGGTTCCAAACCAACAAAATTCATGTTCTGGAGTGACCAGCCCAATCCCCAGACTTTAATCCAATTGAGAAGCTGTTTCTGAAGTGAAACCAAGTAATGTAAATGAATTGTGAATGTTGTTAAAGAATCATGGAGTGGAATAACAGCTGAGGGGTGCCACAAGTTGGTGCCACACAGATGTTTTAAAAAAAGTTTTTAAAAACTATGGTCATACAATTAAATATTAGTTTAATGATTAGTGACAAAAGAATTTGTATAAAATAGTTTTGTACAGTCAACAGCAGACACTGCTTTTTTTTTTTTAACACACCACTTTCAACTAATTGCCCAATGGCACAGCCTTAAGAGCGTGCATATCATGAATGCTGGGTCTTGTTTGTTTTCTGAGGATCTACTGCAGCTACTGTTAACTTAAAAAAAAATATATATATATATATATATATATATATATATCAGCGTTAAAAAATAAAGTAACAATACTATAATTCCTCGTTAGTATAAATCAATAAGGTCAATAAGGTGTCAGAAAAAGTCACCTCTGGTCTTTCTTCTGACCTGTGTATTTACTAGACAACCTTCCAGACTCAGGAGCATGTGTGAAAGTCTTATTTTCTTACCCTGTTCTCTCGGGTTCTCGCAAACTTTGGCGCCCAAATGATGTATATATATATATATATATATATATATATATATATATATATATATATATATATATATATATATATATATATATATATATATATAGATATATAGATATATAGATGAAGATGTGAAACTGTATTTCAAGCTATAAAACCAAATACTCACACGTTTAAAATATACAGACTCTTTTATTAAACTTTTGAAGTTGCAACTACAACTCTCACCTGGTGGGGGTGCTACTCGTGTCCATGGGTATGACATTAGACCTTGCTTGAAGAAAAAAAGTTTGTGCATTCAGTTGCTGTTACATTCCAAACCTATTGTACATAAGAAGCCAGGCATCCAATGATGAAGACTGTTTTCTTTCCGGAACATTCCGCTCACATTACTACGTCACTGCATCAACCTCTGTCTAACATCTTTGTTCGTGCCGACACATTTATGAGCTGCTTAAACTTTCTTCTTGCTAAATGTGTTTATGAACTGATATTTTTTGTTGTGACGATCAGTGGCGTCGATGCGGGGTCTCCGTCTCCTTTGCTGGTGAAAAGCCTGCAGGGAATTGCTGCCGGCTCTTATAAGTGTTGCTGGGTGACTGATGATCAATCTATGGACGTTATAGGTGTTGAGTGGCTCGGGGATGAGGCGTGGTGGCAGTTTCAGCCACGTTATTAAGGACTGCAGGGACCACTCTTAACCCAGGGACTATACATCAATTAATGTAGCCCTGGGATCATATGGCTGCAACTGGGAGTCTATATAATAAATCAAATACTCGCTGAATCTTAGCCTGTCATGGCTCATGTCCACATTCACATTCTTTGCACTGCCTTTCTTCGTGTCTTTCTCTCTGTTCAGTATTAACGGTGCTGTTGACGACTATTCCATATGTTGCTACAGCTTTAATTGTAGAAACAGACAGAGTTCCAATGCCAGCAAATATATGAGGACTATAAGATGGTACAGGAACATTAACTGATTTTGTTAGCATTTAGCACCTGGTTACATTATAAGTATTTGTAATTGTAATATGCAGTGGCACAAAAAGGTGGTATCCCCTTTTTTAAAAAAAAAAACAAAACATTTTATTATTATTTTCTAAATGTAGCCGAGTTGCTGTTGTGCGTTTCTAGATAATTTCAGTATTTTATCAATACTATATAACATTTTAGAGGTCTAACAGGCTACAGTAGGCCCCTCATTAGATTCCATAAATAGAATATCGCAAGTGGGCGTGGCTGGCGGGGGGCGCCGTGATTGCGCAGGTACAGTACGCACACAGTTGTCATGAGAAGATAGATAAACCAAAAAAGCTATCAGGGGCTAAAAATAGAAAAAGAAAGAGGGAAAAGGAGATGGCAGGTGGATAGTAAAATTCAACAGGTACGATTTAAAGTGAGATGTCTGTGTTTGGAGGCTTGCACTATTCATGTTAACAGACTAGCTAGCGCGTTTGCTAACACTGGGAATGTAGCTGCCAAATGGGGTTTAAATTAAGGCTAACTTGTGGGAGTGTGTGTGGGGGGACGCCCTGGCACTGGGTAGTTGCGCCCCTGGTAATATGGCAAAATGATTCATGAAACTTTGAAGAGATACATTTAGTAACCAGAAATTAACAAATGACCACTGGATAGAGTCAAGAGTTTCTCTCAATTTAATGCTCTCTCCCACTCTTTAGCAGGATTTTGTATTTTTTTACGAACTTGTACATAGACAGGTGGATAGTAGCATGACAGGTAAATAGTAAATAAAGGTAATAGTTCAATACACACAATCGAGAATTCTAATGCTACAAGATAAATATTTAGAACTGCCTAAATATTGTGCAGACTAAAATACTGCTAAAGCACTGAGGGTGTGATCTGATGAATAGCTAAATAGTGTGATTAATAGTGTGATAGACCGCGTCCCCTTTGAGACCAGACACAACCATATTCATGAGGCGCTGAAAAGTGGCAGGAGCTTTACAAAAAACAGAACTTTGTTTGAAAACCGTTGCTTAGTTGGAGTACTGTCCCCCACATCGTTATTCTCTATAAAAAGGTGTGTGCGTGAAGGCATATCTTTAAACAATTCTGGATACAAACCAATCAGTTTTATCAGCTCTGTACGCTGTTTATCTGACAAGTGACTTCACTTAGTGTCTCAGAGTTTTCTCAGCCTACCATATAACATAGTATCATCTGGCCACCTGACATCTACCTAAAGACAAAGTATTAATAGTAAGTGCAGGACTGGCAGTAGCAAACGTGTCAGACACTAAACCATTATGAAAATAATATGTCTTCAGCAGATTGACATGACACAATATTGAAAATTTTCTGCAATGAAAAGTGTCAATAATGTAGTTAAGCTCTGATACATTTTTCTCTACAAAATAAGGGCCAGAAAACATTTCTCTAAAAGGCGAGTTGACCAAAGGAGTAAAAACCAGAACCAAATCTCCTGGACTAAACTCATAACATTCTGCTTTAATGTCATAATGGCTTTTCCTTTTTGACTGAACACAGATTTTCTTGTGCTTTTTCATCAGCAGTTTGCAAACGGTGACAAAAAACATTTACAGTTGTGCATTTACAGTTTATATACCCTGGTAGAATTTGTGATTGATTGGCCATTTTTCAGAGAATACGAATGATAACAAAAAAACTTTTCTTTCACTCATAGTTAGTGGATGGGTGAAGCCATTTATTGTCAAGCAATTGTGTTCACGCTTATTAAATCATAATGTAAACAGAACCTACCCAAATGTCCGTGTTCATAAGTTTACATACCCCAGTTCTTAATATCGTGTATTGCGACCTTTAACATCAATGACAGCTTCAAATCTTTTATGGTAGTTGTGGATGAGGACTCTTTATTTTCTCAGATGGTAAAGTTGCTCATTCTTTTTGGCCAAAAGTCTCCAGTTCCTGTACATTCTTGGGCTGTCTTGCATGGACTGCATGTTTGAGCTCTCTCCAGAGTGACTCAATGATACTGAGGTCAGGAGACTGAGATGGTCAGTCCAGAAACTTCACTTTATGCTGCTGTAGCCAGGTGACAGGTCGACTTGGCCTTGTGCTTTGGATTGTTGTCATGTTGAAAAGTCCAAGTACGTAGCCCTGCACAGCTTTTGGGCTGATGAGTGTAGTAGTTTTCTGTAGTATTTTCTGATAAAAGGAATGGTGTATCTTTCATCATAGGGTTTGTTGACTCCTGTCAAAATTAAATGTTTATGGTTGTAGCCAAAAAGATAAATTTACTCCAAATGACTTTGTTCCAGAAGTTTTAAGGCTTGGCTCTGTGCAGCTTGGCGTATTGTAAGCAGGATGCTTTGTGGCATTTGCGTAGTAATGACTTTCTTCTGGCGACTCCACCATGCAACCCATTTATCTTCAAGTGCTTCCTTAGTGTGCATCTTAAAACAGCCACACCACTTCCAGAGAGTCCTGTATTTCAGTTGTTTGTGGGTTTTTATTTGCATTCCTAATTTTCCAGGCAGTTGTGGCTGAAATTTTTTGTTGGTCTACCTGACCTTGGTTCGGTTTTACCAGAATTCCAATTGTTAATTGGAGTTTGAACACTGCTGATTGGCATTCTCAAATCCTTGGAAATCTTTTTATATTCTTTTCCTGTTTTTTACAGTTTCAATACCTTTTCCAGCAGATCTTTTGACAATTCTTTTGTTTTTCTCATGACTCAGACTACAGAAATGTCAGTGTAGCACTTGATGAGATGCAAAGGTCTGTCAAGCCCTGAAACTCACTGACCTTTTATACACACACTGATTACAATCAAACAGATCACAGGTGAGGATGGTTACCTTTAGTAGCCATTTAAACCTGTTTGTGTCAACTTGTGTGCATGTTAACTTTTTATCAGGGTCATTTGGGTAGTTTATGTTGTCCTTATGATATAAAAAGAGTAAACACAATTGTTACACAATAAATGGCTTCACCCAACCACTAACTATGAGTGAAAGAAAAGGTTTTTGTGTTATTATTCATATTCGTTGAAAAATGGCCAAACAATCACCAATTCTGCCAGGGTATTTAAACTTTTGGGCGCCACTGTACATAATCAATGAGATTTTTAACGCACCATCCTTAATGATTGCTAAATGCCCATGCACTGTGTGGCCAAAAGCCAGGTCATATGGACTAAACCTAGTGCTTTCTGGTACCGCCACTCAAGCTGACAACTTCAACTATGGCAAGCCCTCATTCCAGTCACTCCCTATTTTTGTGCAATATATACTTAACAATGACTTTGACGTTTGATGGAAGCGTTCCTGACTCTGCGCATGGTTCGCTGAGGACACTGCTTTACGTTTAACTGTTTAAGCACCTGAGTGAAAACGTGAAATTAGTGTCTTAGTCAGTTTGAATGAAAATAAAAAACTGGCTTTAATTACTGGTCTGGCCAAAATAGACTGAAATGGAAACCTTGTAGCCTGGCACATTACAGTTAACATGTACAAGCAACCAGATTTTGACGGAAGTAGCGGCCCCACGCAGTCTACGAATAAGTGCTCGAAAGACTGGCTTATAGCTGGAATAAGACTACAGAAATACAAAGTGGAGCTAGTTTAATTGTCTGACTGGGTTTTCCAGTTATCTGGCAAACATGATTTAACATATCTGGCACTGTGCTTTTTAGGTTCGGCCAGAAAGAAATAACACAGTATTCGGTCACACGTTTTCTTTACACCCAAGTAAGCAGTAAGTAAGCAGTAAGTAACCCAAGTAAGCTTGTCATGTGCATTTTTTTAACCTTTTCATTAATTGTTTCAGAGACTACAATCTTAAACACAGACTCCCCAACATAGTCATCGTCACACGGGACCCATTTCCTCAACAGCATTCCCTGTTGGAGAACATAGCCATGAGCGGCGCTCTGGATTAACCCCCAGAAAGGACATTTTCAAACAGTTTAGTCAGAGAAGAATCTGCTTTTTGGGCTTTCGCCCACTTATCAAGAGGAATAGATGCGAGGAGCCCTGGCAAAAAGACAAAACTCTCCTCTTTTCCCACAGTAAGCTTAGGAACGTTTGAGTCACAAACAGCACAGAGCTGTGTGTGTGTTACCACACACACGGGAAAAATATCAGAACACAGCTGATTGTCTGGTTCGGCAGTGGTTTTGTTGTAACAACGGACGAAAAATAACCTTGCAGGAATTTACAGTCAAGCATTATGTTATGTCTACACACCGGCACAAAGCCCAGAACAATGCCATGCATAAGGACAAAATCTCCTGTCTCAGTAGTGTCAGTATAAATGACTGCTTAGCCCTAGTGTCACTCAACAGTTTAATGAGCATGCGCTGGGCACCAGCCACCAAGGATACTAACAGGGCTAAACAGTGCAAAATCTTAATATTACACAGCTTAATGGATATAGTACTCGGCCTGAGAGAATAAGAATAGGACAGAGCAGGAGCTGGTGAAGGTAAGAAAGATTTACGTAGACTTCAGGAGACGTAGACTACAAAGGACACTGACTAGTCCAGTGGCCTGCTCACTGGCAGTAGTTAGACCTGTTGCCATCGTCAGAGACACGCGCAGTTTTAAACACGTAAGACTGACTGTGTGGTATAGACTGTGTGGTATCCACATGCCCTTTGAGTCAAAACTAAATTACTAGCAAGTTCAGCCGCTTTAAGCACGCTCTCGGGTTTTTGCTTATATGGCAACACGCTGAGGGATAGACTTTTTGAATTGCTTCATTACCATTAACTCAAACAAAGGTGCTTACATTAGCAGTGGAAAACAACAGTGATAAAAATAAGTCACGAGTCCATTTTCCACCCTTTTCCCAATTTCAGAATTTTTGTATGTAAGCTTCTGGGGCTAGTTCAAAATACAGTAGTATACAGCGTTTTGTACTTTTAAATAATCCAGACAATCAGCAGAACTTAACACATAAAAACCCTCTTGGGCCTGCCCCGTTAACACAGATTGCAACATTAAAGCACTTTAAGCATTTACAACGCGCTCAAACCGAATGTAAAAAGTGTCAGGGTCACACTATTTCAATTTTTGCATCAAGCGCAAATTGGCACCCTCAGATTAACAAAGCGCACTACTCACAGATGAAAATGACTTGTCAGCCACAGACCTGTCATTTACCAGTTTACCATAACAAATCTAATCTAACGTGCAAAAAAAAAAAAAAAACACAGAGTCGGCGTGACTTTGGGGGAATCCCCCACTGGACAAGCCCCCATTCGTCATAGCTTCAGCTCTAGAGCCATAACAAAGAGAGACCACACCAAGCATTTCTCAATAATAATAATAATAATAATAATATTGATAATAATAATAATAAATAACATAATAAGTTAAGTGAAGAAGCTATAAATAGAAGTAAAAAAAACGTCACCGGACGCTGCCTGGGAGAGCAAAGACACCGGAAGGGCAGTTAAAAGCCCCCTTGAATAAAAATAAAGGACACCGAGCCCATGTTCCCCCAATTAGCAGACCGGCTATCACAGTACCATTAATCATTTATCAAATACAAAGGATTGACGCTAAACTAATGACACCAGTGCAGTGTGCAGCTAGCAATTATAGTCAACTTTAAATAAAACGCCTCAGCACCATTTACGGGTCGCTCTTCAGACACAACCCAACAGCAGCGTTATATGCTCAGTCATTTACCAACACTCATTAAAACTACAAATGAATACAGTGAAATAATCATGAAATCATGAATATGAATCATGAAATCATGAATAATAATGAAATAATCTTAGACGTTTAGGGAAAATGTGCATTCCTTATTTTAAGCAGTGTGTTTTTGTAAAATTGATTGCAGTGAGCAGTGGGAGAGTCACTGTTTATTCAAAGCAGACAGTGAGAAGAACACCAGTTGTGAATGTGCCATCCACTTTACGTTCCCATGGTGATTTGGGCTACAAGGAAACCCGAGAGGACATTTGCCTCCTAGAAACACCAGCTTTCACTCTGTGAAATGAAAATAATACACACCACTGTAAAGGCGTACATACTTGGCTTTTATATATTTTTTCGCAAAACAAGCTAATGTTCTGTTCTGTGCTTGTTTCCACTTTGTGTGTTCACTTTGTGTGTCGTCTTGTTGGGTACTTTTGGACATGTTTTTTTTTTTTTTTAGTTAACCTTTATTTTTCCAGGAAAGTCCTGGGGTGGCAGGGAACTATTGTACATGTCCTTAGTGGTAGGGAAAACCTGGAGCAGCTGGAGGAAACCTCTCAAATTGTCACACTAGGCCAGAGGTCGCACTAGACTTTTTCACTCTCCATCATTTTGACGGACAGAGTATAAATTTTCCGTCCCCGTCTATTATTACCCGTCATTTTTAATTTTTATATTTTAATAATACATATAATTGCTTTTCGTTTTACTCACATTTTAAGAAACTTCAATATGAGCATAGAAGATAGATTATTAGTTTTATTTAAGAACAACAGATAACGTTACACAGTGCTTTACTCTGCTTTACTCTGCTTTACACTGAGTCCAAGATGGCGCCTGTGTTCGGCATTGCCTCTGCTCCCTGTCTGTTCGCTAATGTAATTTTGTGTTTTCTAGTGATGTTTGTTGCCTTATCAGCCCTTACAACAAGTAACTGTGCATCAGCTGCTTTTGAATATGATCGACATACTCTATTTCGAATAAACGAGCAGATGAAAGACTTTTGTGTTACCTGGGCCAGGTACGCGGAGTTTTTCCCTCCAGTTTTTGAGTGCTCCACGTCATCACTGGAGTACCTGTTGCTAGCTAAGCCCCGCGGCAAGAGAAGGAAGCGGGATTGAGGGCTGGCGTCGGGGCCAGGCTGAGAAAACACCGTGGGCAACTACCAAGTTCGGCGGCTCCGGATCTGTCTGGGACGGCGGTGCCTGCGGTCGGTTCCGGTCCGTGAATCTGGCGGGAACTCGTCCGGTGCGTCTCCGTCCCTCCAATCTGACCGGATTTTTCCGATTCGGCGGCTCCGACACTTCCCTCCACGTGAGCGGGTCCTGTGTCCTGTTACATGCCGGGTGGTCAATAGTGACCACGTCCTGTCACCGCTGCGCTGCCCTGATGGTCAGCGCGCACCGGCCTTGGATCTGGCACAACCGACTCGGATTGCTCTGCTCAACGCTCGCTCCATTGCAAACAAGGCCTTCTTCCTCAGCGAGTTATTCTCAAAGGAACGCCTTGACTTTATGTTTTTAACAGAGACCTGGCAGCGTGAAATGGAGTACACTCATCTGAACGAGCTGTGCCCTCCGAACTGTTCTGTGTTTGGGACACCGCGGGTCTCGCGGCGAGGAGGCGGACTCGCACTCGTGTACCGGGACTGTTTCTGCTGCAGGTTGATGAACCCAGACTCTTTCGACTCCTTTGAGATGCAGATGACTAAGGTTGGCAACAATGACTCATTTTATTGCATTTTAATTTACCGACCTCCTGGTCCTGGACGCTTGTTTTTAGAGGATTTCTCTGAATTTTTATCTTCAATTATCAAACTTGATAATGTTCTGATACTCGGGGATTTTAACCTCCATATCGACGATGCTTCGTGTAATCTGGCATCTGAGTTTTTAACACTCACTGAAGCATTTCATTTTAAGCAGCATGTCTCTGGTCCTACACACACCAAAGGCCACACTTTGGACCTTGTTTTCTCTTTAGGCCTGAACATTGACCAGTTGAGTGTTACAGACACTAATGTGACAGACCACTGCTGTATATCTTTTAACTTGCATTCCAGTGTGGACTATCTTCCTTCCAAACTGATGTCACAAAGACGCATCATAAATGGATCCACAGCTGAGAAATTTTCGAAGTCATTTGACCCGATCGTTTTTGATGGCTGTAGTGAGCCTGAATCTTTTATGCAGTCTTTTAATAAGCACTGTTTGTCTGTTTTAAATAAGGTTGCTCCGCTAAAAAGTAAGCACACCACGCCTAAAAATCCCTGCCCTTGGATAAATGAGGAAATCTTATCTTGTAGGAGAAACTGTCGAAAAACAGAACGTTTGTGGAAATGCACAAGTTTGGAAGTCCACAGACTGCACTTGAAGGAGCTCATCATGTCACTAAATGATATAATAAAACAGGCCAGATCTGCATATTTCTCTAATCTTGTTGTGCTGAACAAGAAAAATCCTAAAGTCCTGTTTGACACAATATCAAGAATTGTCTCTCCTTTAGCTCCTCATTTACCAGTCCACTCAAAGTCTGACTGCAACAGGTTTTTAAATTCCTTTGTGAATAAGGTACATGATATACGAGCTTCTATAAACCCATCCTCTGTCCACACATCCTGGGGTTTATCTCCTCAGTGCTCTTGGTCCACCTTCTCACCTGTCACTGAAGAGGATATCAAGGGTCTACTAAAAAAAGTGAAACCATCATCAAGCCCTCTGGATGTAATGCCAGCTTCGTTGCTTTTAAATGTATTGATTTAGTTGGTCCTTATGTTGTTAAACTGATCAACCTTTCTCTTTCAACTGGTTCTGTGCCCAGCTCTTTTAAACAAGCGGTCGTCAGCCCCGTTCTGAAGAAGCCCAATTTGGATTCTTTTGAACCAAACAACTACAGGCCAATCTCTAAATTGCCTTTTTTATCTAAAATCCTGGAGAGAGTGGTGGCGGAGCAGCTGACTGCGTTTCTTAATGAAATTAATGTTATAGACAAATTTCAGTCAGGCTTCCGAAAATGTCATTCAACAGAGACTGCCCTGCTGAGGATATCAAATGACATTATGATGGCAGCTGACTCTGGGCAGTACTCAGTCTTGATCTTACTGGATTTATCGTCTGCTTTTGATACTCTGGACCATAATATATTGTTAAAGCGTCTGCAATATGAAATGGGTTTCTCTGGATCAGTTCTAAAGTGGTTTTCCTCTTACCTGAGTGACAGATCATTTTGTGTCTGTATTAACAATATTCTGTCTGAAATGACCCCTCTGTCATATGGAGTTCCTCAGGGCTCAGTCTTAGGTCCTCTTTTGTTTTTATTGTACATATGCCCTCTTAGTGAAATATTTCATGGTTTTAAAAATGTGTCTTATCACTTTTATGCTGATGACATTCAGTTGTACTGTTCTTTTAAAGACTCTGAGTTTTATAAACTTACTGAATTGTTGAACTGCTTGACTTGCTTAAAGAACTGGTTATGCAATAACTACCTACAGCTAAATACAAAAAGACTGAAACTTTAATCTTTGCACCTGACCAAAAATACTTCAAATCAAACAACACCTTGGTTCCCTGGGTTCTTCCGTCCAGTCGAGCCTCAGAAACCTTGGTGTTCTGTTTGACCAATCTATGTCTCTGGACAGTCATTCTAGACAGTTGGTCAAAAACTGTTTTTATCATCTAAGAAACATTTCTAAATTGAGAGTGTTATTGTCTAAATCTAACTTGGAGATGATTATTCATGCTTTTATTTCTTCTCGTCTTGATTATTGTAATTCTCTTTTATTTGTTTCAACAAATTGTCTCTGGGTCGGCTTCAAATGGTGCAAAATGCTGCAGCCAGGCTTTTAACTGGAACCAACAGAAGGGCTCACATTTCACCGGTTTTAGCTTCACTTCATTGGCTTCCAGTCAAATTCAGGATTGATTTTAAAATTTTAGTCTTGACTTTTAGAGCTCTACATGGACAGGCCCCCCAGTACATCACTGACCTGCTGACCCCTTACTCCTCCTCACGCACTCTTCGGTCTTCAGGTCAAAACCTTTTAATGGTCCCCAAAACACGTTTGAAAACCCGGGGTGACCGGTCTTTCCAAACAGTCGCCCCCAGACTCTGGAACACCCTGCCCCTGTCTCTGCGAGTGGATATTTCTGTTGATTCTTTTAAAAAGCAGCTGAAGACACTTTTATTTAAACAAGCTTTTAGTTGATTGGGCTTTTTATGTTTCAATATTCTGTGGTTTTAATTTTTTTTTTTTTTTTTTTTTTTTTTCTCTAAGTTTTATTGTTTTTTATTGCACTTTGTAAAGCACTTTGTGATTTATATCTGTGAAAGGTGCTATATAAATAAAAAAAAAAAAAATTTACTTACTTACTCAGTACCGCCACCTCCAAATATAGCTCTGAGCATTCCGCCACTTCTCCGTGTGCCCAGAACATGCTTTTAGCGCTCATTTGGACATCTTTTTTCGTTTTAATAGAGGTTTTAATCCTTTGCCTGCGCTTTTCAGAGCGCATTTTACTATGCACGTTTCCTAATTCGTCCCACTGAGAGCAGAGACTACATTACCCATACACCCTTGAGTTTTACAAGTGAAAAACGCATGCGTTGCTTTTGCGGCGTTCAGTGTCAACAACTCAACGTGTCCGGAGAGGGTGTGTGGAACACGCACACTCGGCTCGATAAAATACAAATACAGTGAAAAGCACTTAATATGCTTCCTGGCTTCAGACTCTACCCTTTTGCACATTTTATTTATGTTCAGTAGCTCTTTCTAGCTCAAGCACATCCACAAACTAATAAAAATATATTTATTTATTTATTTATTTTTATTATTTATATATCGCTTTTCGACCTAGTAGCCACCAGCTGACCACTGGAGGCAAGGTGGGTTAAGTGTCTTGCCCAAGGACACATCGACAGTATGTGGGGGAGAGCGGGATGTTATGATGTTTTGGGACTTTCAAGTGGGAATCTAACGTCCGCTCTACCACTGACTTTAAGGTCATCTGTTGACTGATTTATATAAAACCCCTTCAATAGTTGTTGTTACCTCAGAGGATGAGTAGCCTGGTTCTACCAGACTCTCGTACATTTCATTTGTACAGAGAGTCTGGCCTCGCTCCATTGACAAACGTTTACTTCCTTGTATGCGGGAACTCTGTTGAAGTTTAAAACTATTGGATCTGCCCAGAGTCACTCAGGATCTGCCATAGCCAATCGCTAACGTGTGGTCGTGACGTATGTCATGCGCCGAAACCGACCGGAAACAACAAGTCACTCCCTTTGTTCGCTGATTGGTCCTACAAAAAATTGATTTCTGGAAACCTAAGAATATACAGCGATCCCAGACTAAGTACTAAAGCGAAATGAAATTGAGCGGAAGTACGTAGGAGGGCGGAGCCAGGCTAGAGGATGAGGGGAGTAATAAAAAATGTTTATATATATATATATATATATATTATATATATATATATATATATATATATATATATATATATATATATAGGCTAGAGTACCGATACCTCTTTTGGTCCACTTGAATTACTGACGTTACACAAAAAGTGAAAGGATATTTTGTGATTGAACTTTAGAGCACACAATGTGATTCCGACAAAAATGAACTGAACTTAATTCAATTGCTGATGTTGTGCCCCTGACAAGTCCGTTACTTGTGTTAGCTTTTCTACAGATGTCGCAGAACTTTTTCTCTCCTTCCTAAGTCAGCCACGTCAACTCCTGAACACAATACTCCCTCTTCTTCTCATCCTATTTCCTGCTTAATTGTCCCGTTACAGCTGTCGGTTCCTGCTCAGTGTTCTCCGTTTGTTTTTCTTCATGCTCCACTGCATCATGTCCTCTTTTTTCACTTTTATTAACAATATCAGCACCTTTTTGCAGTTGAATGCAGCGTGATTGCTAATTGAACATTCGCCACCAACATTTGCCACCAACTGGTCAGGAGTAGGAATTACAATAGATCACCCTCATGGCGTTCAGATTTTTCCGTCCCTGCTAAAAAAAAAAAAGCGTCAAAGACGAAAATATTCCGTTAATGCAACCTCTGCTCTAGGGATAGGGCTGACTCCTGGTGACCACCCTATCCTATCCATAGCAGTGCAGTGTGCATTTTGACTGTAGGTCATTGTACAAG
The DNA here is from genome assembly GCA_024349245.1 of Neodontobutis hainanensis. NCBI lineage: Eukaryota > Metazoa > Chordata > Actinopteri > Gobiiformes > Odontobutidae > Neodontobutis > Neodontobutis hainanensis. The sequence goes on from JALDNG010000298.1 coordinate 261,052, forward strand.
TACATAGCTTTTCAAGTCAATGTCAAAAAATTAAGTATATAATCTTTATGGAAATATAAAGCATTAATGTTTAATATTTTATACAATATAAAAAAATTAAAAACAAGGCAGACAGCAAACTGAAAATCATATTAGTCAAGTGTTATTTGTGTTTTACAAACTTTTCTTTCACTCAAACTATGTTTACTATTACAAATTTTTCTCCAGTATTTTTTGATAACATGCTGCATTTATCTTGACATCAAGTTAAACCAAGTTTCCTGTGCCTTTGTAGCTCACACATCCCCAAAACATCAGCAATCGATAGGGATTTAATGATTCACTCAACTCACAATTCAATTCGTTTGACGATTCTGATGTTTGGATTCAATTGTGTCACAATTTTCATTTATGAAATGAGTTGAGACAAATTAGAGGTGAACAAATGCCCTTTTATTATTTCACAAATATGGGCTTTAGACTAACTTTTTTCATCACCGTCCTAGTATCATCCCAAAAGCCAGTTCCAACAGTCAAAGTAAATGTCAAATGTTCCCATATTTATTAAAAATATAGGCTAATGTTTTGTCATTTGTAAGTTTTTAAATAAACATAAATAAAATCTAATTATACATGAGTTTATAGTTAACATTTATGGTTGTGGCCTATAAGTAAAGGTTTGGTCTCATTACTCCAAGTGACTTTGTTCCAAAAGTTTTGAGGCTTGTCTTTGTGCGTTTTGATATATTGTAAACGGGATGCTTTGTGGCATTTGTGTAGTAATAACTTTCTCAACCATGCAGCCCATTTCTTTTCAAGTGCCTCATTATTGTGCATCTTGAAACAACCACACCATCTTTTTTCAGGGAGTCCTGTATTTCAGCGAAGTTATATGGGGGGTTTTCTTAGCATCCCCAAAAATGTTCCTGGCAGTTTTGGCTGAAATTTTTGTTGGTCTAAGCTGACTTTTTTATTTTCCACTTCTCAATTAGAGTTTTGAACCCTGAAAATTGGGATTCCTTTGATATCTTTTTATATCCCTTTCCTGTTTTATACAGTTCAAATTTCTTTTCCCGCAGATCCTTTTACAATTTTAGCTCCCAGGCCCCAGTTTGGGCACCCCTGGTTTAAAGAATGTTGTAGCCTCGTGTCAATGTGTGTTTTCAAAATTTTACTGAAAATACTGCCAACTTTGGCAGGTCCTCAGACTCCTGCGGCCAGCCACAGCCACACAAACGGGGCGGCAGTGGTAGAGCGGCCGTCCTTCGACCAGCGGGTGGGCGGTTCAATCCCCGCTCGAAACATCCCAAAACATCATAACATCCTGCTATCTCGACAGTTCATACTGTTGTTGTGTCCTTGGGAAAGACACTTAACCCACCTTGCCTTTATTGGTGTTCTAGCTGTAACACTGGTAAAGCACTTTGAGTGCCTACTAGGTGGAAAAGCGCTTTATAAATAATAATGTGATAGATATGGACCTCTGTCCAATATCTGTTATTGTGTTTGAGCAAATGCTGGATCAGAATTGTTTTAGCAGTTAACCACAGCTCTAGGCAGGTGGCTACAATGTGTCAATATTAAAGAAAATCCAGTTTCCACCATTATGTTGAATTACTTAAAATATAGATTTTCTGCTCAAATCAACCACACACTTAAGTGACATTAATTTGGCACTAGAATGTATTTATTTATTTTTCTAATAAAAACAGTCTGACTAAAATATAACACACAAAATCACTGACAGACAAGCCAAATGAAATATTATCTGCTGTATTGCATATAGAGAGGAGTGTAATATTAAATGTATATGAGGTGGTACAATACATTTTATGGTCATTATGACCTGAATATGTGTATTTAATGCATTTGCATTGACCAGCTATTATGAGGTATTACACAAAGCTGTTTTTTTTGCATTCATTTCAGACATTCCATCTGAGCTCCTCAACAACATTTTGATGCATGTGCTTTTCATTTCCTTCAGGCGCAATACAACACATCCACAGCTTTCCTTCTCTCAAGCCTCAAGAGCTGACTTTGATAGCAGTCTGTTTCTAACAGATGCCTTTTTAAAAAGCCTGAATTCCCAGTAGAGGCCATCATTTGCGTTGTGAAGTCTGCAGCAGTGGGAGCACGTTAAATACAGTGCTTTACTTCTTTACTGTCAGGCCATTTGTATTCTCCACCGCCGTGCTGTCACCAACCTCAACTCCGCTGACCCACCAGCTCATCAGTGCATGTACAGGTGCTGGTC
>JALDNG010000299.1:0-254737 GCA_024349245.1 Neodontobutis hainanensis
CTCTTTATACCTGCTCCAGCTCTAGTCCTGTCTCTTTATACCTGCTCCAGCTCTAGTCCTGTCTTATACCTGCTCCTGCTCTAGTCCTGTCTCTTTATACCTGCACCAACTCAAGTCCTGTCTCTTTATAGCTGCACCAGCTCAAGTCTTGTCTCTTTATACCTGCTCCAGCTCAAGTCCTGTCTCTTTATACCTGCTCCAGCACAAGTCCTGTCTCTTTATACCTGATCCTGCTCTAGTCCATTGCTCCAGCTCTAGTCCTGTCTCTTTATACCTTATCCAGCACAAGTCCTGTCTCTTTATACCTGCTCCAGCTCTAGTCCTGTCTCTTTATACCTGCTTCTGCTCTAGTCCTGTCTCTTTATACCTGCTCCAGCTCTAAGTCCTGTCTCTTTATACCTGCTCCAGCTCAAGTCCTGTCTCTTTATACCTGCTCCAGCTCAAGTCCTGTCTCTTTATACCTGCTCCAGCTCAAGTCCTGTCTCTTTATACCTGCTCCAGCTCAAGTCCTGTCTCTTTATACCTGCTCCAGCTCTAGTCCTGTCTCTTTATACCTGCTCCAGCTCTAGTCCTGTCTCTTTACACCTGCTCCAGCACAAGTCCTGTCTCTTTATACCTGCTCCAGCTCAAGTCCTGTCTCTTTATACCTGCTCCAGCTCTAAGTCCTGTCTCTTTATACCTGCTCCAGCTCTAGTCCTGTCTCTTTATACCTGCTCCAGCTCAAGTCCTGTCTCTTTATACCTGCACCAGCTCAAGTCCTGTCTCTTTATACCTGCTCCAGCACAAGTCCTGTCTCTTTATACCTGCTCCAGCTCAAGTCCTGTCTCTTTATACCTGCTCCAGCTCAAGTCCTGTCTCTTTATACCTGCTCCAGCACAAGTCTTGTCTCTTTATACCTGCTCCAGCTCTAGTCATGTCTCTTTATACCTGCTCCAGCTCTAGTCCTGTCTCTTTATACCTGCTCCAGCTCAAGTCCTGTCTCTTTATACCTGCTCCAGCTCAAGTCCTGTCTCTTTATACCTGCTCCAGCTCAAGTCCTGTCTCTTTATACCTGCTCCAGCACAAGTCCTGTCTCTTTACACCTGCTCCAGCTCAAGTCTTGTCTCTTTATACCTGCTCCAGCTCTAGTCCTGTCTCTTTATACCTGCTCCAGCTCCAGTCCTGTCTCTTTACACCTGCTGAAGCACAAGTCCTGTCTCTTTATACCTGCTCCAGCTCAAGTCCTGTCTCTTTATACCTGCTCCAGCACAAGTCCTGTCTCTTTATACCTGCTCCAGCTCAAGTCCTGCTCCAGCTCAAGTCCTGTCTCTTTATACCTGCTCCAGCTCTAGTCCTGTCTCTTTATACCTGCTCCAGCTCAAGTCCTGTCTCTTTATACCTGCTCCAGCTCAAGTCCTGTCTCTTTATACCTGCTCCAGCTCTAGTCCTGTCTCTTTATACCTGCTCCAGCTCAAGTCCTGTCTCTTTATACCTGCTCCAGCTCAAGTCCTGTCTCTTTATACCTGCTCCAGCACAAGTCCTGTCTCTTTATACCTGCTCCAGCTCTAGTCCTGTCTCTTTATACCTGCTCCAGCTCTAGTCCTGTCTCTTTATACCTGCTCCAGCTCTAGTCCTGTCTTTATACCTGCTCCTGTCTCTTTATACCTGCTCCAGCACAAGTCTTGTCTCTTTATACCTGCTCCAGCTCTAGTCATGTCTCTTTATACCTGCTCCAGCTCTAGTCCTGTCTCTTTATACCTGCTAAAGCTCAAGTCCTGTCTCTTTATACCTGCTCCAGCTCTAGTCCTGTCTCTTTATACCTGCTCCAGCTCCAGTCCTGTCTCTTTACACCTGCTCCAGCTCTAAGTCCTGTCTCTTTATACCTGCTCCAGCTCTCTAGTCTCTTTATACCTGCTCCAGCTCTAGTCCTGTCTCTTTATACCTGCTCCAGCTCTAGTCCATTGCTCCAGCTCAAGTCCTGTCTCTTTATACCTGCACCAGTTAAGTCCTGTCTCTTTATACCTGTTCCAGCTCAAGTCCTGTCTCTTTATACCTGCTCCAGCTCTAGTCCTGTCTCTTTATACCTGCTCCAGCTCAAGTCCTGTCTCTTTATACCTGCTCCAGCACAAGTCCTGTCTCTTTATACCTGCTCCAGCTCTAGTCCTGTCTCTTTATACCTGCTCCAGCTCTAGTCCTGTCTCTTTATACCTGCTCCAGCTCTAGTCCTGTCTCTTTATACTGCTCCAGCTCTAGTCCTGTCTCTTTATACCTGCTCCAGCTCGAGTCCTGTCTCTTTATACCTGCTCCAGCTCTAGTCCTGTCTCTTTATACCTGCTCCAGCTCTAGTCCTGTCTCTTTATACCTGCTCCAGCATAAGTCCTGTATCTTTATACATGCAGCAGCACAAGTCCTGTCTCTTTATACCTGCTCCAGCACAAGTCCTGTCTCTTTATACCTGCTCCAGCACAAGTCCTGTCTCTTTATACCTGCTCCTGCTCCTGTCTCTTTATTGCTCCAGCTCTAGTCCTGTCTCTTTTTATACCTGCTCCAGCTCTAGTCCTGTCTCTTTATACCTGCTCCAGCTCTAGTCCTGTCTCTTTACACCTGCTCCAGAACAAGTCCTGTCTCTTTATACCTGCTCCAGCTCTAGTCCTGTCTCTTTATACCTGCTCCAGCTCAAGTCCTGTCTCTTTATACCTGCTCCAGCTCAAGTCCTGTCTCTTTATACCTGCTCCAGCTCTAGTCCTGTCTCTTTATACCTGCTCCAGCTCTAGTCCTGTCTCTTTATACCTGCTCCAGCACAAGTCCTGTCTCTTTATACCTGCTCCAGCTCTAGTCCTGTCTCTTTATACCTGCTCCAGCTCAAGTCCTGTCTCTTTATACCTGCTCCAGCTCTAGTCCATTGCTCCAGCTCTAGTCCTGTCTCTTTATACCTGCTCCAGCTCAAGTCCTGTCTCTTTATACCTGCTCCAGCTCAAGTCCTGTCTCTTTATACCTGCTCCAGCACAAGTCCTGTCTCTTTACACCTGCACCAGCTCTAGTCCTGTCTCTTTATACCTGCACCAGCTCTAGTCCTGTCACTTTATACCTGCTCCAGCTCAAGTCCTGTCTCTTTATACCTGCTGCTCTCTATACCTGCTCCAGCTCAAGTCCTGTCTCTTTATACCTGCTCCAGCTCTGGTCCTGTCTCTTTATACCTGCTCCAGCTCCTGTCTCTTATACCTGCTCCAGCTCAAGTCCTGTCTGTTATACCTGCTCCAGCTCAAGTCCTGTCTCTTTATACCTGCTCCAGCTCAAGTCCTGTCTCTTTATACCTGCTCCAGCTCAAGTCCTGTCTCTTTATACCTGCTCCAGCTCTAGTCCTGTCTCTTTATACCTGCTCCAGCTCAAGTCCTGTCTCTTTATACCTGCTCCAGCTCTAGTCCTGTTCTTTATACCTGCTCCAGCACAAGTCCTGTCTCTTTATACCTGCTCCAGCTCAAGTCCTGTCTTTATACCTGCTCATACCTGCTCCTGCTCTACTAGTCCTGTCTCTTTATACCTGCTCCAGCTCAAGTCCTGTCTCTTTATACCTGCACCAGCTCAAGTCCTGTCTCTTTATACCTGCTCCAGCTCAAGTCCTGTCTCTTTATACCTGCTCCAGCAAGTCCTGTCTCTTTATACCTGCTCCAGCTCTAGTCCTGTCTCTTTATACCTGCTCCAGCTCAAGTCTGTCTCTTTATACCTGCTCCAGCTCAAGTCCTGTCTCTTTATACCTGCTCCAGCTCTAGTCCTGTCTCTTTATACCTGCTCCAGCTCTAGTCCTGTCTCTTTATACCTGCTCCAGCTCAAGTCCTGTCTCTTTATACCTGCTCCAGCTCAAGTCCTGTCTCTTTATACCTGCTCCAGCACAAGTCCTGTCTCTTTATACCTGCTCCAGCTCTAGTCCTGTCTCTTTATACCTGCTCCAGCTCAAGTCCTGTCTCTTTATACCTGCTCCAGTTCTAGTCCTGTCTCTTTATACCTGCTCCAGCGTCCTGTCTCTTTATACCTGCTCCAGCTCTAGTCCTGTCTCTTTATACCTGCTCCAGCTCAAGTCCTGTCTCTTTATACCTGCTCCAGCTCTAGTCCTGTCTCTTTATACCTGCTCCAGCACCAGTCCTGTCTCTTTACACCTGCTCCAGCACAAGTCCTGTCTCTTTATACCTGCTCCAGCTCTAGTCCTGCTCCAGCTCTAGTCCTGTCTCTTTATACCTGCTCCAGCTCTGGTCCTGTCTCTTTATACCTGCTCCAGCTCAAGTCCTGTCTCTTTATACCTGCTCCAGCTCAAGTCCTGTCTCTTTATACCTGCTCCAGCACAAGTCCTGTCTCTTTATACCTGCTCCAGCTCTAGTCCTGTCTCTTTATACCTGCTCCAGCTCAAGTCCTGTCTCTTTATACCTGCTCCAGCTAGTCCTGTCTCTTTATACCTGCTCCAGAACAAATCCTGTCTCTTATACCTGCTCCAGTCTAGTCCTGTCTCTTTATACCTGCTCCAGCTCTAGTCCTGTCTCTTTATACCTGCTCCAGCTCAAGTCCTGTCTCTTTATACCTGCAGCTCTAGTCCTTGCTCAGTCATGTCTCTTTATACCTGCTCCAGCTCTAGTCCTGTCTCTTTATACCTGCTCCAGCTCTAGTCCTGTCTCTTTATACCTGCTCCAGCACAAGTCCTGTCTCTTTATACCTGCTCCAGCACAAGTCCTTCTTTATACCTGCTCCTGCTCTAGTCCTGTCTCTTTATACCTGCTCCAGCACAAGTCCTGTCTCTTTACCTGCTCCAGCACAAGTCCTGTCTCTTTATACCTGCTCCAGCTCAAGTCTGTCTCTTTATACCTGCTCCAGCTCTAGTCCTGTCTCTTTATACCTGCTCCAGCTCTAGTCCTGTCTCTTTATACCTGCTCCAGCTCTTGTCCAAGTCTTTATACCTGCTCTAGTCCTGTCTCTTTATACCTGCTCCAGCTCAAGTCCTGTCTCTTTATACCTGCTCCAGCTCTAGTCCTGTCTCTTTATACCTGCTCCAGCTCAAGTCCTGTCTCTTTATACCTGCTCCAGCTCTAGTCCTGTCTCTTTATACCTGCTCCAGCTCAAGTCCTGTCTCTTTATACCTGCTCCAGCTCAAGTCCTGTCTCTTTATACCTGCTCCAGCTCAAGTCCTGCCTCTTTATACCTGCTCCAGCACAAGTCCTGTCTCTTTATACCTGCTCCAGCTCTAGTCCTGTCTCTTTATACCTGCTCCAGCTCTAGTCCTGTGCTCTATAGTCATGTCTCTTTATACCTGCTCCAGCTCTAGTCCTGTCTCGTTATACCTGCTCCAGCTCTAGTCCTGTCTCTTTACACCTGCTCCAGCTCTAGTCCTGTCTCTTTACACCTGCTCCAGCACAAGTCCTGTCTCTTTATACCTGCTCCAGCTCAAGTCCTGTCTCTTTATACCTGCTCCAGCTCAAGTCCTGACTCTCTATACCTGCTCCAGAACAAATCCTGTCTCTTTATACCTGCTCCTGCTCTAGTCCATTGCTCCAGCTCTAGTCCTGTCTCTTATACCTGCTCCAGCTCTAGTCCTGTCTCTTTATACCTGCTCCAGCTCTAGTCCTGTCTCTTTATACCTGCTCCAGCTCAAGTCCTGACTCTCTATACCTGCTCCAGAACAAATCCTGTCTCTTTATACCTGCTCCAGCTCAAGTCCTGTCTCTTTATACCTGCTCCAGCTCTAGTCCTGTCTCTTTATACCTGCTCCAGCTCAAGTCCTGTCTCTTTATACCTGCTCCAGCTCTAGTCCTGTCTCTTTATACCTGCTCCAGCTCTAGTCCTGTCTCTTTATACCTGCTCCAGCTCAAGTCCTGTCTCTTTATACCTGCTCCTGCTCTAGTCCTGTCTCTTTATACCTGCTCCAGCACAAGTCCTGTCTCTTTATACCTGCTCCTGCTCTAGTCCTGTCTCTTTATACCTGCTCCAGCTCTAGTCCTGTCTCTTTATACCTGCTCCAGTCTTTATACCTGCTCCAGCACAAGTCCTGTCTCTTTATACCTGCTCCAGGTCTAGTCCTGTCTCTTTATACCTGCTCCAGCTCTCCTGTCTCTTTATACCTGCTCCAGCACAAGTCCTGTCTCTTTATACCTGCTCCTGCTCTAGTCCATTGCTCCAGCTCTTCCTGTCTCTTTATACCTGCTCCAGCACAAGTCCTGTCTCTTTATGCCTGCTCCTGCTTTATACCTGCCAGCTCTAGTCCTGTCTCTTTATACCTGCTCCAGCTCTAGTCCTGTCTCTTTATACCTGCACCAGCTCAAGTCCTGTCTCTTTATACCTGCTCCAGCTCAAGTCCTGTCTCTTTATACCTGCTCCAGCTCAAGTCCTGTCTCTTTATACCTGCACCAGCTCAAGTCCTGTCTCTTTATACCTGCTCCAGAACAAATCCTGTCTCTTTATACCTGCTCCAGCTCAAGTCCTGTCTCTTTATACCTGCTCCAGCTCTAGTCCTGTCTCTTTACACCTGCTCCAGCACAAGTCCTGTCTCTTTATACCTGCTCCAGCTCAAGTCCTGTCTCTTTATACCTGCTCCAGCACAAGTCCTGTCTCTTTATACCTGCTCCAGCTCAAGTCCTGTCTCTTTATACCTGCTCCAGCTCTAGTCCTGTCTCTTTATACCTGCTCCAGCTCAAGTCCTGTCTCTTTATACCTGCTACAGCTCTAATCCTGTCTCTTTATACCTGCTGCAGCTCTAGTAAATTGCTCCAGCTTAGTCCTGTCTCTTTATACCTGCTCCAGCTCTAGTCCTGTCTCTTTATACCTGCTCCAGCTCAAGTCCTGTCTCTTTATACCTGCTCCAGCTCAAGTCCTGTCTTTATACCTGCTCCAGCTCAAGTCCTGTCTCTTTATACCTGCTCCAGCACAAGTCCTGTCTCTTTATACCTGCTCCAGCTCAAGTCCTGTCTCTTTATACCTGCTCCAGCTCTAGTCCTGTCTCTTTATACCTGCTCCAGCTCAAGTCCTGTCTCTTTATACCTGCTACAGCTCTAATCCTGTCTCTTTACACCTGCTCCAGCATAAGTCCTGTCTTTTTTTACCTGCTCCAGCTCAAGTCCTGTCTCTTTATACCTGCACCAGCTCAGTCCATTGCTCCAGCTCAAGTCCTGTCTCTTTTACCTGCTCCTGCTCTAGTCCTGTCTCTTTATACCTGCACCAGCTAGTCCTGTCTCTTTATACCTGCTCCAGCACAAGTCCTGTCTCTTTATACCTGCTCCAGCTCAAGTCCTGTCTCTTTACACCTGCACCAGCTCTAGTCCTGTCTCTTTATACCTGCACCAGAACAAGTCCTGTCTCTTTATACCTGGTCCAACACAAGTCCTGTCTCTTTATACCTGCTCCAGCTCAAGTCTTGTCTCTTTATACCTGCTCCAGCTCAAGTCCTGTCTCTTTATACCTGCTCCAGCACAAGTCCTGTCTCTTTATACCTGCTCCAGCACAAGTCCTGTCTCTTTATACCTGCTCCAGCTCAAGTCCTGTCTCTTTATACCTGCTCCAGCTCAAGTCCTGTCTCTTTACACCTGCTCCTGCTCTAGTCCATTGCTCCAGCTCTAGTCCTGTCTCTTTATACCTTCTCCAGCTCAAGTCCTGTCTCTTTATACCTGCTCCTGCTCTGTCCTTTATTGCTCCAGCACAAGTCCTGTCTCCTCTTTATACCTGCACCAGCTCAAGTCCTGTCTCTTTATACCTGCTCCAGCTCAAGTCCTGTCTCTTTATACCTGCTCCAGCTCAAGTCCTGTCTCTTTATACCTGCTCCAGCTCAAGTCCTGTCTCTTTACACCTGCTCCAGAACAAATCCTGTCTCTTTATACCTGCTCCAGCTCAAGTCCTGTCTCTTTATACCTGCTCCAGCTCAAGTCCTGTCTCTTTATACCTGCTCCAGCACAAGTCCTGTCTCTTTATACCTGCTCCAGCTCAAGTCCTGTCTCTTTATACCTGCTCCAGCACAAGTCCTGTCTCTTTATACCTGCTCCAGCACAAGTCCTGTCTCTTTATACCTGCTCCAGCTCAAGTCCTGTCTCTTTATACCTGCTCCAGCTCAAGTCCTGTCTCTTTATACCTGCTCCAGCTCTAGTCCTGTCTCTTTATACCTGCTCCAGCTCTAAGTCCTGTCTCTCTTTATACCTGCTCCAGCTCTAGTAAATTGCTCCAGCTATAGTCCTGTCTCTTTATACCTGCTCCAGCTCAAGTCCTGTCTCTTTATACCTGCTCCAGCTCTAGTCCTGTCTCTTTATACCTGCTCCAGCTCTAGTCCATTGCTCCAGCTATAGTCTGTCTCTTTATACCTGCTCCAGCACAAGTCCTGTCTCTTTATACCTGCACCAGCTCAAGTCCTGTCTCTTTATACCTGCTCCAGCTCAAGTCCTGTCTCTTTATACCTGCTCCAGCACAAGTCCTGTCTCTTTATACCTGCTCCAGCTCTAGTCCTGTCTCTTTATACCTGCTCCAGCTCAAGTCCTGTCTCTTTATACCTGCTCCAGCTCAAGTCCTGTCTCTTTATACTGCTCCTGCTCTAGTCCATTGCTCCAGCTCTAGTCCTGTCTCTTTATACCTGCTCCTGCTCAAGTCCTGTCTCTTTATACCTGCACCAGCACAAGTCCTGTCTCTTTATACCTGCTCCAGCACAAGTCCTGTCTCTTTATACCTGCTCCAGCTCAAGTCCTGTCTCTTTATACCTGCACCAGCTATAGTCCTGTCACTTTATACCTGCTCCAGCTCAAGTCCTGTCTAATTATACCTGCTCCAGCTCAAGTCCTGTCTCTTTATACCTGCTCCAGCTCAAGTCCTGTCTCTTTATACCTGCTCCAGCTCAAGTCCTGTCTCTTTATACCTGCTCCAGCTCAAGTCCTGTCTCTTTATACCTGCTCCAGCTCAAGTCCTGTCTCTTTATACCTGCTCCAGCACAAGTCCTGTCTCTTTATACCTGCTCCAGCACAAGTCCTGTCTCTTTATACCTGCTCCAGCTCTAGTCCATTGCTCCAGCTCTAGTCCTGTCTCTTTATACCTGCACCAGCACAAGTCCTGTCTCTTTATACCTGCTCCAACACATGTCCTGTCTCTTTACACCTGCACCAGCTCTAGTCCTGTCTCTTTATACCTGCACCAGCTCTAGTCCTGTCTCTTTATACCTGCTCCAGCTCAAGTCCTGTCTCTTTATACCTGCTCCAGCTCAAGTCCTGTCTCTTTATACCTGCTCCAGCTCAAGTCCTGTCTCTTTATACCTGCTCCAGCTCTAGTCCTGCCTCTTTATACCTGCTCCAGCACAAGTCCTGTCTCTTTATACCTGCTCCAGCTCAAGTCCTGTCTCTTTATACCTGCTCCAGCTCTAGTCCTGTCTCTTTATACCTGCTCCAGCACAAGTCCTGTCTCTTTATACCTGCTGCTCCAGCTAGTCCTGTCTCTTATACCTGCTCCAGCTCAAGTCCTGTCTCTTTATACCTGCTCCAGCTCAAATCCTGTCTCTTTATACCTGCTCCAGCTCAAGTCCTGTCTCTTTATACCTGCTCCAGCTCTAGTCCTGTCTCTTTATACCTGCTCCAGCTCTAAGTCCTGTCTCTTTATACCTGCTCCAGCTCTAGTCATTGCTCCAGCTATAGTCCTGTCTCTTTATACCTGCTCCAGCTCTAGTCCTGTCTCTTTATACCTGCTCAGCTCTAGTCCTGTCTCTTTATACCTGCTCCAGCTCTAGTCCATTGCTCCAGCTATAGTCCTGTCTCTTTATACCTGCTCCAGCTCTAGTCCTGTCTCTTTATACCTGCACCAGCTCAAGTCCTGTCTCTTTATACCTGCTCCAGCTCTAGTCCTGTCTCTTTATACCTGCTCCAGCACAAGTCCTGTCTCTTTATACCTGCTCCAGCTCAAGTCCTGTCTCTTTATACCTGCTCCAGCTCTAGTCCTGTCTCTTTATACCTGCTCCAGCACAAGTCCTGTCTCTTTATACCTGCTCCAGCTCTAGTCCTGTCTCTTTACACCTGCTGCTGCTTTAGTCCTTTGCTCCAGCTCAAGTCCTGTCTCTTTATACCTGCTCCAGCTCTAATCCTGTCTCTTTACACCTGCTCCAGCACAAGTCCTGTCTCTTTATACCTGCTCCAGCTCAAGTCCTGTCTCTTTATACCTGCACCAGCTCAAGTCCTGTCTCTTTATACCTGCTCCAGCACAAGTCCTGTCTCTTTATACCTGCTCCAGCTCAAGTCTTGTCTCTTTATACCTGCTCCAGCTCTAGTCCTGTCTCTTTATACCTGCTCCAGCTCTAGTCCTGTCTCTTTATACCTGCTCCAGCTCAAGTCCTGTCTCTTTATACCTGCTCCAGCTCAAGTCCTGTCTCTTTATACCTGCTCCAGCTCAAGTCCTGTCTCTTTATACCTGCTCCTGCTCTAGTCCATTGCTCCAGCTCTAGTCCTGTCTCTTTATACCTGCTCCAGCACAAGTCCTGTCTCTTTATACCTGCTCCTGCTCTAGTCCTGCTCTCTTAGTCCTGTCTCTTTATACCTGCTCCAGCTCAAGTCCTGTCTCTTTATACCTGCTCCAGCTCAAGTCCTGTCTCTTTATACCTGCTCCAGCTCAAGTCTTGTCTCTTTATACCTGCTCCAGCTCAAGTCCTGTCTCTTTATACCTGCTCCTGCTCTAGTCCTGCCTCTTTATACCTGCTCCAGCTCAAGTCCTGTCTCTTTATACCTGCTCCAGCTCTAGTCCTGTCTCTTTATACCTGCTCCAGCTCTAGTCCTGTCTCTTTATACCTGCTCCAGCTCAAGTCCTGTCTCTTTATACCTGCTCCAGCTCTAGTCCTGTCTCTTTATACCTGCTCCAGCACAAGTCCTTGTCTCTTTATACCTGCTCCAGCTCAAGTCCTGTCTCTTTATACCTGCTCCAGCTCAAGTCCTGTCTCTTTATACCTGCACCAGCTCAAGTCCTGTCTCTTTATACCTGCACCAGCTCTAGTCCTGTCTCTTTATACCTGCTCCAGCTCAAGTCCTGTCTCTTTATACCTGCTCCTGTTCAAGTCCTGTCTCTTTATACATGCTCCAGCTCTAGTCCTGTCTCTTTATACCTGCACCAGCTCTAGACCTGTCTCTTTATACCTGCACCAGCTCAAGTCCGGCCTCTTTATACCTGCTCCAGCTCAAGTCCATTGCTCCAGCTCTAGTCCTGTCTCTTTATACCTGCTCCAGCACAAGTCCTGTCTCTTTATACCTGCTCCAGCTCTAGTCCTGTCTTTATCTTTATACCTGCTCCATGCTCCTGTCCTTTATACCTGCTCCAGCACAAGTCCTGTCTCTTTATACCTGCTCCTGCTCTAGTCCATTCGCCAGCTCCTGTCCTCTTCTGTCTTTATACCTGCTCCAGCTCAAGTTCCTGTCTCTTTATACCTGCTTCTTGTCTCTTTATACCTGCTCCAGCTCAAGTCCTGTCTCTTTATACCTGCTCCAGCTCTAGTCCTGTCTCTTTATACCTGCTCCAGCACAAGTCCTGTCTCTTTATACCTGCTCCTGCTCTAGTCCTGTCTTTATACCTGCTCCAGCTCTAGTCCTGTCTCTTTATACCTGCTCCAGCTCTAAGTCCTGTCTCTTTATACCTGCTCCAGCTCTAGTCCTGTCTCTTTATACCTGCTCCAGCACAAGTCCTGTCTCTTTATACCTGCTCCAGCTCTTGTCCATTGCTCCAGCTATAGTCCTGTCTCTTTATACCTGCTCCAGCTCAAGTCCTGTCTCTTTATACCTGCTCCAGCTCTAAGTCCTGTCTCTTTATACCTGCTCCAGCTCTTGTCCTGTCTCTTATACCTGCTCCAGCTCTAGTCCTGTCTCTTTATACCTGCTCCAGCTCAAGTCCTGTCTCTTTATACCTGCTCCAGCTCTAGTCCTGTCTCTTTATACCTGCTCCAGCTCTAGTCCTGTCTCTTTATACCTGCTCCAGCTCAAGTCCTGTCTCTTTATACCTGCTCCAGCACAAGTCCTGTCTCTTTATACCTGCTCCAGCTCTAGTCCTGTCTCGTTATACCTGCTCCAGCTCAAGTCCTGTCTCTTTATACCTGCTCCAGCTCTAGTCCTGTCTCTTTACACCTGCTCCAGCTCTAGTCCTGTCTCTTTATACCTGCTCCAGCTCAAGTCCTGTCTCTTTATACCTGCTCCAGCTCTAGTCCTGTCTCTTTATACCTGCTCCAGCTCTTGTCCATTGCTCCAGCTCTAGTCCTGTCTTTATACCTGCTCCAGAACAAGTCCTGTCTCTTTATACCTGCTCCAGCTCTAGTCCTGTCTCTTTATACCTGCTCCAGCTCTAGTCCTGTGTCCTGTCTCTTTATACCTGCTCCAGCTCTAGTCCTGTCTCTTTATACCTGCTCCAGCTCTAGTCCTGCCTCTTTATACCTGCTCCAGCAAGTCCTCTCTCTTTATACCTGCTCCAGCTCTAGTCCTGTCTCTTTACACCTGCTCCAGCTCAAGTCCTGTCTCTTTATCCCTGCTCCAGCTGTAGTCCTGTCTCTTTAGACCTGTTCAAGCTCTAGTCCTGTCTCTTTACACCTGCTGCAGCTCTTTGCTCCAGCTCTAGTCCTGTCTCTTTAGACCTGTTCAAGCTTAAGTCCTGTCTCTTTATACCTGCTCCAGCTCAAGTCCTGTCTCTTTATACCTGCTCCAGCTCTAGTCCTGTCTCTTTATACCTGCTCCTGCAAGTCCTGTCTCTTTATACCTGCTCCTGCTCTAGTCCTGTCTCTTTATACCTGCTCCAGCACAAGTCCTGTCTCTTTATACCTGCTCCAGCACAAGTCCTGTCTCTTTATACCTGCTCCTGCTCTAGTCCTGCCTCTTTATACCTGCTCCAGCACAAGTCCTGTCTCTTTATACCTGCTCCAGCACAAGTCCTGTCTTTATACCTGCTCCAGCTCTAGTCCTGTCTCTTTATACCTGCTCCAGCTCTAGTCCTGTCTCTTTATACCTGCTCCAGCTCTAGTAAATTGCTCCAGCTATAGTCATGTCTCTTTTCTTTATACCTGCTCCAGCTCAAGTCCTGTCTCTTTATACCTGCTCCTGCTCTAGTCCTGCCTCTTTATACCTGCTCCAGCACAAGCCCTGTCTCTTTATACCTGCTCCTGTTCTAGTCCTGTCTTTTTATACCTGCTCCAGCTCTAGTCCATTGCTCCAGCTCTAGTCCTGTCTCTTTATACCTTCTCCAGGTCTAGTCCTGTCTCTTTATACCTGCTTCTGCTCTAGACCTGTCTCTTTATACCTGCTCCAGCACAAGTCCTGTCTCTTTATACCTGCTTCTGCTCTAGTCCTGTCTCTTTATACCTGCTTCCTGTC
Source organism: Neodontobutis hainanensis (assembly GCA_024349245.1). NCBI lineage: Eukaryota > Metazoa > Chordata > Actinopteri > Gobiiformes > Odontobutidae > Neodontobutis > Neodontobutis hainanensis. The sequence continues at coordinate 13,308 of JALDNG010000299.1, forward strand.
TCTTTATACCTGCTCCAGCACAAGTCCTGTCTCTTTATACCTGCTCCTGCTCTAGTCCATTGCTCCAGCTCTAGTCCTGTCTCTTTATACCTGCTCCTGCTCTGGTCCTGTCTCTTTATACCTGCACCAACTCAAGTCCTGTCTCTTTATACCTGCACCACCTCTAGTCCTGTCTCTTTATTCCTGCTCCAGCACAAGTCCTGCCTATTTATAATTGCTCTTGCTCTAGTCCTGTATCTTTATACTTACTCCAGGACAAGTCTTGTCTCTTTATACCTGCTCCAGCTCAAGTCCTGCCTCTTTATACCTGCTCCAGAACAAATCCTGTCTCTTCATACCTGCTCCAGTTCTAGTCCTGTCTCTTTATAACTGCTCCAGCTCTAGTCCTGTCTCTTTATACCTGCTCCAGCTCTAATCCTGTCTCTTTATACCTGCTGCAGCTCTAGTAAATTGCTCCAGCTATAGTCATGTCTCTTTATACCTGCTCCAGCTCTAGTCCTGTCTCTTTATACCTGCTCTTGCTCTAGTCCTGTATTTTTATACCTGCTCCAGCACAAGTCCTGTCTCTTTATACCTGCTCCAAGTCCTGCCTCTTTATACCTGCTCCTGCTCTAGTCCTGTATTTTTATACCTGCTCCAGCACAAGTCCTGTCTCTTTATACCTGCTCCAGCACAAGTCCTGTCTCTTTATACCTGCTCCTGCCCCTATCCATTGCTCCAGCTCTAGTCCTGTCTCTTTAGACCTGCTCCTGCTCTAATCCTTTCTCTTTATACCTGCACCAGCTCAAGTCCTGTCTCTTTATACCTGCTCCAGCTCTAGTCCTGCCTCTTTATACCTGCTCCAGAACAAATCCTGTCTCTTTATACCTGTTCCAGCTCTAGTCCTGTCTCTTTATACCTGCTCCAGCTCTACTCTTGTCTCTTTATAGCTGCTCCTGCTCAAGTCCTGTCTCTTTATACCTGCTCCAGCTCTAGTCCTGTCTCTTTATACCTGCTCCAGCTCTAGTCCTGTCTCTTTATACCTGCTCCTGCTCTAGTCCTGCCTCTTTATACCTGCTCCAGCACAAGCCCTGTCTCTTTATACCTGCTCCTGCTCTAGTCCTGCCTTTTTATACCTGCTCCAGCTCTAGTCCATTGCTCCAGCTCTAGTCCTGTCTCTTTATACCTGCTCCAGCACAAGTCCTGTCTCTTTATACCTTCTCCAGGTCTAGTCCTGTCTCTTTATACCTGCTTCTGCTCTAGACCTGTCTCTTTATACCTGCTCCAGCACAAGTCCTGTCTCTTTATACCTGCTTCTGCTCTAGTCCATTGCTCCAGCTCTAGTCCTTTCTCTTTATACCTGCTCCAGCACAAGTCCTGTCTCTTTATACCTGCTCCTGCTCTAGTCCATTGCTCCAGCTCTAGTCCTGTCTCTTTATACCTGCTCCTGCTCTAGTCCTGTCTCTTTATACCTGCACCAACTCAAGTCCTGTCTCTTTATACCTGCACCAGCTCAAGTCTTGTCTCTTTATACCTGCTCCAGCTCAAGTCCTGTCTCTTTATACCTGCTCCTGCTCTAGTCCTGCCTCTTTATACCTGCTCCAGAACAAGTCCTGTCTCTTTATACCTGCTCCAGCTCTAGTCCTGTCTCTTTATACCTGCTCCAGCTCTAGTCCTGTCTCTTTATACCTGCTCCAGCACAAGTCCTGCCTCTTTATACTGTTCTTGCTCTAGTCCTGTTCTTTATACCTGCTCCAGACAAGTCTGTCTCTTTATACCTGCTCCAGCTCAAATCCTGTCTCTTTATACCTGCTCCAGTTCTAGTCCTGTCTCTTTATACCTGCTCCAGCTCTAGTCCTGTCTCTTTATACCTGCTCCAGCTCTAAGTCCTGTCTCTTTATACCTGCTGCAGCTCTAGTAATTGCTCCTGCTCCAGCTCTAGTCCTGTCTCTTTATACCTGCTCAGCTCTAGTCCTGTCTCTTTATACCTGCTCCAGCTCTAGTCCTGTGCTCCAGCTATAGTCATGTCTCTTTATACCTGCTCCTGCACAAGTCCTGTCTTTTTATAGTTGCTCCTGCTCTAGTCCTGTCTTTTTATACCTGCTCCAGCTCTAGTCCTGTCTCTTTATACCTGCTCCAGCACAAGTCCTGCCTCTTTATACCTGCTCCTGCTCTAGTCCTGTATTTTTATACCTGCTCCAGCACAAGTCCTGTCTCTTTATACCTGCTCCAGCACAAGTCCTGTCTCTTTATACCTGCTCCTGCTCTAGTCCATTGCTCCAGCTCTAGTCCTGTCTCTTTAGACCTGCTCCTGCTCTAATCCTTTCTCTTTATACCTGCACCAGCTCTTGTCCTGTCTCTTTATACCTGCTCCAGCACAAGTCCTGTCTCTTTATACCTGCTCCAGCTCTTGTCCTGTCTCTTTATACCTGCTCCAGCTCTAGTCCTGTCTCTTTATACCTGCTCCAGAACAAATCCTGTGTCTTTATACCTGTTCCAGCTCTAGTCCTGTCTCTTTATACCTGCACCAGCTCAAGTCTTGTCTCTTTATACCTGCTCCAGCTCTTGTCCTGTCTTTATACCTGCTCCAGCTCTTGTCCTGTCTCTTTTACCTGCTCCAGCACAAGTCCTGTCTCTTTATACCTGCTCCAGCTCAAGTCCTGTCTCTTTATACCTGCTCCAGCTCAAGTCCTGTCTCTTTATACCTGCTTCTGCTCTAGTCCATTGCTCCAGCTCTAGTCCTGTCTCTTTATACCTGCTCCAGCACAAGTCCTGTCTCTTTATACCTGCTCCTGCTCTAGTCCATTGCTCCAGCTCAAGTCCTGTCTCTTATACATGCTCCAGCTCTAGTCCTGTCTCTTTATACCTGCTCCAGCTCAAGTCCTATCTCTTTATACCTGCACCAGCTCAAGTCCTACCTCTTTATAGCTGGTCTAGCACAAGTCCTGTCTCTTTACACCTGCTCCAGCTCTAGTCCTGTCTCTTTACACCTGCTCCAGCACAAGTTCTGTCTCTTTATACCTGCTCCAGCTCTAGTCCTGTCTCTTTATACCTGCTCCAGCTCAAGTCCTGTCTCTTTATACCTGCTCCAGCTCAAGTCCTGTCTCTTTATACCTGCTCCAGCTCTAGTCCTGTCTCTTTATACCTGCTCCATCTCAAGTCCTGTCTCTTTATATCTGCTCCAGCTCAAGTCCTGACTCTCTATACCTGCTCCAGAACAAATCCTGTCTCTTTATAGCTGTTTCAGCTCAAGTCCTGACTCTCTATACCTGCTCCAGCTCTAATCCTGTCTCTTTACACCTGCTCCAGCATAAGTCCTGTCTTTTTTTACCTGCTCCAGCTCAAGTCCTGTCTCTTTATACCTGCTCCAGCTCTAGTCCTGTCTCTTTATACCTGCTCCAGCTCAAGTCCTGTCTCTTTATACCTGCTCCAGCTCTAGTCCATTGCTCCAGCTCTAGTCCTGTCTCTTTATACCTGCTCCTGCTCTAGTCCTGTCTCTTTATTCCTGCACCAGCACAAGTCCTGTATCTTTATACCTACTCCAGCTCTACTCCTGCCTCTTAATACCTACTCCAGCACAAGTCCTGCCTCTTTATACCTGCTCCTGCTCTAGTCCTGTCTCTTTATACCTGCTTCCAGCTCAAGTCCTGTCTCTTTATACCTGCTCCAGCACAAGTCCTGTCTCTTTATACATGCTCCTGCTCTAGTCCATTGCTCCAGCTCTAGTCCTGTCTCTTTAGACCTGCTCCTGCTCTAATCCTGTCTCTTTATAACTGCACCAGCTAAAGACTTGTCTCTTTATACCTGCTCCAGCACAAGTCCTGTCTCTTTATACCTGCTCCTGCACAAGTCCTGCCTCTTTATACCTGCGCCAGCTCTAGTCCTGTCCCTTTATACCTGCTCCAGAACAAATCCTGTGTCTTTATACCTGTTCCAGCTCTAGTCCTATCTCTTTATATTTGCAGCAGCTCAAGTCTTGTCTCTTTATACCTACTCCAGCTCTTGTCCTGTCTCTTTATTCCTGCTCCAGCTCTTGTCCTGTCTCTTTTTACCTGCTCCAGCACAAGTCCTCTCTTTTTATACCTGCTCCAGCACAAGTCCTGTCTCTTTATACCTGCTCCAGCACAAGTCCTGTCTCTTTATACCTGCTTCTGCTCTAGTCCATTGCTCCAGCTCTAGTCCTGTCTCTTTATACCTGCTCCAGCACAAGTCCTGTCTCTTTATACCTGCTCCTGCTCTAGTCCATTGCTCCAGCTCTAGTCCTGTCTCTTTATACCTGCTCCTGCTCTAGTCCTGTCTCTTTATACCTGCACCAACTCAAGTCCTGTCTCTTTATACCTGCACCAGCTCAAGTCTTGTCTCTTTATACCTGCTCCAGCTCAAGTCCTGTCTCTTTATACCTGCTCCTGCTCTAGTCCTGCCTCTTTATACCTGCTCCAGAACAAATCCTGTCTCTTTATACCTGCTCCTGCTCTAGTCCTGTCTCTTTATAGCTGCTCCAGCTCTTGTCCTGTCTCTTTATTCCTGCTCCAGCACAAGTCCTGCCTCTTTATAACTGTTCTTGCTCTAGTCCTGTATCTTTATACCTGCTCCAGGACAAGTCTTGTCTCTTTATACCTGCTCCAGCTCAAATCCTGTCTCTTTATACCTGCTCCAGTTCTAGTCCTGTCTCTTTATAACTGCTCCAGCTCTAGTCCTGTCTCTTTATACCTGCTCCAGCTCTAATCCTGTCTCTTTATACCTGCTGCAGCTCTAGTAAATTGCTCCAGCTATAGTCATGTCTCTTTATACCTGCTCCAGCTCTAGTCCTGTCTCTTTATACCTGCTCTTGCTCTAGTCCTGTCTCTTTATACCTGCTCCAGCTCTAGTCCATTGCTCCAGCTATAGTCATGTCTCTTTATACCTGCTCCTGCACTAGTCCTGTCTCTTTATACCTGCACCAGCTCAAGTCTTGTCTCTTTATACCTGCTCCAGCTCTAGTCCTGTCTCTTTATACCTGCTCCAGCACAAGTCCTGCCTCTTTATACCTGCTCCAGCACAAGTCCTGTCTCTTTATACCTGCCCCTGCTCTAGTCCTGTATTTTTATACCTGCTTCAGCACAAGTCCTGTCTCTTTATAACCTGCTCCAGCACAAGTCCTGTCTCTTTATACCTGCTCCTGCTCTAGTCCATTGCTCCAGCTCTAGTCCTGTCTCTTTAGACCTGCTCCTGCTCTAATCCTGTCTCTTTATACCTGCTCCAGCACAAGTCCTGTCTCTTTATACCTGCTCCAGCTCTTGTCCTGTCTCTTTATACCCGATCTAGTCCTGCCCCTTTATACCTGCTCCAGAACAAATCCTGTGTCTTTATACCTGCTCCAGCTCTAGTCCTGTCTCTTTATACCTGCACCAGCTCAAGTCTTGTCTCTTTATACCTACTCCAGCTCTTGTCCTGTCTCTTTATACCTGCTCCAGCTCTTGTCCTGTCTCTTTTTACCTGCTCCAGCACAAGTCCTCTCTTTTTATACCTGCTCCAGCACAAGTCCTGTCTCTTTATACCTGCTCCAGCACAAGTCCTGTCTCTTTATACCTGCTTCTGCTCTAGTCCATTGCTCCAGCTCTAGTCCTGTCTCTTTATACCTGCTCCAGCACAAGTCCTGTCTCTTTATACCTGCTCCTGCTCTAGTCCATTGCTCCAGCTGTAGTCCTGTCTCTTTATACCTGCTCCTGCTCTAGTCCTGTCTCTTTATACCTGCACCAACTCAAGTCCTGTCTCTTTATACCTGCACCAGCTCAAGTCTTGTCTCTTTATACCTGCTCCAGCTCAAGTCCTGTCTCTTTATACCTGCTCCTGCTCTAGTCCTGCCTCTTTATACCTGCTCCAGAACAAATCCTGTCTCTTTATACCTGCTCCTGCTCTAGTCCTGTCTCTTTATAGCTGCTCCAGCTCTTGTCCTGTCTCTTTATTCCTGCTCCAGCACAAGTCCTGCCTCTTTATAACTGTTCTTGCTCTAGTCCTGTATCTTTATACCTGCTCCAGGACAAGTCTTGTCTCTTTATACCTGCTCCAGCTCAAGTCCTGCCTCTTTATACCTGCTCCAGAACAAATCCTGTCTCTTTATACCTGCTCCAGTTCTAGTCCTGTCTCTTTATAACTGCTCCAGCTCTAGTCCTGTCTCTTTATACCTGCTCCAGCTCTAATCCTGTCTCTTTATACCTGCTGCAGCTCTAGTAAATTGCTCCAGCTATAGTCATGTCTCTTTATACCTGCTCCAGCTCTAGTCCTGTCTCTTTATACCTGCTCTTGCTCTAGTCCTGTCTCTTTATACCTGCTCCAGCTCTAGTCCATTGCTCCAGCTATAGTCATGTCTCTTTATACCTGCTCCTGCACTAGTCCTGTCTCTTTATACCTGCACCAGCTTAAGTCTTGTCTCTTTATACCTGCTCCAGCTCTAGTCCTGTCTCTTTATACCTGCTCCAGCACAAGTCCTGCCTCTTTATACCTGCCCCTGCTCTAGTCCTGTATTTTTATACCTGCTTCAGCACAAGTCCTGTCTCTTTATACCTGCTCCAGCACAAGTCCTGTCTCTTTATACCTGCTCCTGCTCTAGTCCATTGCTCCAGCTCTAGTCCTGTCTCTTTAGACCTGCTCCTGCTCTAATCCTGTCTCTTTATAACTGCACCAGCTAAAGACTTGTCTCTTTATACCTGCTCCAGCACAAGTCCTGTCTCTTTAAACCTGCTCCAGCTCTTGTCCTGTCTCTTTATACCCGATCTAGTCCTGCCTCTTTATACCTGCTCCAGAACAAATCCTGTCTCTTTATACCTGTTCCAGCTCTAGTCCTGTCTCTTTATATTTGCACCAGCTCAAGTCTTGTCTCTTTATACCTACTCCAGCTCTTGTCCTGTCTCTTTATACCTGCTCCAGCTCTTGTCCTGTCTCTTTTTACCTGCTCCAGCACAAGTCCTCTCTTTTTATACCTTCTCCAGCACAAGTCCTGTCTCTTTATACCTGCTCCAGCACAAGTCCTGTCTCTTTATACCTGCTTATGCTCTAGTCCATTGTTCCAGCTCTAGTCCTGTCTCTTTATACCTGCTCCTGCTCTAGTCCTGTCTGTTTATACCTGCACCAGCTCAAGTCCTGTCTCTTTATACCTGCACCAGCTAAAGTCCTGTCTCTTTATACCTGCTCCTGCTCTAGTCCAGTCTCTTTATACCTGCTCCTGCTCTAGTCCTGCCTCTTTATACCTGCTCCAGCACAAGCCCTGTCTCATTATACCTACTCCTGCTCTAGTCCTGCCTCTTTATACCTGCTCCAGCTCTAGTCCTGTCTCTTTAAACCTGCTCCAGCACAAGTCCTGTCTCTTTATACCTGCTCCAGCTCTAGTCCTGTCTCTTTATACCTGCTTCTGCTCTAGTTATGTCTCTTTATACCTGCTCCAGCTCTAGTCTATTGCTCCAGCTCTAGACCTGTCTCTTTATACCTGCTCCAGCACAAGTCCTGTCTCTTTATACCTGCTCCTGCTCTAGTCCATTGCTCCAGCTCTAGTCCTGTCTCTTTATACCTGCTCCAGCACAAGTCCTGTATCTTTATACCTGCTCCTGCTTTAGTCCTTTGCTCCAGCTCTAGTCCTGTCTCTTTATACCTGCTCTTGCTCTAGTCCATTGCTCCAGCTCTAGTCCTGTCTCTTTATACCTGCTCCTGCTCTAGTCCATTGCGCCAGCTCTAGTCCTCTCTATTTATACCTGCACCAACTCAAGTTCTGTCTCTTTATACCTGCACCAGCTCAAGTCTTGTCTCTTTATACCTGCTCCAGCTCAAGTCCTGTCTCTTTATACCTGCTCCTGCTCTAGCCTGTCTCTTTATACCTGCTCCAGCACAAGTCCTGTCTCTTTATACCTGCTCCTGCTCTAGTCCTGCCTCTTTATACCTGCTCCAGAACAAATCCTGTCTCTTAATACCTGCTCCAGCTCTAGTCTTGTCTCTTTATACTTGCTCCTGCTCAAGTCCTGTCTCCTTATACCTGCAACAGCTCAAGACTTGTCTCTTTATACCTGCTCCAGCTCTAGTCCTGTCTATTTATACCTGCACCAGCTCTAGTACTGTCTCTTTATACCTGCACCAGCTCTTGTCTTGTCTCTTTATACCTGCTCCAGCACAAGTCCTGCCTCTTTATAACTGCTCCTGCTCTAGTCCTGTATCTTTATACCTGCTCCAGCACAAGTCCTGTCTCTTTATACCTGCTCCAGCACAAGTCCTGTCTCTTTATACCTGCTCCTGCTCTAGTCAATTGCATCGGCTCAAGTCTTGTCTCTTTACACCTGCTCCAGCTCAAGTCCTGTCTCTTTAAACATGCTCCAGCTCTTGTTCTGTCTCTTTATACGTGCTCCTGCACAAGTCCTGCCTCTTTATACCTGCTCCTGCTCTAGTCCTGTCTCTTTATACCTGCTCCTGCTCTAGTCCTGTCTCTTTATACCTGCTCCAGCACAAGTCCTGTCTCTTTATACCTGCTCCTGCTCTAGTCCTGCCTCTTTATACCTGCTCCAGAACAAATCCTGTCTCTTTATACCTGCTCCAGCTCTAGTCCTGTCTCTTTATACCTGCTCCAGCTCTAGTCCTGTCTGTTTATACCTGCTCCAGCTCTAGTCCTGTCTCTTTATACCTGTTCCAGCTCTAACCCTGTCTCTTTATACCTGCTCCTTCACTAGTCCTGTCTCTTTATACCTGCTCCAGCTCAAGTCTTGTCTATTTATACCTGCTCCAGCTCTAGTCCTTTCTCTTTATACCTGCTCTTGCTCTAGTCCTGTGTCTTTATACCTATTCCAGCTCTAGTCCTTTCTCTTTATATCTGCTCCAGCACAAGTCCTGTCTCTTTATAGCTGCTCCAGCTCTTGTCCATTGCTCCAGCTCTAGTCCTGTCTCGTTATACCCGCTCCAGAACAAATCCTGTCTCTTTATACCTGCTCCTGCTCTAGTCCTTTCTCTTTATAGCTGCTACAGCTCTTGTCCTTTGCACCAGCTCTAGTCCTATCTCTTTATACTTGCTCCTGCTCTAGTCCTGTCTCTTTATACCTGCTCCTGCTCTAGTCCTGTCTCTTTATACCTGCTGCAGCTCTAGTAAATTGCTCCAGCTATAGTCATGTCTCTTTATACCAGCTCCTGCACTAGTCCTGTCTCTTTATACCTGCTCCATCTCAAGTCTTGTCTCTTTATACCTGCTCCAGCTCTAGTCCTGTCTCTTTATACCTGCTCCTGCTCTAGTCCTGTCTCTTTATACCTGCTCCTGCTCTAGTCCATTGCTCCAGCTCTAGTCCTGTCTCTTTATACCTGCTCCAGCACAAGTCCTGTCTCTTTATACCTGCTCCAGCTCTACTCCTGCCTTTTATACCTGCTCCAGCACAAGTCCTGTCTCTTTATACCTGCTCCAGCACAAGTCCTGTCTCTTTATACCTGCTCCTGCTCTAGTCCTGCCTCTTTATACCTGCTCCAGCACTCAAGTCCTGTCTTTATACCTGCTCCAGCTCTAGTCCTGTCTCTTTATACCTGCTCCAGCTCTTTCCTGTCTCTTTATACCTGCTCCAGCTCTAGTCTTGTCTCTTTATACCTGCTCCTGCTCTAGTCCTGTCTCTTTATACCTACTCCAGCTCTAGTCCATTGCTCCAGCTCTAGTCTTGTCTCTTTATACCTGCTCCTGCTCAAGTCTTGTCTCTTTATACCTGCTCAGGCTCTAGACCTGTCTCTTTATACCTGCACCAGCTTAAGTCTTGTCTCGTTATACCTGCTCCAGCTCAAGTCCTGTCTCTTTATACCTGCTCCAGCTCTTGTCCTGTCTCTTTATACCTGCTCCAGCACAAGTCCTGCCTCTTTATACCTGCTCCTGTTCTAGTCCTGTCTCTTTATACCTGCTCCAGCACAAGTCCTGTCTCTTTATACCTGCTCCTGCTCTAGTCCATTGCTCCAGCTATAGTCCTGTCTCTTTATACCTGCTCCTGCTCTAGTCCTGTCTCTTTATACCTGCACCAGCTTAAGTCTTGTCTCTTTATACCTGCTCCAGCTCTAGTCCTGTCTCTTTATACCTGCTCCAGCTCTTGTCCTGTCTCTTTATACCTGCTCCTGCACAAGTCCTGCCTCTTTATACCTGCTCCTGCTCTAGTCCTGTCTCTTTATACCTACTCCTGCTCTAGTCCTGCCTCTTTATACCTGCTCCAGAACAAATCCTGTCTCTTTATACCTGCTCCAGCTCTAGTCCTGTCTCTTTATACCTGCTCCAGCTCTAGTCCTGTCTGTTTATACCTGCTCCAGCTCTAGTCCTGTCTCTTTATACCTGTTCCAGCTCTAACCCTGTCTCTTTATACCTGCTCCTTCACTAGTCCTGTCTCTTTATACCTGCTCCAGCTCAAGTCTTGTCTATTTATACCTGCTCCAGCTCTAGTCCTTTCTCTTTATACCTGCTCTTGCTCTAGCCCTGTGTCTTTATACCTATTCCAGCTCTAGTCCTTTCTCTTTATATCTGCTCCAGCACAAGTCCTGTCTCTTTATACCTGCTCTTGCTCTAGTCCTTTCTCTTTATAGCTGCTCCAGCTCTTGTCCATTGCTCCAGCTCTAGTCCTGTCTCGTTATACCCGCTCCAGAACAAATCCTGTCTCTTTATACCTGCTCCTGCTCTAGTCCTTTCTCTTTATAGCTGCTACAGCTCTTGTCCTTTGCACCAGCTCTAGTCCTATCTCTTTTTACTTGCTCCTGCTCTGGTCCTGTCTCTTTATACCTGCTCCTGCTCTAGTCCTGTCTCTTTATACCTGCTCCTGCTCTAGTCTTGTCTCTTTATACCTGCTCCAGCTCTAGTCCTGTCTCTTTATACCTGCTCCTGCTCTAGTCCTGTCTCTTTATACCTGCTCCTGCTCTAGTCCATTGCTCCAGCTCTAGTCCTTTCTCTTTATACCTGCTCCAGCTCTTGTCCTGTATCGTTATACCTGCTCCAGCTCTACTCCTGCCTCTTTATACCTGCTCCAGCACAAGTCCTGTCTCTTTATACCTGCTCCAGCACAAGTCCTGTCTCTTTATACCTGCTCCTGCTCTAGTCTTGCCTCTTTATACCTGCTCCAACTCAAGTCTTGTCTCTTTATACCTGCTCCAGCTCTAGTCCTGTCTTTTTATACCTGCTCCAGTTCTTTTCCTGTCTCTTTATACCTGCTCCAGCTCTAGTCTTGTCTCTTTATACCTGCTCCTGCTCTAGTCCTGTCTCTTTATACCTACTCCAGCTCTAGTCCATTGCTCCAGCTCTAGTCCTGTCTCTTTATACCTGCTCCTGCTCAAGTCTTGTCTCTTTATACCTGCTCAGGCTCTAGACCTGTCTCTTTATACCTGCACCAGCTTAAGTCTTGTCTCGTTATACCTACTCCAGCTCTAGTCCATTGCTCCAGCTCTAGTCCTGTCTCTTTATACCTGCTCCAAGTCTTGTCTCTTTATACCTGCTCCGGCTCTAGACCTGTCTCTTTATACCTGCACCAGCTTAAGTCTTGTCTCGTTATACCTGCTCCAGCTCAAGTCCTGTCTCTTTATACCTGCTCCAGCTCTTGTCCTGTCTCTTTATACCTGCTCCAGCTCAAGTCCTGCCTCTTTATACCTGCTCCTGTTCTAGTCCTGTCTCTTTATACCTGCTCCAGCACAAGTCCTGTCTCTTTATACCTGCTCCTGCTCTAGTCCATTGCTCCAGCTATAGTCCTGTCTCTTTAGACCTGCTCCTGCTCTAGTCCTGTCTCTTTATACCTGCACCAGCTTAAGTCTTGTCTCTTTATACCTGCTCCAGCTCAAGTCCTGTCTCTTTATACCTGCTCCAGCTCTTGTCCTGTCTCTTTATACCTGCTCCTGCACAAGTCCTGCCTCTTTATACCTGCTCCTGCTCTAGTCCTGCCTCTTTATACCTGGTCCAGCACAAGTCCTGTCTCTCAAGACTTGTCTCTTTATACCTGCTCCTGCTCTAGTCCATTGCTCCAGCTATAGTCCTGTCTCTTTATACCTGCTCCTGCTCTAGTCCTGTCTCTTTATACCTGCACCAGCTCAAGTCCTGTCTCTTTATACCTGCTCCAGCTCAAGTCCTGTCTCTTTATACCTGCTCCAGCTCAAGTCCTGTCTCTTTATACCTGCTCCAGCTCAAGTCCTATCTCTTTATACCTGCACCAGCTCAAGTCCTACCTCTTTATACCTGGTCCAGCACAAGTCCTGTCTCTTTATACCTGCTCCAACTCTAGTCCTGTCTCGTTATACCTGCTCCAGCTCTAGTCCTGTCTCTTTACACCTGCTCCAGCTCTAGTCCTGTCTCTTTACACCTGCTCCAGCACAAGTCCTGTCTCTTTATACCTGCTCCTGCTCTAGTCCTGTCTCTTTATACCTGCTCCTGCTCTAGTCCTGTCTCTTTATACCTGCTCCAGCACAAGTCCTGTCTCTTTATACCTGCTCCTGCTCTAGTCCTGCCTCTTTATACCTGCTCCAGAACAAATCCTGTCTCTTTATACCTGCTCCAGCTCTAGTCCTGTCTCTTTATACCTGCTCCAGCTCTAGTACTGTCTGTTTATACCTGCTCCTGCACTAGTCCTGTCTCTTTATACCTGCTCCAGCTCAAGTCTTGTCTATTTATACCTGCTCCAGCTCTAGTCCTTTCTCTATATATCTGCTCTTGCTCTAGTCCTGTCTCTTTATACCTATTCCAGCTCTAGTCCTTTCTCTTTATACCTGCTCCAGCACAAGTCCTGTCTCTTTATACCTGCTCCAGCTCTAGTACTGTCTGTTTATACTTGCTCCAGCTCTAGTCCTGTCTCTTTATACCTGCTCCAGCTCTAGTCCTGTCTCTTTATACCTGCTCCAGCTCTAGTCCTGTCTCTTTATACCTGTTCCAGCTCTAGTCCTGTCTCTTTATACCTGCTCCAGCTCTAGTCCTGTCTCTTTATACCTGCTCCAGCTCTAGTAATGTCTCTTTATACCAGCTCCTGCACTAGTCCTGTCTCTTTATACCTGCTCCAGCACAAGTCCTGTCTCTTTATACCTGCTCCAGCTCTAGTACTGTCTGTTTATACTTGCTCCAGCTCTAGTCCTGTCTCTTTATACCTGCTCCAGCTCTAGTCCATTGCTCCAGCTCTAGTCTGTCTGTTTATACCTGCTCCTGCACTAGTCCTGTCTCTTTATACCTGCTCCAGCTCAAGTCCTGTCTCTTTATACCTGCTCCAGCTCTAGTCCTGTCTCTTTATACCTGCTCCAGCTCAAGTCCTGTCTCTTTATACCTGCTCCAGCTCTAGTCCTGTCTCTTTATACCTGCTCCAGCAGAAGTCCTGCCTCTTTATACCTGCTCCTGCTCTAGTCCTGTATCTTTATACCTGCTCCAGCTCAAGTCCTGCCTCTTTATACCTGCTCCAGCTCAAGTCCTGCCTCTTTATACCTGCTCCTGCTCAAGTCCTGTCTCTTTATACCTGCACCAGCACAAGTCCTGTCTCTTTATACCTGCTCCAGCACAAGTCCTGTCTCTTTATACCTGCTCCAGCTCAAGTCCTGTCTCTTTATACCTCTTCTAGCTCTAGTCCTGTCTCTTTATACCTGCAGCTCTAGTAAATTGCTCCAGCTATAGTCATGTCTCTTTATACCAGCTCCTGCACTAGTCCTGTCTCTTTATACCTGCTCCAGCTCAAGTCTTGTCTCTTTATACCTGCTCCAGCTCTAGTCCTGTCTCTTTATACCTGCTCCAGCTCAAGTCCTGTCTCTTTATACCTGCTCCTGTTCTAGTCCTGTCTCTTTTACCTGCTCCAGCTCTAGTCCATTGCTCCAGCTATAGTCATGTCTCTTTATACCTGCTCCTGCACTAGTCCTGTCTTTTATACCTGCACCAGCTCAAGTCTTGTCTCTTTATACCTGCTCTAGCTCTAGTACTGCCTCTTTATACCTGCTCCAGCTCAAGTCCTGTCTCTTTATACCTGCTCCAGCTCTTGTCCTGTCTCTTTATACCTGCTCCAGCAGAAGTCCTGCCTCTTTATACCTGCTCCTGCTCTAGTCCTGTATCTTTATACCTGCTCCAGCACAAGTCCTGTCTCTTTATACCTGCTCCAGCTCAAGTCCTGTCTCTTTATACCTGCTCCTGCTCTAGTCCTGCCTCTTTATACCTGGTCCAGCACAAGTCCTTTCTCTTTATACCTGCTCCAGAACAAGTCCTGTCTCTTTATACCTGCTCCTGCTCTAGTCCTGCCTCTTTATACCTGCTCCAGAACAAGTCCTGTCTCTTTATACCTGCTCCTGCTCTAGTCCATTGCTCCAGCTCTAGTCCTTTCTCTTTATACCTGCTCCAGCTCAAGTCCTGTCTCTTTATACCTGCTCCAGCTCTTGTCCTGTCTCTTTATACCTGCTCCAGCACAAGTCCTGTCTCTTTATACCTGCTCCTGCTCTAGTCCTGCCTCTTTATACCTGCTCCAGCTCAAGTCCTGTCATCTTTATACCTGCTCCAGAACAAGTCCTGTCTATTTATACCTGCTCCTGCTCTAGTCCTGCCTCTTTATAGCTGCTCCAGCTCTGTCCTGTATCTTTATACCTGCTCCTGTTCTAGTCCTGTCTCTTTATACCTGCTCCAGCACAAGTCCATTCTCATTATACCTGCTCTAGCTCTAGTACTGCCTCTTTATACCTGCTCCAGCTCAAGTCCTGTCTCTTTATACCTGCTCCAGCTCTAGTCCTGTCTCTTTATACCTGCTCCAGCTCTAGTCCATTGCTCCAGCTCTAGTCCTGTCTCTTTTTACCTGCTCCTGCTCAAGTCTTGTCTCTTTATACCTGCTCCAGCTCTAGTCCTGTATCTTTATACCTGCTCCAGCTTTACCCCTGCCTCTTTATACCTGCTCCAGCTCTAGTCCTGTCTCTTTATACCTGCTCCAGCTCTAGTCCTGTCTCTTTATACCTGCTCCAGCTCTAGTCCTGTCTCTTTATACCTGTTCCAGCTCTAGTCCATTCTCTTTATACCTGCTCCAGCACAAGTCCTGTCTCTTTATACCTGCTCCAGCTCTAGTACTGTCTGTTTATACTTGCTCCAGCTCTAGTCTTGTCTCTTTATACCTGTTCCAGCTCTAGTCCTGTCTCTTTATACCTGCTTCTGCACTAGTCCTGTCTCTTTATACCTGCTCCAGCTCAAGTCTTGTCTATTTATACCTGCTCCAGCTCTAGTCCTTTCTCTTTATAGCTGCTCCAGCTCTTGTCCATTGCTCCAGCTCTAGTCCTGTCTGGTTATACCTGCTCCAGAACAAATCCTGTCTCTTTATACCTGCTCCTGCTCTAGTCCTTTCTCTTTATAGCTGCTACAGCTCTTGTCCATTGCACCAGCTCTAGTCCTGTCTCTTTATACTTCCTCCTGCTCTAGTCCTGTCTCTTTATACCTGCTCCTGCTCTAGTCCTGCCTCTTTATACCTGCTCCAGAACAAATCCTCTCTCTTTATACCTGCTCCAGATCTAGTCCTGTCTCTTTATACCTGCTCCAGCTCTAGTCCTGTCTCTTTATCCCTGCTCCAGCTCTAGTCCTGTCTCTTTATACCTCTTCTAGCTCTAGTCCTGTCTCTTTATACCTGCTGCAGCTCTAGTAAATTGCTCCAGCTATAGTCATGTCTCTTTATACCAGCTCCTGCACTAGTCCTGTCTCTTTATACCTGCTCCAGCTCATGTCTTGTCTCTTTATACCTGCTCCAGCTCTAGTCCTGTCTCTTTATACCTGCTCCTGCTCTAGTCCGGTCTCTTTATACCTGCTCCAGCTCTAGTCCATTGCTCCAGCTATAGTCATGTCTCTTTAAACCTGCTCCTGCACTAGTCCTGTCTTTTTATACCTGCACCAGCTCAAGTCTTGTCTCTTTATACCTGCTCCAGCTCTAGTCCTGTCTCTTTATACCTGCTCCAGCTCAAGTCTTGTCTCTTTATACCTGCTCCAGCTCTAGTCCTGTCTCTTTATACCTGCTCCAGCAGAAGTCCTGCCTCTTTATACCTGCTCCTGCTCTAGTCCTGTATCTTTATACCGGCTCCAGCACAAGTCCTGTCTCTTTATACCTGCTCCAGCACAAGTCCTGCCTCTTTATACCTTCTCCTGCTCTAGTCCTGACTCTTTATACCTGGTCCAGCACAAGTCCTGTCTCTTTATACCTGCTCCAGCACAAGTCCTGTCTCTTTATACCTGCTCCAGCTCTAGTCCTGTCTCTTTATACCTCTTCTAGCTCTAGTCCTGTCTCTTTATACCTGCTGCAGCTCTAGTAAATTGCTCCAGCTATAGTCATGTCTCTTTATACCAGCTCCTGCACTAGTCCTGTCTCTTTATACCTGCTCCAGCTCAAGTCTTGTCTCTTTATACCTGCTCCAGCTCTAGTCCTGTCTCTTTATACCTGCTCCTGCTCTAGTCCGGTCTCTTTATACCTGCTCCTGCTCTAGTCCGGTCTCTTTATGCCTGCTCCAGCTCTAGTCCATTGCTCCAGCTATAGTCATGTCTCTTTATACCTGCTCCTGCACTAGTCCTGTCTTTTTATACCTGCACCAGCTCAAGTCTTGTCTCTTTATACCTGCTCCAGCTCTAGTCCTGTCTCTTTATACCTGCTCCAGCTCAAGTCTTGTCTCTTTATACCTGCTCCAGCTCTAGTCCTGTCTCTTTATACCTGCTCCAGCAGAAGTCCTGCCTCTTTATACCTGCTCCTGCTCTAGTCCTGTATCTTTATACCGGCTCCAGCACAAGTCCTGTCTCTTTATACCTGCTCCAGCACAAGTCCTGCCTCTTTATACCTTCTCCTGCTCTAGTCCTGCCTCTTTATACCTGGTCCAGCACAAGTCCTTTCTCTTTATACCTGCTCCAGCACAAGTCTTGTCTCTTTATACCTGCTCCTGCTCTAGTCCAGCCTCTTTATACCTGCTCCAGAACAAATCCTGTCTCTTTATACCTGCTCGAGCTCTAGTCCATTGCTCCAGCTTTAGTCCTTTCTCTTTATACCTGGTCCAGCACAAGTCCTGTCTCTTTATACCTGTTCCAGTACAAGTCCTCTATCTTTATACCTGCTCCAGAACAAGTCCTGTCTATTTATACCTGCTCCTGCTCTAGTCCTGCCTCTTTATACCTGTTCCAGTACAAGTCCTCTATCTTTATACCTGCTCCAGAACAAGTCCTGTCTATTTATACCTGCTCCTGCTCTAGTCCTGCCTCTTTATAGCTGCTCCAGCTCTTGTCCTGTATCTTTATACCTGCTCCAGCTCTACTCCTGCTTCTTTATACCTACTCCAGCACAAGTCCTGTCTCTTTATACCTGCTCCTGCTCTAGACCTGCCTCTTTATACCTGCTCCAAAACAAATCCTGTCTCTTTATACCTGCTCCAGCTCTAGTCCTGTCTCTTTATACCTGCTCCAGCTCTAGTCCATTGCTCCAGCTCTAGTCCTGTCTCTTTTTACCTGCTCCTGCTCAAGTCTTGTCTCTTTATACCTGCTCCAGCTCTAGTCCTGTATCTTTATACCTGCTCCAGCTTTACCCCTGCCTCTTTATACCTGCTCCAGCAGAAATCCTGTCTCTTTATACCTGCTCCAGCACTAGTCCTGTCTCTTTATACCTGCTCCAGCTCAAGTCTTGTCTATTTATACCTGCTCCAGCTCTAGTCCTTTCTCTTTATACCTGCTCTTGCTCTAGTCCTGTCTCTTTATACCTATTCCAGCTCTAGTCCTTTCTCTTTATACCTGCTCCAGCACAAGTCCTGTCTCTTTATACCTGCTCCTGCTCTAGTCCTTTCTCTTTATAGCTGCTCCAGCTCTTGTCCATTGCTCCAGCTCTAGTCCCGTCTGGTTATACCTGCTCCAGAACAAATCCTGTCTCTTTATACCTGCTCCTGCTCTAGTCCTTTCTCTTTATAGCTGCTACAGCTCTTGTCCATTGCACCAGCTCTAGTCCTGTCTCTTTATACTTCCTCCTGCTCTAGTCCTGTCTCTTTATACCTGCTCCTGCTCTAGTCCTGCCTCTTTATACCTGCTCCAGAACAAATCCTCTCTCTTTATACCTGCTCCAGCTCTAGTCCTGTCTCTTTATACCTGCTCCAGCTCTAGTCCTGTCTCTTTATACCTGTTCTAGCTCTAGTCCTGTCTCTTTATACCTGCTGCAGCTCTAGTAAATTGCTCCAGCTATAGTCATGTCTCTTTATACCAGCTCCTGCACTAGTCCTGTCTCTTTATACCTGCTCCAGCTCAAGTCTTGTCTCTTTATACCTGCTCCAGCTCTAGTCCTGTCTCTTTATACCTGCTCCTGCTCTAGTCCGGTCTCTTTATACCTGCTCCAGCTCTAGTCCATTGCTCCAGCTATAGTCATGTCTCTTTATACCTGCTCCTGCACTAGTCCTGTCTTTTTATACCTGCACCAGCTCAAGTCTTGTCTCTTTATACCTGCTCCAGCTCTAGTCCTGTCTCTTTATACCTGCTCCAGCTCAAGTCTTGTCTCTTTATACCTGCTCCAGCTCTAGTCCTGTCTCTTTATTCCTGCTCCAGCAGAAGTCCTGCCTCTTTATACCTGCTCCTGCTCTAGTCCTGTATCTTTATACCGGCTCCAGCACAAGTCCTGTCTCTTTATACCTGCTCCAGCACAAGTCCTGCCTCTTTATACCTGCTCCTGCTCTAGTCCTGCCTCTTTATACCTGGTCCAGCACAAGTCCTGTCTCTTTATACCTGCTCCTGCTCTAGTCCAGCCTCTTTATACCTGCTCCAGAACAAATCCTGTCTCTTTATACCTGCTCTAGCTCTAGTCCATTGCTCCAGCTCTAGTCCTTTCTCTTTATACCTGCTCCAGCACAAGTCCTGTCTCTTTATACCTGCTCCTGCTCTAGTCCTGCCTCTTTATACCTGTTCCAGCACAAGTCCTGTATCTTTATACCTGCTCCTGCTCTAGTCCTGCCTCTTTATACCTGCTCCAGCTCTTGTCCTGTATCTTTATACCTGCTCCAGCTCTACTCCTGCTTCTTTATACCTACTCCAGCACAAGTCCTGTCTCTTTATACCTGCTCCTGCTCTAGTCCTGCCTCTTTATACCTGCTCCAAAACAAATCCTGTCTCTTTATACCTGCTCCAGCTCTAGTCCTGTCTCTTTATACCTGCTCCAACTCAAGTCCTGTCTCTTTATACCTGCTCCAGCTCTAGTCCATTGCTCCAGCTCTAGTCCTGTCTCTTTATACCTGCTCCTGCTCAAGTCTTGTCTCTTTATACCTGCTCCAGCTCTAGTCCTGTATCTTTATACCTGCTCCAGCTCTACCCCTGCCTCTTTATACCTGCTCCAGCAGAAATCCTGTCTCTTTATACCTGCTCCAGCACAAGTCCTGTCTCTTTATACCTGCTCCTGCTATAGTCCTGTCTCTTTATACCTGCTCCAGCTCTAGTCCTGTCTCTTTATACCTGCACCAGCTCAAGTCTTGTCTCTTTATACCTGTTCCAGCTCAAGTCCTGTCTCTTTATACCTGCTCCTGCTCTAGTCCATTGCTCCAGCTCTTGTCCTGTCTCTTTATACCTGCTTCTGCTCTAGTCCATTGCTCCAGCACAAGTCCTGTCTCTTTATACCTGCTCCAGCACAAATCCTGTGTCTTTATACCTGCTCCTGCTCTAGTCCTGTCTCTTTATACCTGCACCATCTCAAGTCCTGTCTCTTTATACCTGCATCAGCTCAAGTCTTGTCTCTTTATACCTGCTCCTGCTATAGTCCTGTCTCTTTATACCTGCTCCAGCACAAGTCCTGTCTCTTTATACCTGCTCCTGGTCTAGTCCTGCCTCTTTATACCTGCTCCAGAACAAATCCTGTCTCTTTTTACCTGCTCCAGCTCTAGTCCTGTCTCTTTATACCTGCTCCTGCTCTAGTCCTGTCTCTTTATACCTGCTCCAGCTCAAGTCCTGTCTCTTTATACCTGCTCCAGCTCTTGTCCTGTCTCTTTATACCTGCTCCTGCACAAGTCCTGCCTCTTTATACCTGCTCCTGCTCTAGTCCTGCCTCTTTATACCTGGTCCAGCACAAGTTCTGTCTCTTAAGACTTGTCTCTTTATACCTGCTCCTGCTCTAGTCCTGTCTCTTTATACCTGCTCCAGCTCTAGTACTGTCTCTTTATACCTGCTCCAGCTCAAGTCCTGTCTCTTTATACCTGCTCCAGCACAAGTCCTGCCTCTTTATACCTGCTCCTGCTCTAGTCCTGTCTCTTTATACCTGCTCCTGCTCTAGTCCTGTCTCTTTATACCTGCTCCAGCACAAGTCCTGTCTCTTTATACCTGCTCCTGCTCTAGTCCTGCCTCTTTATACCTGCTCCAGAACAAATCCTGTCTCTTTATACCTGCTCCAGCTCTAGTCCTGTCTCTTTATACCTGCTCCAGCTCTAGTACTGTCTGTTTATACTTGCTCTAGCTCTAGTCCTGTCTCTTTATACCTGTTCCAGCTCTAGTCCTGTCTCTTTATACCTGCTCCTGCACTAGTCCTGTCTCTTTATACCTGCTCCAGCTCAAGTCTTGTCTATTTATACCTGCTCCAGCTCTAGTCCTTTCTCTTTATACCTGCTCTTGCTCTAGTCCTGTCTCTTTATACCTATTCCAGCTCTAGTCCTTTCTCTTTATACCTTCTCCAGCACAAGTCCTGTCTCTTTATACCTGCTCCAGCTCTAGTACTGTCTGTTTATACTTGCCCCAGCTCTAGTCCTGTCTCTTTATACCTGCTCCAGCTCTAGTCCTGTCTCTTTATACCTGCTCCAGCTCTAGTCCTTTCTCTTTATAGCTGCTCCAGCTCTTGTCCATTGCTCCAGCTCTAGTCCTGTCTGGTTATACCTGCTCCAGAACAAATCCTGTCTCTTTATACCTGCTCCTGCTTTAGTCCTTTCTCTTTATAGCTGCTACAGCTCTTGTCCATTGCACCAGCTCTAGTCCTGTCTCTTTATACTTCCTCCTGCTCTAGTCCTGTCTCTTTATACCTGCTCCTGCTCTAGTCCTGCCTCTTTATACCTGCTCCAGAACAAATCCTCTCTCTTTATACCTGCTCCAGCTTTAGTCCTGTCTCTTTATACCTGCTCCAGCTCTAGTCCTCTCTCTTTATACCTGTTCTAGCTCTAGTCCTGTCTCTTTATACCTGCTGCAGCTCTAGTAAATTGCTCTAGCTATAGTCATGTCTCTTTATACCAGCTCCTGCACTAGTCCTGTCTCTTTATACCTGCTCCAGCTCAAGTCTTGTCTCTTTATACCTGCTCCAGCTCTAGTCCTGTCTCTTTATACCTGCTCCTGCTCTAGTCCGGTCTCTTTATACCTGCTCCAGCTCTAGTCCATTGCTCCAGCTATAGTCATGTCTCTTTATACCTGCTCCTGCACTAGTCCTGTCTTTTTATACCTGCACCAGCTCAAGTCTTGTCTCTTTATACCTGCTCCAGCTCTAGTCCTGTCTCTTTATACCTGCTCCAGCTCAAGTCTTGTCTCTTTATACCTGCTCCAGCTGTAGTCTTGTCTCTTTATACTTGCTCCAGCAGAAGTCCTGCCTCTTTATACCTTCTCCTGCTCTAGTCCTGCCTCTTTATACCTGGTTCAGCACAAGTCCTGTCTCTTTATACCTGCTCCAGCACAAGTCCTGTCTCTTTATACCTGCTCCTGCTCTAGTCCAGCCTCTTTATACCTGCTCCAGAACAAATCCTGTCTCTTTATACCTGCTCGAGCTCTAGTCCATTGCTCCAGCTCTAGTCCTTTCTCTTTATACCTGCTCCAGCACAAGTCCTGTCTCTTTATACCTGCTCCTGCTCTAGTCCTGCCTCTTTATACCTGTTCCAGCACAAGTCCTGTATCTTTATACCTGCTCCAGAACAAGTCCTGTCTATTTATACCTGCTCCTGCTCTAGTCCTGCCTCTTTATAGCTGCTCCAGCTCTTGTCCTGTATCTTTATACCTGCTCCAGCTCTACTCCTGCTTCTTTATACCTACTCCAGCACAAGTCCTGTCTCTTTATCCCTGCTCCTGCTCTAGTCCTGCCTCTTTATACCTGCTCCAAAACAAATCCTGTCTCTTTATACCTGCTCCAGCTCTAGTCCTGTCTCTTTATACCTGCTCCAACTCAAGTCCTGTCTCTTTATACCTTCTCCAGCTCTAGTCCATTGCTCCAGCTCTAGTCCTCTCTCTTTTTTACCTGCTCCTGCTCAAGTCTTGTCTCTTTATACCTGCTCCAGCTCTAGTCCTGCCTCTTTATACCTGCTCCAGCTTTACCCCTGCCTCTTTATACCTGCTCCAGCAGAAATCCTGTCTCTTTATACCTGCTCCAGCACTAGTCCTGTCTCTTTATACCTGCTCCAGCTCAAGTCTTGTCTATTTATACCTGCTCCAGCTCTAGTCCTTTCTCTTTATACCTGCTCTTGCTCTAGTCCTGTCTCTTTATACCTATTCCAGCTCTAGTCCTTTCTCTTTATACCTGCTCCAGCACAAGTCCTCTCTCTTTATACCTGCTCCTGCTCTAGTCCTTTCTCTTTATAGCTGCTCCAGCTCTTGTCCATTGCTCCAGCTCTAGTCCTGTCGGGTTATACCTGCTCCAGAACAAATCCTGTCTCTTTATACCTGCTCCTGCTCTAGTCCTTTCTCTTTATAGCTGCTACAGCTCTTGTCCATTGCACCAGCTCTAGTCCTGTCTCTTTATACTTCCTCCTGCTCTAGTCCTGTCTCTTTATACCTGCTCCTGCTCTAGTCCTGCCTCTTTATACCTGCTCCAGAACAAATCCTCTCTCTTTATACCTGCTCCAGCTCTAGTCCTCTCTCTTTATACCTGCTCCAGCTCTAGTCCTGTCTCTTTATACCTGCTCCAGCTCTAGTCCTGTCTCTTTATACCTGTTCTAGCTCTAGTCCTGTCTCTTTATACCTGCTCCAGCTCTAGTCTTGTCTCTTTATACCTGCTCCTGCTCTAGTCCTGCCTCTTTATATCTGCTCCAAAACAAATCCTGTCTCTTTATACCTGCTCCAGCACAAGTCCTGTCTCTTTATACCTGCTCCAGCCCTAGTCCTGTCTCTTTATACCTGCTCCAGCTCTAGTCTTGTCTCTTTATACCTGCTCCTGCTCTAGTCTTGCCTCTTTATACCTGCTCCAGAAAAAAATCCTGTCTCTTTATACCTGCTCAAGCTCTTGTCCTGTCTCTATATACCTGCTCCAGCTCTAGTCCATTGATCCAGCTCTAGTCCTGTATCTTTATACCTGCTCCAGCACAAGTCCTGTCTCTTTATACCTGCTCCTGCTCTAGTCCATTGCTCCAGCTTTAGTCCTCTCTCTTTATACCTGCTCCAGCTCAAGTCTTGTCTCTTTATACCTGCTCAAGCTCAAGTTCTGTCTCTTTATACATGCTCCTGCTATAGTCCTGTCTCTTTATACCTGCTCCAGCACAAGTCCTGTCTCTTTATACCTGCTCCTGGTCTAGTCCTGCCTCTTTATACCTGCTCCAGAACATATCCTGTCTCTTTTTACCTGCTCCAGCTCTAGTCCTGTCTCTTTATACCTGCTCCTGCTCTAGTCCTGTCTCTTTATACCTGCTCCAGCACAAGTCCTGTCTCTTTATACCTGCTCCAGCTCTAGTCTTGTCTCTTTATACCTGCTCCAGCTCTAGTCTTGTCTCTTTATACCTGCTCCTGCTCTAGTCTTGCCTCTTTATATCTGCTCCAGAAAAAATCCTGTCTCTTTATACCTGCTCCTGCTCTAGTCCATTGATCCAGCTCTAGTCCTGTCTCTTTATACCTGCTCCAGCACAAGTCCTGTCTCTTTATACCTGCTCCTGCTCTAGTCCATTGCTCCAGCTTTAGTCCTGTCTCTTTATACCTGCTCCAGCACAAGTACTGTCTATTTATACCTGCTCCTGCTCTAGTCCTGTCTCTTTATACCTGCACCAGCTCAAGTCCTGTCTCTTTATACCTGCACCAGCACAAGTCCATTCTCATTATACCTGCTCTAGCTCTAGTACTGCCTCTTTATACCTGCTCCAGCTCAAGTCCTGCTTCTTTATACCTGCTCCAGCACAAGTCATGTCTCATTATACCTGCTCCTGCTCTAGTCCTGCCTCTTTATATCTGCTCCAAAACAAATCCTGTCTCTTTATACCTGCTCCAGCACAAGTCCTGTCTCTTTATACCTGCTCCAGCACAAGTCCTGTCTCTTTATACCTGCTCCAGCTCTAGTCCTGTCTCTTTATACCTGCTTTAGCTCTAGTCCTGTCTCTTTATATCTGCTCCAGCTCTAGTCCTGTCTCTTTATACCTGCTCCAGCTCTAGTCTTGTCTCTTTATACCTGCTCCTGCTCTAGTCCTGCCTCTTTATACCTGGTCCAGAAAAAATACTGTCTATTTATACCTGCTCCAGCTCTAGTCCTGTATCTATATACCTGCTCCTGCTCTAGTCCTGTCTCTTTATACCTGCTCCAGCTCTAGTCCATTGATCCAGCTCTAGTCCTGTCTCTTTATACCTGCTCCAGCACAAGTCCTGTCTCTTTATACCTGCTCCTGCTCTAGCCCATTGCTCCAGCTTTAGTCCTGTCTCTTTATACCTGCTCCAGCACAAGTCCTGTCTCTTAATACCTGCTCCTGCTCTAGTCCTGTCTCTTTATACCTGCTCCTGCTTTAGTCCTGCCTCTTTATACTTGCTCCTGCTCAAGTCCTGTCTCTTTATACCTGCTCCAGCACAAGTCCTGTCTCTTTATACCTGCTCCAGCACAAGTCCTGTATCTTTATACCTGCTCCTGCTCTAGTCCTGTCTCTTTATACCTGCTCCTGCTCTAGTCCTGTCTCTTTATACCTGCTCCTGCTCTAGTCCTGTCTCTTTATACCTGCTCCAAAAGAAATCCTGTCTCTTTATACCTGCTCCAGCACAAGTCCTGTCTCTTTATACCTGTTCCAGCACAAGTCCTGTCTCTTTATACCTGCTCCAGCTCTAGTCCTGTCTCTTTATACCTGCTCCAGCTCTAGTCTTGTCTCTTTATACCTGCTCCTGCTCTAGTCTTGCCTCTTTATACCTGCTCTAGAAAAAATCCTGTCTCTTTATACCTGCTCAAGCTCTTGTCCTGTCTCTATATACCTGCTCCAGCTCTAGTCCATTGATCCAGCTCTAGTCCTGTCTCTTTATACCTGCACCAGCTCAAGTCCTGTCTCTTTATACCTGCTCCTGCTCTAGTCCATTGCTCCAGCTTTAGTCCTGTCTCTTTATACCTGCTCCAGCACAAGTCTTGTCTCTTTATACCTGCTCAAGCTCAAGTCCTGTCTCTTTTTACCTGCTCCTGCTATAGTCCTGTCTCTTTATACCTGCTCCACCACAAGTCCTGTCTCTTTATACCTGCTCCTGGTCTAGTCCTGCCTCTTTATACCTGCTCCAGATCATATCCTGTCTCTTTATACCTGCTCCTGCTCTAGTCCTGTCTCTTTATAGCTGCTCCAGCTCAAGTCCTGCTTCTTTATACCTGCTCCAGCACAAGTCATGTCTCATTATACCTGCTCCAGCACAAGTCCTGTCTCTTTATACCTGCTCCAGCTCTAGTCCTGTCTCTTTATACCTGCTCCAGCTCTAGTCTTGTCTCTTTATACCTGCTCCTGCTCTAGTCCAGCCTCTATATATCTGCTCCAAAAGAAATCCTGTCTCTTTATTCCTGCTCCAGCACAAGTCCTGTCTCTTTATACCTGTTCCAGCACAAGTCCTGTCTCTTTATACCTGCTCCAGCTCTAGTCCTGTCTCTTTATACCTGCTCCAGCTCTAGTCTTGTCTCTTTATACCTGCTCCTGCTCTAGTCTTGCCTCTTTATACCTGCTCTAGAAAAAATCCTGTCTCTTTATACCTGCTCAAGCTCTTGTCCTGTCTCTATATACCTGCTCCAGCTCTAGTCCATTGATCCAGCTCTAGACCTGTCTCTTTATACCTGCACCAGCTCAAGTCCTGTCTCTTTATACCTGCTCCTGCTCTAGTCCTGTCTCTTTATACCTGCACCAGCTCAAGTCCTGTCTCTTTATACCTGCACCAGCTCAAGTCTTGTCTCTTTATACCTGCTCAAGCTCAAGTCCTGTCTCTTTATACCTGCTCCTGCTATAGTCCTGTCTCTTTATACCTGCTCCACCACAAGTCCTGTCTCTTTATACCTGCTCCTGGTCTAGTCCTGCCTCTTTATACCTGCTCCAGATCATATCCTGTCTCTTTTTACCTGCTCCAGCTCTAGTCCTGTCTCTTTATACCTGCTCCTGCTCTAGTCCTGTCTCTTTATACTTGCTCCAGCACAAGTCCTGTCTCTTTATACCTGCTCCAGCTCTAGTCCTGTCTCTTTATACCTGCTCCAGCTCTAGTCTTGTCTCTTTATACCTGCTCCTGCTCTAGTCTTGCCTCTTTATACCTGCTCAAGAAAAAATCCTGTCTCTTTATACCTGCTCTTGCTCTAGTCCATTGATCCAGCTCTAGTCCTGTCTCTTTATACCTGCTCCAGCACAAGTCCTGTCTCTTTATACCTGCTCCTGCTCTAGTCCATTGCTCTAGCTTTAGTCCTGCCTCTTTATACTTGCTCCTTCTCAAGTCCTGTCTCTTTATACCTGCTCCAGCACAAGTCCTGTCTCTTTATACCTGCTCCAGCACAAGTCCTGTATCTTTATACCTGCTCCTGCTCTAGTCCTGTCTCTTTGTACCTGCTCCTGCTCTAGTCCTGTCTCTTTATACCTGCTCCAGCTCTAGTCCTGTCTCTTTATACCTGCTCCAGTTCTAGTCCTGCCTCTTTATACCTGCTCCAGAACAAGTCCTGTCTCTTTATACCTGCTCCTGTTTTAGTCCATTGCTCCAGCTCTAGACTTGTCTCTTTATACCTGCTCCAGCTCTAGTCCTGTCTCTTTATACCTGCTCCAGCTCTAGTCTTGTCTCTTTATACCTGCTCCTGCTCTAGTCCTGCCTCTTTATACCTGCTCCAGAAAAAAATCCTGTCTCTTTATACCTGCTGCAGCTCTAGTCCTGTCTCTATATACCTGCTCCTGCTCTAGTCCTGTCTCTTTATACCTGCTGCAGCTCTAGTCCATTGATCCAGCACTAGTCCTGTCTCTTTATACCTGCTCCAGCACAAGTCCTGTCTATTTATACCTGCTCCTGCTCTAGTCCATTGCTCCAGCTTTAGTCCTGTCTCTTTATACCTGCTCCTGCTCTAGTCCTGTCTCTTTATACCTGCTCCTACTTTAGTCCTGCCTCTTTATACTTGCTCCAACTCAAGTCCTGTCTCTTTATACCTGCTCCAGCACAAGTCCTGTCTCTTTATACCTGCTCCAGCACAAGTCCTGTATCTTTATACCTGCTCCTGCTCTAGTCCTGTCTCTTTATACCTGCTCCAGCTCTAGTCCTGTGTCTTTATACCTGCTCCAGTTCTAGTCCTGCCTCTTTATACCTGCTCCAGCTCAAGTCCTGTCTCTTTATACCTGCTCCAGCACAAGTCCTGTCTCTTTATACCTGCTCCAGCACAAGTCCTGTATCTTTATACCTGCTGCTGCTCTAGTCCTGTCTCTTTATACTTGCTCCAGCTCTTGTCCTGTCTCTTTATACCTGCTCCAGTTCTAGTCCGGCCTCTTTATACCTGCTCCAGAACAAGTCCTGTCTCTTTATACCTGCTCCTGCTCTAGTCCATTGCTCCTGCTCTAGTCCTGTCTCTTTATACCTGCTCCAGCACAAGTCCTGTCTCTTTATACCTGCTCCTGCTCTAGTCCTGCCGCTTTATACCTGCTCCAGAACAAATCCTGTCTCTTTATACCTGCTCCAGCTCTAGTCCTGTCTCTTTATACCTGCTCCAACTCAAGTCATGTCTCTTTATACCTGCTCCAGCTTTAGTCCTGTCTTTTTTTACCTGCTCCAACTCTATTCCTGTCTCTTTATACCTGCTCCAGCTCTAGTCCTGTCTTTTTATACCTGCTCCAACTCTACTACTGTCTCTTTATACTTGCTCCTGCTCTAGTCCTCTTGCTTTATACCTGCTCCAGCTCTAGTTCATTGCTCCAGCTCTAGTCTTGTCTCTTTATACCTGCTCCTTCTCAAGTCTTGTCTCTTTATACCTACTCCAGCTCAAGTCTTGTATCTTTATACCTGCTCCAGCTTAAGTCCTGTCTCTTTATAACTGCTCCAGCTCTTGTCCTGTCTCCTTATACCTGCACCAGCTCAAGTCTTATCTCTTTATACCTGCTCCAGCTCAAGTCCTGTCTCTTTCTACCTGCTCCTGCTCTAGTCCTGTCTCTTTATACCTGCTCCAGCTCAAGTCCTGCTTCTTTATACCTGCTCCAGCACAAGTCATGTCTCATTATACCTGCTCCAGCACAAGTCCTGTCTCTTTATACCTGCTCCAGCTCTAGTCCTGTCTCTTTATACCTGCTCCAGCTCTAGTCTTGTCTCTTTATACCTGCTCCTGCTCTAGTCCAGCCTCTATATATCTGCTCCAAAAGAAATCCTGTCTCTTTATACCTGCTCCAGCACAAGTCCTGTCTCTTTATACCTGCTCCAGCACAAGTCCTGTCTATTTATACCTGCTCCAGCTCTAGTCCTGTCTCTTTATACCTGCTCCAGCTCTAGTCTTGTCTCTTTATACCTGCTCCTGCTCTAGTCTTGCCTCTTTATACCTGCTCTAGAAAAAATCCTGTCTCTTTATACCTGCTCAAGCTCTTGTCCTGTCTCTATATACCTGCTCCAGCTCTAGTCCATTGATCCAGCTCTAGTCCTGTCTCTTTATACCTGCACCAGCTCAAGTCCTGTCTCTTTATACCTGCTCCTGCTCTAGTCCATTGCTCCAGCTTTAGTCCTGTCTCTTTATACCTGCTCCAGCACAAGTCCTGTCTATTTATACCTGCTCCTGCTCTAGTTCTGTCTCTTTATACCTGCACCAGCTCAAGTCCTGTCTCTTTATACCTGCACCAGCTCAAGTCTTGTCTCTTTATACCTGCTCAAGCTCAAGTCCTGTCTCTTTATACCTGCTCCTGCTATAGGCCTGTCTCTTTATACCTGCTCCACCACAAGTCCTGTCTCTTTATACCTGCTCCTGGTCTAGTCCTGCCTCTTTATACCTGCTCCAGATCATATCCTGTCTCTTTTTACCTGCTCCAGCTCTAGTCCTGTCTCTTTATACCTGCTCCTGCTCTAGTCCTGTCTCTTTATACCTGCTCCAGCACAAGTCCTGTCTCTTTATACCTGCTCCAGCTCTAGTCCTGTCTCTTTATACCTGCACCAGCTCTAGTCTTGTCTCTTTATACCTGCTCCTGCTCTAGTCTTGCCTCTTTATACCTGCTCCAGAAAAAATCCTGTCTCTTTATACCTGCTCCTGCTCTAGTCCATTGATCCAGCTCTAGTCCTGTCTCTTTATACCTGCTCCAGCACAAGTCCTGTCTATTTATACCTGCTCCTGCTCTAGTCCTGTCTCTTTATACCTGCACCAGCTCAAGTCCTGTCTCTTTATACCTGCACCAGCACAAGTCCATTCTCATTATACCTGCTCTAGCTCTAGTACTGCCTCTTTATACCTGCTCCAGCTCAAGTCCTGCTTCTTTATACCTGCTCCAGCACAAGTCATGTCTCTTTATACCTGCTCCTGCTCTAGTCCTGGCTCTTTATATCTGCTCCAAAACAAATCCTGTCTCTTTATACCTGCTCCAGCACAAGTCCTGTCTCTTTATACCTGCTCCAGCACAAGTCCTGTCTCTTTATAGCTGCTCCAGCTCTAGACCTGTCTCTTTATACCTGCTCCAACTCTAGTCCTGTCTCTTTATATCTGCTCCAGCTCTAGTCCTGTCTCTTTATACCTGCTCCAGCTCTAGTCTTGTCTCTTTATACCTGCTCCTGCTCTAGTCCTGCCTTTTTATACCTGCTCCAGAAAAAATACTGTCTATTTATACCTGCTCCAGCTCTAGTCCTGTATCTATATACCTGCTCCTGCTCTAGTCCTGTCTCTTTATACCTGCTCCAGCTCTAGTCCATTGATCCAGCTCTAGTCCTGTCTCTTTATACCTGCTCCAGCACAAGTCCTGTCTCTTTATACCTTCTCCTGCTCTAGCCCATTGCTCCAGCTTTAGTCCTGTCTCTTTATACCTGCTCCAGCACAAGTCCTGTCTCTTTATACCTGCTCCTGCTCTAGACCTGTCTCTTTATACCTGCTCCTGCTTTAGTCCTGCCTCTTTATACTTGCTCCTGCTCAAGTCCTGTCTCTTTATACCTGCTCCAGCACAAGTCCTGTCTCTTTATACCTGCTCCAGCACAAGTCCTGTATCTTTATACCTGCTCCTGCTCTAGTCCTGTCTCTTTATACCTGCTCCTTCTCTAGTCCTGTCTCTTTATACCTGCTCCAGCTCTAGTCCTCTCTCTGTATACCTGCTCCAGTTCTAGTCCTGCCTCTTTATACCTGCTCCAGAACAAGTCCTGTCTCTTTATACCTGCTCCTGCTCTAGTCCATTGCTCCAGCTCTAGTCTTGTCTCTTTATGCCTGCTCCAGCTCTAGTCCGGTCTCTTTATACCTGCTCCAGCTCTAGTCTTGTCTCTTTATACCTGCTCCTGCTCTAGTCCTGCCTCTTTATACCTGCTCCAGAAAAAAATCCTGTCTCTTTATACCTGCTCCAGCTCTAGTCCTGTCTCTATATACCTGCTCCTGCTCTAGTCCTGTCTCTTTATACCTGCTCCAGCATAAGTCCTGTCTCTTTATACCTGCTTCTGCTCTAGTCCATTGCTCCAGCTTTAGTCCTGTCTATTTATACTTGCTCCAGCGCAAGTCCTGTCTCTTTATACCTGCTCCTGCTCTAGTCCTGTCTCTTTATACCTGCTCCTGCTTTAGTCCTGCCTCTTTATACTTGCTCCAACTCAAGTCCTGTCTCTTTATACCTGCTCCAGCACAAGTCCTGTCTCTTTATACCTGCTCCAGCAGAAGTCCTGTATCTTTATACCTGCTCCTGCTCTAGTCCTGTCTCTTTATACCTGCTCCAGCTCTAGTCCTGTGTCTTTATACCTGCTCTAGTTCTAGTCCTGCCTCTTTATACCTGCTCCAGCTCAAGTCCTGTCTCTTTATACCTGCTCCAGCACAAGTCCTGTATCTTTATACCTGCTCCAGCACAAGTCCTGTATCTTTATACCTGCTCCTGCTCTAGTCCTGTCTCTTTATACCTGCTCCAGCTCTAGTCCTGTCTCTTTATACCTGCTCCAGTTCTAGTCCGGCCTCTTTATACCTGCTCCAGAACAAGTCCTGTCTCTTTATACCTGCTCCTGCTCTAGTCCATTGCTCCTGCTCTAGTCCTGTCTCTTTATACCTGCTCCAGCACAAGTCCTGTCTCTTTATACCTGCTCCTGCTCTAGTCCTGCCGCTTTATACCTGCTCCAGAACAAATCCTGTCTCTTTATACCTGCTCCAGCTCTAGTCCTGTCTCTTTATACCTGCTCCAACTCAAGTCATGTCTCTTTATAACTGCTCCAGCTCTAGTCCTGTCTTTTTATACCTGCTCCAACTCTATTACTGTCTCTTTATACCTGCTCCAGCTCTAGTCCTGTCTTTTTATACCTGCTCCAACTCTACTACTGTCTCTTTATACCTGCTCCTGCTCTAGTCCTGTTGCTTTATACCTGCTCCAGCTCTAGTCCATTGCTCCAGCTCTAGTCCTGTCTCTTTATACCTGCTCCTTCTCAAGTCTTGTCTCTTTATACCTACTCCAGCTCAAGTCTTGTCTCTTTATACATGCTCCAGCTTAAGTCCTGTCTCTTTATAACTGCTCCAGCTCTTGTCCTGTCTCCTTATACCTGCACCAGCTCAAGTCTTATCTCTTTATACCTGCTCCAGCTCAAGTCCTGTCTCTTTATACCTGCTCCAGCACAAGTCATGTCTCATTATACCTGCTCCAGCACAAGTCCTGTCTCTTTATACCTGCTGCAGCTCTAGTCCTGTCTCTTTATACCTGCTCCAGCTCTAGTCCTGCCTCTTTATATCTGCTCCAAAACAAATCCTGTCTCTTTATACCTGCTCCAGCACAAGTCCTGTCTCTTTATACCTGCTCCAGCACAAGTCCTGTCTCTTTATACCTGCTCCAGCTCTAGTCCTGTCTCTTTATACCTGCTCCAGCTCTAGACTTGTCTCTTTATACCTGCTCCTGCTCTAGTCTTGCCTCTTTATACCTGCTCCAGAAAAAATCCTGTCTCTTTATACCTGCTCAAGCTCTTGTCCTGTCTCTATATACCTGCTCCAGCTCTAGTCCATTGATCCAGCTCTAGTCCTGTCTCTTTATACCTGCACCAGCTCAAGTCCTGTCTCTTTTTACCTGCACCAGCTCAAGTCTTGTCTCTTTATACCTGCTCCAGCTCAAGTCCTGTCTCTTTATACCTGCTCCTGCTATAGTCCTGTCTCTTTATACCTGCTCCAGTACAAGTCCTGTCTCTTTATACCTGCTCCTGGTCTAGTCCTGCCTCTTTATACCTGCTCCAGAACATATCCTGTCTCATTTTACCTGCTCCAGCTCTAGTCCTGTCTCTTTATACCTGCTCCTGCTCTAGTCCTGTCTCTTTATACCTGCTCCAGCACAAGTCCTGTCTCTTTATACCTGCTCCAGCTCTAGTCCTGTCTCTTTATACCTGCTCCAGCTCTAGTCTTGTCTCTTTATACCTGCTCCTGCTCTAGTCTTGCCTCTTTATACCTGCTCCAGAAAAAATCCTGTCTCTTTATACCTGCTCCAGCTCTAGTCCATTGATCCAGCTCTAGTCCTGTCTCTTTATACCTGCTCCAGCACAAGTCCTGTCTCTTTATACCTGCTCCTGCTCTAGTCCATTGCTCCAGCTTTAGTCCTGTCTATTTATACCTGCTCCTGCTCTAGTCCTGTCTCTTTATACCTGCACCAGCTCAAGTCCTGTCTCTTTATACCTGCACCAGCACAAGTCCATTCTCATTATACCTGCTCTAGCTCTAGTACTGCCTCTTTATACCTGCTCCAGCTCAAGTCCTGCTTCTTTATACCTGCTCCAGCACAAGTCATGTCTCATTATACCTGCTCCTGCTCTAGTCCTGTCTCTTTATACCTGCTCCTGTTTTAGTCCATTGCTCCAGCTCTAGACTTGTCTCTTTATACCTGCTCCAGCTCTAGTCCTGTCTCTTTATACCTGCTCCAGCTCTAGTCTTGTCTCTTTATACCTGCTCCTGCTCTAGTCCTGCCTCTTTATACCTGCTCCAGAAAAAAATCCTGTCTCTTTATACCTGCTGCAGCTCTAGTCCTGTCTCTATATACCTGCTCCTGCTCTAGTCCTGTCTCTTTATACCTGCTGCAGCTCTAGTCCATTGATCCAGCACTAGTCCTGTCTCTTTATACCTGCTCCAGCACAAGTCCTGTCTATTTATACCTGCTCCTGCTCTAGTCCTTTGCTCCAGCTTTAGTCCTGTCTCTTTATACCTGCTCCTGCTCTAGTCCTGTCTCTTTATACCTGCTCCTGCTTTAGTCCTGCCTCTTTATACTTGCTCCAACTCAAGTCCTGTCTCTTTATACCTGCTCCAGCACAAGTCCTGTCTCTTTATACCTGCTCCAGCTCTAGTCCTGTGTCTTTATACCTGCTCCAGTTCTAGTCCTGCCTCTTTATACCTGCTCCAGCTAAAGTCCTGTCTCTTTATACCTGCTCCAGCACAAGTCCTGTCTCTTTATACCTGCTCCAGCACAAGTCCTGTATCTTTATACCTGCTCCTGCTCTAGTCCTGTCTCTTTATACCTGCTCCAGCTCTAGTCCTGTCTCTTTATACCTGCTCCAGTTCTAGTCCGGCCTCTTTATACCTGCTCCAGAACAAGTCCTGTCTCTTTATACCTGCTCCTGCTCTAGTCCATTGCTCCTGCTCTAGTCCTGTCTCTTTATACCTGCTCCAGCACAAGTCCTGTCTATTTATACCTGCTCTAGCTCTAGTACTGCCTCTTTATACCTGCTCCAGCTCAAGTCCTGCTTCTTTATACCTGCTCCAGCACAAGTCATGTCTCTTTATACCTGCTCCTGCTCTAGTCCTGGCTCTTTATATCTGCTCCAAAACAAATCCTGTCTCTTTATACCTGCTCCAGCACAAGTCCTGTCTCTTTATACCTGCTCCAGCACAAGTCCTGTCTCTTTATAGCTGCTCCAGCTCTAGACCTGTCTCTTTATACCTGCTCCAACTCTAGTCCTGTCTCTTTATATCTGCTCCAGCTCTAGTCCTGTCTCTTTATACCTGCTCCAGCTCTAGTCTTGTCTCTTTATACCTGCTCCTGCTCTAGTCCTGCCTTTTTATACCTGCTCCAGAAAAAATACTGTCTATTTATACCTGCTCCAGCTCTAGTCCTGTATCTATATACCTGCTCCTGCTCTAGTCCTGTCTCTTTATACCTGCTCCAGCTCTAGTCCATTGATCCAGCTCTAGTCCTGTCTCTTTATACCTGCTCCAGCACAAGTCCTGTCTCTTTATACCTTCTCCTGCTCTAGCCCATTGCTCCAGCTTTAGTCCTGTCTCTTTATACCTGCTCCTGCTCTAGTCCTGTCTCTTTATACCTGCTCCTGCTTTAGTCCTGCCTCTTTATACTTGCTCCAACTCAAGTCCTGTCTCTTTATACCTGCTCCAGCACAAGTCCTGTCTCTTTATACCTGCTCCAGCTCTAGTCCTGTGTCTTTATACCTGCTCCAGTTCTAGTCCTGCCTCTTTATACCTGCTCCAGCTAAAGTCCTGTCTCTTTATACCTGCTCCAGCACAAGTCCTGTCTCTTTATACCTGCTCCAGCACAAGTCCTGTATCTTTATACCTGCTCCTGCTCTAGTCCTGTCTCTTTATACCTGCTCCAGCTCTAGTCCTGTCTCTTTATACCTGCTCCAGTTCTAGTCCGGCCTCTTTATACCTGCTCCAGAACAAGTCCTGTCTCTTTATACCTGCTCCTGCTCTAGTCCATTGCTCCTGCTCTAGTCCTGTCTCTTTATACCTGCTCCAGCACAAGTCCTGTCTATTTATACCTGCTCTAGCTCTAGTACTGCCTCTTTATACCTGCTCCAGCTCAAGTCCTGCTTCTTTATACCTGCTCCAGCACAAGTCATGTCTCTTTATACCTGCTCCTGCTCTAGTCCTGGCTCTTTATATCTGCTCCAAAACAAATCCTGTCTCTTTATACCTGCTCCAGCACAAGTCCTGTCTCTTTATACCTGCTCCAGCACAAGTCCTGTCTCTTTATAGCTGCTCCAGCTCTAGACCTGTCTCTTTATACCTGCTCCAACTCTAGTCCTGTCTCTTTATATCTGCTCCAGCTCTAGTCCTGTCTCTTTATACCTGCTCCAGCTCTAGTCTTGTCTCTTTATACCTGCTCCTGCTCTAGTCCTGCCTTTTTATACCTGCTCCAGAAAAAATACTGTCTATTTATACCTGCTCCAGCTCTAGTCCTGTATCTATATACCTGCTCCTGCTCTAGTCCTGTCTCTTTATACCTGCTCCAGCTCTAGTCCATTGATCCAGCTCTAGTCCTGTCTCTTTATACCTGCTCCAGCACAAGTCCTGTCTCTTTATACCTTCTCCTGCTCTAGCCCATTGCTCCAGCTTTAGTCCTGTCTCTTTATACCTGCTCCAGCACAAGTCCTGTCTCTTTATACCTGCTCCTGCTCTAGACCTGTCTCTTTATACCTGCTCCTGCTTTAGTCCTGCCTCTTTATACTTGCTCCTGCTCAAGTCCTGTCTCTTTATACCTGCTCCAGCACAAGTCCTGTCTCTTTATACCTGCTCCAGCACAAGTCCTGTATCTTTATACCTGCTCCTGCTCTAGTCCTGTCTCTTTATACCTGCTCCTTCTCTAGTCCTGTCTCTTTATACCTGCTCCAGCTCTAGTCCTCTCTCTGTATACCTGCTCCAGTTCTAGTCCTGCCTCTTTATACCTGCTCCAGAACAAGTCCTGTCTCTTTATACCTGCTCCTGCTCTAGTCCATTGCTCCAGCTCTAGTCTTGTCTCTTTATGCCTGCTCCAGCTCTAGTCCGGTCTCTTTATACCTGCTCCAGCTCTAGTCTTGTCTCTTTATACCTGCTCCTGCTCTAGTCCTGCCTCTTTATACCTGCTCCAGAAAAAAATCCTGTCTCTTTATACCTGCTCCAGCTCTAGTCCTGTCTCTATATACCTGCTCCTGCTCTAGTCCTGTCTCTTTATACCTGCTCCAGCATAAGTCCTGTCTCTTTATACCTGCTTCTGCTCTAGTCCATTGCTCCAGCTTTAGTCCTGTCTATTTATACTTGCTCCAGCGCAAGTCCTGTCTCTTTATACCTGCTCCTGCTCTAGTCCTGTCTCTTTATACCTGCTCCTGCTTTAGTCCTGCCTCTTTATACTTGCTCCAACTCAAGTCCTGTCTCTTTATACCTGCTCCAGCACAAGTCCTGTCTCTTTATACCTGCTCCAGCAGAAGTCCTGTATCTTTATACCTGCTCCTGCTCTAGTCCTGTCTCTTTATACCTGCTCCAGCTCTAGTCCTGTGTCTTTATACCTGCTCTAGTTCTAGTCCTGCCTCTTTATACCTGCTCCAGCTCAAGTCCTGTCTCTTTATACCTGCTCCAGCACAAGTCCTGTATCTTTATACCTGCTCCAGCACAAGTCCTGTATCTTTATACCTGCTCCTGCTCTAGTCCTGTCTCTTTATACCTGCTCCAGCTCTAGTCCTGTCTCTTTATACCTGCTCCAGTTCTAGTCCGGCCTCTTTATACCTGCTCCAGAACAAGTCCTGTCTCTTTATACCTGCTCCTGCTCTAGTCCTGCCGCTTTATACCTGCTCCAGAACAAATCCTGTCTCTTTATACCTGCTCCAGCTCTAGTCCTGTCTCTTTATACCTGCTCCAACTCAAGTCATGTCTCTTTATAACTGCTCCAGCTCTAGTCCTGTCTTTTTATACCTGCTCCAACTCTATTACTGTCTCTTTATACCTGCTCCAGCTCTAGTCCTGTCTTTTTATACCTGCTCCAACTCTACTACTGTCTCTTTATACCTGCTCCTGCTCTAGTCCTGTTGCTTTATACCTGCTCCAGCTCTAGTCCATTGCTCCAGCTCTAGTCCTGTCTCTTTATACCTGCTCCTTCTCAAGTCTTGTCTCTTTATACCTACTCCAGCTCAAGTCTTGTCTCTTTATACATGCTCCAGCTTAAGTCCTGTCTCTTTATAACTGCTCCAGCTCTTGTCCTGTCTCCTTATACCTGCACCAGCTCAAGTCTTATCTCTTTATACCTGCTCCAGCTCAAGTCCTGTCTCTTTATACCTGCTCCAGCACAAGTCATGTCTCATTATACCTGCTCCAGCACAAGTCCTGTCTCTTTATACCTGCTGCAGCTCTAGTCCTGTCTCTTTATACCTGCTCCAGCTCTAGTCCTGCCTCTTTATATCTGCTCCAAAACAAATCCTGTCTCTTTATACCTGCTCCAGCACAAGTCCTGTCTCTTTATACCTGCTCCTGCACAAGTCCTGTCTCTTTATACCTGCTCCAGCTCTAGTCCTGTCTCTTTATACCTGCTCCAGCTCTAGTCTTGTCTCTTTATACCTGCTCCTGCTCTAGTCTTGCCTCTTTATACCTGCTCCAGAAAAAATCCTGTCTCTTTATACCTGCTCAAGCTCTTGTCCTGTCTCTATATACCTGCTCCAGCTCTAGTCCATTGATCCAGCTCTAGTCCTGTCTCTTTATACCTGCACCAGCTCAAGTCCTGTCTCTTTTTACCTGCACCAGCTCAAGTCTTGTCTCTTTATACCTGCTCCAGCTCAAGTCCTGTCTCTTTATACCTGCTCCTGCTATAGTCCTGTCTCTTTATACCTGCTCCAGTACAAGTCCTGTCTCTTTATACCTGCTCCTGGTCTAGTCCTGCCTCTTTATACCTGCTCCAGAACATATCCTGTCTCATTTTACCTGCTCCAGCTCTAGTCCTGTCTCTTTATACCTGCTCCTGCTCTAGTCCTGTCTCTTTATACCTGCTCCAGCACAAGTCCTGTCTCTTTATACCTGCTCCAGCTCTAGTCCTGTCTCTTTATACCTGCTCCAGCTCTAGTCTTGTCTCTTTATACCTGCTCCTGCTCTAGTCTTGCCTCTTTATACCTGCTCCAGAAAAAATCCTGTCTCTTTATACCTGCTCCAGCTCTAGTCCATTGATCCAGCTCTAGTCCTGTCTCTTTATACCTGCTCCAGCACAAGTCCTGTCTCTTTATACCTGCTCCTGCTCTAGTCCATTGCTCCAGCTTTAGTCCTGTCTATTTATACCTGCTCCTGCTCTAGTCCTGTCTCTTTATACCTGCACCAGCTCAAGTCCTGTCTCTTTATACCTGCACCAGCACAAGTCCATTCTCATTATACCTGCTCTAGCTCTAGTACTGCCTCTTTATACCTGCTCCAGCTCAAGTCCTGCTTCTTTATACCTGCTCCAGCACAAGTCATGTCTCATTATACCTGCTCCTGCTCTAGTCCTGTCTCTTTATACCTGCTCCTGTTTTAGTCCATTGCTCCAGCTCTAGACTTGTCTCTTTATACCTGCTCCAGCTCTAGTCCTGTCTCTTTATACCTGCTCCAGCTCTAGTCTTGTCTCTTTATACCTGCTCCTGCTCTAGTCCTGCCTCTTTATACCTGCTCCAGAAAAATCCTGTCTCTTTATACCTGCTGCAGCTCTAGTCCTGTCTCTATATACCTGCTCCTGCTCTAGTCCTGTCTCTTTATACCTGCTGCAGCTCTAGTCCATTGATCCAGCACTAGTCCTGTCTCTTTATACCTGCTCCAGCACAAGTCCTGTCTATTTATACCTGCTCCTGCTCTAGTCCTTTGCTCCAGCTTTAGTCCTGTCTCTTTATACCTGCTCCTGCTCTAGTCCTGTCTCTTTATACCTGCTCCTGCTTTAGTCCTGCCTCTTTATACTTGCTCCAACTCAAGTCCTGTCTCTTTATACCTGCTCCAGCACAAGTCCTGTCTCTTTATACCTGCTCCAGCTCTAGTCCTGTGTCTTTATACCTGCTCCAGTTCTAGTCCTGCCTCTTTATACCTGCTCCAGCTAAAGTCCTGTCTCTTTATACCTGCTCCAGCACAAGTCCTGTCTCTTTATACCTGCTCCAGCACAAGTCCTGTATCTTTATACCTGCTCCTGCTCTAGTCCTGTCTCTTTATACCTGCTCCAGCTCTAGTCCTGTCTCTTTATACCTGCTCCAGTTCTAGTCCAGCCTCTTTATACCTGCTCCAGAACAAGTCCTGTCTCTTTATACCTGCTCCTGCTCTAGTCCATTGCTCCTGCTCTAGTCCTGTCTCTTTATACCTGCTCCAGCACAAGTCCTGTCTCTTTATACCTGCTCCTGCTCTAGTCCTGCCGCTTTATACCTGCTCCAGAACAAATCCTGTCTCTTTATACCTGCTCCAGCTCTAGTCCTGTCTCTTTATACCTGCTCCAACTCAAGTCATGTCTCTTTATACCTGCTCCAGCTTTAGTCCTGTCTTTTTTTACCTGCTCCAACTCTATTCCTGTCTCTTTATACCTGCTCCAGCTCTAGTCCTGTCTTTTTATACCTGCTCCAACTCTACTACTGTCTCTTTATACTTGCTCCTGCTCTAGTCCTCTTGCTTTATACCTGCTCCAGCTCTAGTTCATTGCTCCAGCTCTAGTCTTGTCTCTTTATACCTGCTCCTTATCAAGTCTTGTCTCTTTATACCTACTCCAGCTCAAGTCTTGTCTCTTTATACCTGCTCCAGCTTAAGTCCTGTCTCTTTATAACTGCTCCAGCTCTTGTCCTGTCTCCTTATACCTGCACCAGCTCAAGTCTTATCTCTTTATACCTGCTCCAGCTCAAGTCCTGTCTCTTTCTACCTGCTCCTGCTCTAGTCCTGTCTCTTTATACCTGCTCCAGCTCAAGTCCTGCTTCTTTATACCTGCTCCAGCACAAGTCATGTCTCATTATACCTGCTCCAGCACAAGTCCTGTCTCTTTATACCTGCTCCAGCTCTAGTCCTGTCTCTTTATACCTGCTCCAGCTCTAGTCTTGTCTCTTTATACCTGCTCCTGCTCTAGTCCAGCCTCTATATATCTGCTCCAAAGAAATCCTGTCTTTTATACCTGCTCCAGCACAAGTCCTGTCTCTTTATACCTGCTCCAGCACAAGTCCTGTCTATTTATACCTGCTCCAGCTCTAGTCCTGTCTCTTTATACCTGCTCCAGCTCTAGTCTTGTCTCTTTATACCTGCTCCTGCTTTAGTCTTACCTCTTTATACCTGCTCTAGAAAAAATCCTGTCTCTTTATACCTGCTCAAGCTCTTGTCCTGTCTCTATATACCTGCTCCAGCTCTAGTCCATTGATCCAGCTCTAGTCCTGTCTCTTTATACCTGCACCAGCTCAAGTCCTGTCTCTTTATACCTGCTCCTGCTCTAGTCCATTGCTCCAGCTTTAGTCCTGTCTCTTTATACCTGCTCCAGCACAAGTCCTGTCTATTTATACCTGCTACTGCTCTAGTCCTGTCTCTTTATACCTGCACCAGCTCAAGTCCTGTCTCTTTTTACCTGCACCAACTCAAGTCTTGTCTCTTTATACCTGCTCAAGCTCAAGTCCTGTCTCTTTATACCTGCTCCTGCTATAGTCCTGTCTCTTTATACCTGCTCCACCACAAGTCCTGTCTCTTTATACCTGCTCCTGGTCTAGTCCTGCCTCTTTATACCTGCTCCAGATCATATCCTGTCTCTTTTTACCTGCTCCAGCTCTAGTCCTGTCTCTTTATACCTGCTCCTGCTCTAGTCCTGTCTCTTTATACCTGCTCCAGCACAAGTCCTGTCTCTTTATACCTGCTCCAGCTCTAGTCCTGTCTGTTTATACCTGCTCCAGCTCTAGTCTTGTCTCTTTATACCTGCTCCTGCTCTAGTCTTGCCTCTTTATACCTGCTCCAGAAAAAATCCTGTCTCTTTATACCTGCTCCTGCTCTAGTCCATTGATCCAGCTCTAGTCCTGTCTCTTTATACCTGCTCCAGCACAAGTCCTGTCTCTTTATACCTGCTCCAGCTCAAGTCCTGTCTCTTTATACCTGCTCTAGCACAAGTCCTGTCTATTTATACCTGCTCCTGCTCTAGTCCTGTCTCTTTATACCTGCACCAGCTCAAGTCCTGTCTCTTTATACCTGCACCAGCACAAGTCCATTCTCATTATACCTGCTCTAGCTCTAGTACTGCCTCTTTATACCTGCTCCAGCTCAAGTCCTGCTTCTTTATACCTGCTCCAGCACAAGTCATGTCTCTTTATACCTGCTCCTGCTCTAGTCCTGGCTCTTTATATCTGCTCCAAAACAAATCCTGTCTCTTTATAACTGCTCCAGCTCTTGTCCTGTCTCCTTATACCTGCACCAGCTCAAGTCTTATCTCTTTATACCTGCTCCAGCTCAAGTCCTGTCTCTTTCTACCTGCTCCTGCTCTAGTCCTGTCTCTTTATACCTGCTCCAGCTCAAGTCCTGCTTCTTTATACCTGCTCCAGCACAAGTCATGTCTCATTATACCTGCTCCAGCACAAGTCCTGTCTCTTTATACCTGCTCCAGCTCTAGTCCTGTCTCTTTATACCTGCTCCAGCTCTAGTCTTGTCTCTTTATACCTGCTCCTGCTCTAGTCCAGCCTCTATATATCTGCTCCAAAGAAATCCTGTCTCTTTATACCTGCTCCAGCACAAGTCCTGTCTCTTTATACCTGCTCCAGCACAAGTCCTGTCTATTTATACCTGCTCCAGCTCTAGTCCTGTCTCTTTATACCTGCTCCAGCTCTAGTCTTGTCTCTTTATACCTGCTCCTGCTCTAGTCTTGCCTCTTTATACCTGCTCTAGAAAAAATCCTGTCTCTTTATACCTGCTCAAGCTCTTGTCCTGTCTCTATATACCTGCTCCAGCTCTAGTCCATTGATCCAGCTCTAGTCCTGTCTCTTTATACCTGCACCAGCTCAAGTCCTGTCTCTTTATACCTGCTCCTGCTCTAGTCCATTGCTCCAGCTTTAGTCCTGTCTCTTTATACCTGCTCCAGCACAAGTCCTGTCTATTTATACCTGCTCCTGCTCTAGTCCTGTCTCTTTATACCTGCACCAGCTCAAGTCCTGTCTCTTTATACCTGCACCAGCTCAAGTCTTGTCTCTTTATACCTGCTCAAGCTCAAGTCCTGTCTCTTTATACCTGCTCCTGCTATAGTCCTGTCTCTTTATACCTGCTCCACCACAAGTCCTGTCTCTTTATACCTGCTCCTGGTCTAGTCCTGCCTCTTTATACCTGCTCCAGATCATATCCTGTCTCTTTTTACCTGCTCCAGCTCTAGTCCTGTCTCTTTATACCTGCTCCTGCTCTAGTCCTGTCTCTTTATACCTGCTCCAGCACAAGTCCGGTCTCTTTATACCTGCTCCAGCTCTAGTCCTGTCTCTTTATACCTGCTCCAGCTCTAGTCTTGTCTCTTTATACCTGCTCCTGCTCTAGTCTTGCCTCTTTATACCTGCTCCAGAAAAAATCCTGTCTCTTTATACCTGCTCCTGCTCTAGTCCATTGATCCAGCTCTAGTCCTGTCTCTTTATACCTGCTCCAGCACAAGTCCTGTCTCTTTATACCTGCTCCAGCTCAAGTCCTGTCTCTTTATACCTGCTCTAGCACAAGTCCTGTCTATTTATACCTGCTCATGCTCTAGTCCTGTCTCTTTATACCTGCACCAGCTCAAGTCCTGTCTCTTTATACCTGCACCAGCACAAGTCCATTCTCATTATACCTGCTCTAGCTCTAGTACTGCCTCTTTATACCTGCTCCAGCTCAAGTCCTGCTTCTTTATACCTGCTCCAGCACAAGTCATGTCTCTTTATACCTGCTCCTGCTCTAGTCCTGGCTCTTTATATCTGCTCCAAAACAAATCCTGTCTCTTTATACCTGCTCCAGCACAAGTCCTGTCTCTTTATACCTGCTCCAGCACAAGTCCTGTCTCTTTATAGCTGCTCCAGCTCTAGACCTGTCTCTTTATACCTGCTCCAACTCTAGTCCTGTCTCTTATTATCTGCTCCAGCTCTAGTCCTGTCTCTTTATACCTGCTCCAGCTCTAGTCTTGTCTCTTTATACCTGCTCCTGCTCTAGTCCTGCCTTTTTATACCTGCTCCAGAAAAAATACTGTCTATTTATACTTGCTCCAGCTCTAGTCCTGTATCTATATACCTGCTCCTGCTCTAGTCCTGTCTCTTTATACCTGCTCCAGCTCTAGTCCATTGATCCAGCTCTAGTCCTGTCTCTTTATACCTGCTCCAGCACA
The DNA here is from genome assembly GCA_024349245.1 of Neodontobutis hainanensis. Lineage (NCBI taxonomy): Eukaryota > Metazoa > Chordata > Actinopteri > Gobiiformes > Odontobutidae > Neodontobutis > Neodontobutis hainanensis. The sequence continues at coordinate 56,475 of JALDNG010000299.1, forward strand.
AGTCCTGTCTCTTTATACCTTCTCCTGCTCTAGCCCATTGCTCCAGCTTTAGTCCTGTCTCTTTATACCTGCTCCAGCACAAGTCCTGTCTCTTTATACCTGCTCCTGCTCTAGACCTGTCTCTTTATACCTGCTCCTGCTTTAGTCCTGCCTCTTTATACTTGCTCCTGCTCAAGTCCTGTCTCTTTATACCTGCTCCAGCACAAGTCCTGTCTCTTTATACCTGCTCCAGCACAAGTCCTGTATCTTTATACCTGCTCCTGCTCTAGTCCTGTCTCTTTATACCTGCTCCTGCTCTAGTCCTGTCTCTTTATACCTGCTCCAGCTCTAGTCCTCTCTCTTTATACCTGCTCCAGTTCTAGTCCTGCCTCTTTATACCTGCTCCAGAACAAGTCCTGTCTCTTTATACCTGCTCCTGCTCTAGTCCATTGCTCCAGCTCTAGTCTTGTCTCTTTATACCTGCTCCAGCTCTAGTCCGGTCTCTTTATACCTGCTCCAGCTCTAGTCTTGTCTCTTTATACCTGCTCCTGCTCTAGTCCTGCCTCTTTATACCTGCTCCAGAAAAAAATCCTGTCTCTTTATACCTGCTCCAGCTCTAGTCCTGTCTCTATATACCTGCTCCTGCTCTAGTCCTGTCTCTTTATACCTGCTCCAGCATAAGTCCTGTCTCTTTATACCTGCTTCTGCTCTAGTCCATTGCTCCAGCTTTAGTCCTGTCTATTTATACCTGCTCCAGCGCAAGTCCTGTCTCTTTATACCTGCTCCTGCTCTAGTCCTGTCTCTTTATACCTGCTCCTGCTTTAGTCCTGCCTCTTTATACCTGCTCCAGCTCAAGTCATGTCTCTTTATAACTGCTCCAGCTCTAATCCTGTGTCTTTATACCTGCTCCAGCTCAAGTCCTGCCTCTTTATACCTGCTCCTGTTCTAGTCCTGTCTCTTTATAGCTGCTCCAGCACAAGTCCATTCTCATTATACCTGCTCTAGCTCTAGTACTGTCTCTTTATACCTGCTCCTTCTCTAGTCCATTGCTCCAGCTCTAGTCCTGTCTCTTTATACCTGCACCAGCTCAAGTCTTGCCTCTTTATACCTGCTCCAGCACAAGTCATGTCTCTTTATACCTGCTCCTGCTCTAGTCCTGCCTCTTTATATCTGCTCCAAAACAAATCCTGTTTCTTTATACCTGCTCCAGCTGTAGTCCTGTATCTATATACCTGCTCCAGCTCTAGACTTGTCTCTTTATACCTGCTCCAGCTCTAGTCCATTGCTCCAGCTCTAGTCCTGTCTCTTTATATTTGCACCAGCTCAAGTCTTGTCTCTTTATATCTACTCCAGCTCAAGTCCTGTCTCTTTATACCTACTCCAGCTCTAGTCCTGCCTCTTTATACCTGCTCCAGCACAAGTCCTGTCTCTTTATACCTGCTCCAGCCAAAGTCCTGTCTCTTTATACTTGCACCAGCTCAAGTCTTGTCTCTTTATACCTGCTCCAGCTCAAGTCCTGTCTCTTTATACCTGCACCAGCTCAAGTCTTGTCTCTTTATACCTGCTCCAGCTCAAGTCCTGTCTCTTTATAACTGCTCCAGCTCTTGTCCTGTGTCTTTATACCTGCTCCAGCTCAAGTCCTGCCTCTTTATACCTGTTCCAGCTCAAGTCCATTCTCATTATACCTGCTCAAGCTCTAGTACTGTCTCTTTATAACTGCTCCTGCTCTAGTCCTGCCTCTTTATATCTGCTCCAAAACAAATCCTGTCTCTTTATACCTGCTCCAGCTGTAGTCCTGTATCTTTATACCTGCTCCAGCTCTACCCCTGCCTCTTAATACCTGCTCCAGCACAAGTCCTGTCTCTTTATACCTGCTCCAGCACAAGTCCTGTCTCTTTATACCTGCTCCAGCTCTAGTCCTGTCTCTTTATCCCTGCTCCAACTCTAGTCCTGTCTCTTTATATCTGCTCCAGCTCTAGTCCTGTCTCTTTATACCTGCTCCAGATCTGGTCTTGTCTCTTTATACCTGCTCCAGCTCAAGTCCTGTCTCTTTATACCTGCTCCAGCTTTAGTCCTGTCTCTTTATACCTGCTTTAGCTCAAGTCCTGTCCCTTATTCATGTGTCAGCTTAAGTCCTGTCTATTTATATAAGTAGATTTGGACACACCCCTCCATGTGCTTCCATCTCTGTCAGAAACAAGCGAGGAGATACGGCCAATGGTTTAGAGTACAAAATTCACTGCTATTCAAAGAATCAGTTGGATATGTCATGACACTTATACAGTATATAATCTGAATATGCATTGTCTGGTAATAACTTCACAAAGATGAGAGGCCTTTGATTGCAGTCACAACATTCTCTCAGGATTCCTCTCTATCTTTCCACTCTCACATTAATTCCATCACCAAATTGGCATTCTTTCATCTACGTCGCATTGCTCAGCTCCGTCCCTTTATCAGCATCTCAGATGCTGAAACCGTTATCCATGCATTTGTCACCTCACGCCTTGATTACTGTAATGCACTTTTCATTGGCCTACCAGCTAGCTCCATTTCCAAATTACAATACATTCAAAACTCTGCTGCTAGACTGCTCACACACACCAAGCGTTCTGCACATATCTCCCCAATCCTGCATGATCTTCACTGGCTTCCCGTGGTTCACCGTATTAAATACAAAATTCTCCTACTCGCTTTTAAGTCTCTGCACAACCTTGCTCCCCCCTACCTCTGTAACCTACTCCTCCCCTACACCCCTACACGCTCTTTACGATCTGCTGATTCCAGCCTTCTCGTTGTCCCTCGGCATCGCCTTTCTTTAATGGGGGGCAGATCATTCAGTGTTATTGCGCCCAAAATGTGGAACTCTCTCCCCCTATCACTCCGTCAGGTTAACACTATCTCTGAATTCAAATCCATGCTCAAAACACACCTATTTTCTGAATGTTACAGTTCTTAGTTTTTTTTTTTTTTGTCTATTGTTGTTCTGTCTGCTCTCTTTGTCAATTGTCCTCATTGTTGTTTGTTTATTGTATATTGTAAAGCGTCCTTGAGCTCTGGAAAGGCGCTATATAAATAAAACTTATTATTATTCTTATTATTATTATTATTATTCTGTCAGTTGTGACATAAAAGAGCGAGCCCCTAAAATGTGAAACTGCTGCACCTTCTGAATTTGAGATGTTTAGAACGATGTAATGAAAGTAGAAACACTCTTCTACTGTTTACTGCAGCAGTATAGCCTCTACATACCAGATCTAACCCCCCCAAAAAAATTTCCAAAATGAAACCACCCATTAGTCATTAGACTTGGGTGGTTTGATTTTGGATACAGGGTTTAGTGCACAACCATAATCAACCAATTTTAAATATTCACCCACATTTAGACCAAAATGTCATACAATTATAGATGCAATAACGAAAACAAATAATTGTTTTAACCAGCTTGATCAACTTGTTGAAGAGTCAATCAAGACACCAGATATAGTCAATTGTCTGAACCGGCTTAAACAATTCGTTAAAGAGTCAGTCAAGGCAACAAAAATAGCCAGTCACACGCACTTTAACACTGCTGTTAAAACCGTAAGCCATGGATTCCCCTGCCAAGAGTTAATGCAATGATGGTTCTTGTAATTGTTTGATTGTTGATAATGGTTAAGGTGCATGGGAGCAAGCTCTGATTGAATTGGACAGGCTTGCAGAAGCTTGTGAGCAGTTTGTTCAGAACTGTAATAACCGAATCAGGACCGCACAAAACCTAAACAGCCCGCAAAAGAATACAAAAACCTTGTAAGCGCATGTTAGTTCCTGAGGATACTCAATAACTGTGCGTCAACTTTCCAAGCATGTTCTACAATTATATAGTGCTTCAATGCCTTCTTCTGCTGCTTAACTACAAGTAGAGACTGCTGTCACTTGTAATGCTAATGCTGGTGTTGCTGATGATGTTTCAACATATCCTGCTCTTGCAGGTGTAATGCAAATTGAGTCTGCAAATATGTCTGACGTGAATGGCAGTTGTGTCACAGGAGGGTCTGGTAGAGTAGATGGTAAGGTTCAAATGAGGAAATACCTGTTTTTAATGCTCTGGAGATGCACCAAAGGCTTGATTTTAGAGACATTGATATGTCATATCAATGTCTCATCCTTGTAACTGTTGCTCAAACAAGATCTGACAGTCTGGTATCTTAGACAAGGCAATGTGCCTCATGATCTAATTCTTTAAAAGAAATTCAAACATTTTTGATCCTAATATCATTACGGACAATAATCTGTGCTTCAGCATATGCGTTGCACATGCAACTATTGCTTTTTTGCCCTCTGCTCAGACATTAAAACATGCAAAATATATACACAACAAATTCATGGTTGTAAAAATTATAATATTTTACCACACAGACAGACTTAAACACATAGTATTTTAAAACAACCAATAATCCACACCCCAAAACCATTTGTCTATTTCGTCACAACAATCATTATTACCACAAAGAAAATCTAAAAAGGTTCTTTGGTGGGAGTTATGTCTGCAAGTTCTGTTGCAAATACTTATCTAAAATAAGTATTTGCAGTACACACAGCTGGACCCTTTTGCATTTACAACTTTGCCATCCACCTGCTTGAGTGCTCTATTTTTAAGCTCTATTTTTACCAGTGTTAATTTTGTACGAAAATATTTCATCAACAAAGATTTTTTGCGGACAAAATCTAAATAAAAAGACTTCTCTAATGACTAAAATGATAACTAAATAGACTAACATTTTCCTCAATGAATAAAAGACGAGACAAAAACAACTTGTGATGAAAACCCTTCCCTTCAGGAGAAGGGAAGATTAAGTGGAACATGTGGGATGAATCAAGTAAGCCAATCCTTGTTGGAGACTGGAGATGCATAGAGACAACAAAGCAACAAACTGTTAGATCTTTTAACAATGTCAGCTTCTCAAGCTTTTGCAGAAAAATGTATTCAGTGCTACAGGTGACCTCACTAGAGGAAAGTATTGATTAGCACGAAGCGCTTTCCTGAAAAAACTTCCTGAATCAAAGTAAATAAATATTTGCATTTGATGTTTATGATGCCAGTGTTTATGTATCATAAGGAATATCCTCCTGTTCAATGTACTTTAAGTTCAAAGAGGGTTTAGATGCTACTGTTTTTATAATTAGTATTATTATTATTATTATTTGGCTTTCTTGGGCTGTATGGCCCTTTTGACAGCTGCACATTTATTTTTATTTAAAATAAGCTGTGAATGTGTATTTTGCATCTCTTTGATAGACAGCAAGTTTTTTTTATTTACTATTGGTATTGTTTTTTATTGATTAAAACAATTTTCAATAAAGGCACATTTAAATCTCAATTCTAAGAAAGTATAGTTTTATGGGGGGTGGGATTTTAGTTAAAAATTGCATGACATTTTAGTCAACTACAACTAGACTAAATTTGATGACTAAAATAAGACAAAAACTGGGTGTTTATTAACAATATTCTGTCTGAAATGACCCCTCTGTCTTATGGAGTTCCTCAGGGATCAGTACTAGGTCCTCTTTTGTTTTTAATGTACATATGCCCTCCTAGTGAAATAATTCACGGTTTTAAAAATCAATATCACTTTTATGCTGATGACATTCAGTTGTACTGTTCTTTTAAAGACTCTGAGTTTTTTAAACTTACTGATTTGTTGGACTGCTTGTTTTGCATAAAGAATTGGTTATACAATAACTACCTACAGCTCAATACAAAAAAGACTGAAACTTTAATCTTTGCACCAGACCAAAAAATACCTCAAATCAAGCAACACCTTGGTTCCCTGGGTTCTTCCGTCCAGTCGAGCCTCAGAAACCTTAATGTTCTGTTTGACAGTTGGTCAAAACTGTTTTTATCATTTGAGAAACATTTCTAAACTGAGAGTGTTATTGTCTAAAGCTGACTTGGAGATGATTATTCATGCTTTTATTTCTTCTCGTCTTGATTATTGTAATTCTCTTTTTATTTGTTTGAACAAATTGTCTCTGAGTCGGCTACAAATGGTGCAAAATGCTGCAGCCAGGCTTTTAACTGGAACCAACAGAAGGGCTCACATTTCATCGGTTTTATCTTCACTTTATTGGCTTCCAGTCAAATTCATAATTGATTTAAAAATTTTAGTTTTGACTTTTAGAGCTCTACATGGACAGGTCCCACCAGTACATCACTGACCTGCTGACCCCTTACTCCTCCTCCCGTGCTCTTCGGTCTTCTGGTCAAAACCTTTTAACGGTCCCCAAAACACGTTTTAAAACCCGGGGAGACCGGTCTTTCCAAGTAGTCGCCCCAAGACTCTGGAACGCCCTGACCTGTCACTGCGAGTGGACGTTTCTGTTGATTCTTTTAAAAAGCAGCTGAAGACACTTTTATTTAAACAAGCTTTTAGTTGATTGGGTTTTTTATGTTTTAATATTTTGTGGGTTTAATTTAATTTTTTATTCTCAAAGTTGTATTGTTCTTTTATTGCACTTTGTAAAGCACTTTGATTTCGATCTGTGAAAGGTGCTATATAAATAAAATTTACTTACTTACTTACAATCTCAGCGCCGCCTGCAAACACGTCTGAATTTGCAAACCAATATCCAAAAGCTCACATCGAGTGTATGATGTTAAGGCATGTTCTGCACGAACAGACCTGAGATGAGCAAGAGAAATACTGCAAAATTGCAGATGCCATAGTTGGAGCACTATGGTCTCCTACATTGTTCTCCAGGTCCTGGTATCTGTAATAGGCGATGTCTGAGAAGGGTGACTGTTCTCAGGTCTTTCTGGAGGGGAAGTCAGAACAGGTTGTTTTTCTTAATTATATTAAGAAAAACAACTGTATACTGTAGTAGGCACTCAAAGCGCTTTACATACATTAAGCTATTTACCAGTGTTACAGCATGGTAGGTTAAGTGTCTTGCCCAAGGACACAACAACAGTATGTGTGGGAGAGCAGGATGTAATGATGTTTTGGGATGTTTTGAGCAGGGATCGAACCGCCCACTCACTGGTCGAAAGACGGCCACTCTACCCAGTGAGCTACTGCCGCTCTGTTGATGTCATGTTGAGCCACTGAGAACATATATATATACATACATAAATAAAAGATTATTAAGAACACCTGTTCAATTTCTCATTAATGTAAGAATCTAATCAACCAATCACATGGCAGCTGCTTCAGTGCATTTAGGGGTGTGGTCCTGGTCAAGACAATCTCCTGAACTCCAAACTGAATGTTGGAATGGGAAAGAAAGGTGATTTAAGCAATTTTGAGTGTCTGCCTGCTCAGTTACTGGGATTTTCACGCACAACCATTTCTAGGGTTTACAAAGAATGATGAAAAGGGAAAAACATCCAGTATGCGGCAGTCCTGTGTCCTAGAGGTCAGAGGAGAATGGGCCAACTGATTCAAGCTGATAGAAGAGCAACTTTGACTGAAATAAACACTCTGATTAGTTAGTTACAACTGAGGTAAGAAGCAAAGCATTTGTGACTCCACAACACGCTAAAACAACAGAAGACTTCACCGGGTACCACTCATCGCCACTACAAATAGGAAAAAGAGGCTACAATTTGCACATGCTCACCAAAATTGGACAGCTGAAGACTGGAAAAATGTTGCCTCTCGATTTCTGTTGAGACATTCAGATGATAGAGTCAGAGTTTGGCGTGGAGAACGTGGATCCATCATGCCTTGTTACCACTGTGCAGGCTGGTGGTGTAATTAGATTAGATTAGATTAGAAGAACTTTATTGATCCTTGAGGGGAAAATCATTTCATGTGGATCATAGACATGTATACATAGAGGACAAACAAGATTACAACCCACACCATGCACCTCGAAGTCATTTCATTCAGGCGCTAGGTCTTCAGAAAATGAAATATAGTAATTGCAATTGCAGACATGACAGACAGGTAGTAATAACAACAGTAGCAGTTCCAACAAAATCAACAGTAGTTGTCACAAAATAACATACATAGTCACAACTACAGTTGCCATTGCAACATACGTAACATACAGAGACATCAGACAATAGCAGGATAACAGCACACATGGTCACGTGAAGGTATTTTTTTCATGGCTTTGTTGTGAGGAGGGGGCATAAGAGTAAAGAGTCAGACGAGTGTCAAGTGTCCCCTTGTCCTTGGGGAGTACGGGAGGTGTCCAGAGGATAAGATAAGACCCAGCTGCAGGCTAGGCTTCTAAACGAGGGAGGGGGGGGTCTCTGGTTCTCAGCGTCAGTTAATTGTGTGCGTCCATTTCGTGGAGTTACCTTGATGTTTCTAAATCCATATTCAGACCCGTAATCCACGTAGTAGCTCAGCAGTGTCTCGAGATGTTGTCCACTCTTCTCTGGATGTAACCCCTTCATATCCATTAAGCTGCGAAGTAGCTCACAGGTCTGACTCTCGGTGTTGTTTACTCATTCCACAGTCCGTGCTGAAATCTCAGTCAGCGCCTCGGACAGTGCGTCTCTTTGTTGTAATCCATTCAGTCTGTCACTCACGTCACAGAAGCACTGTTTAATTTCAGCAGACAGCGACTGGATAGATTTAAGGTAGCTGTCTTAGGTAGCTGTCTTAGCTGTCTGTTTAGATAGTTTAAGGCAGTCCCCAGACCAATGAGCAGGGACCCCTCTATCATAAGTCCAAGCAGAAAAAAGTGTTCCCCCCAGTGCACTCTGTCAATGCACTGTCAATTGCGCTCAGAGACCAGGTAATCAGATCAATTTTCAGTTCTTAGTAGTCCAGCCAGCAGTGGAGTCAAGAAATAAGAGAAAAAATTAAAATGACAGAGAAGCATACACTGATAGCAGAGGGCAGGAGGACCAAAAGAAGATGTCCGCCAGGTTTGAGAGCAGGAAAATGGATTTGTAAAGCGTCTTTGCATCACCTGGCCAACTCAAACATCCTTATCCAACTCTGGTCTTTCTGTGAGGACTCCGGTTTCCACCCACTGTCCAAAGACATGCATGTACAGGTTAATTGGCAACTCTAAAGTGTCCCTAGTGAATGAATGTGAGAGTGAATGGTTGTCTGTCACTGTCTGTCTCTATATGTCAGCCCTGACTAACTTTCCATTGCTCAGGCTCAGGTACCCCGCCTCAGGCCCAAAGCAGCTGGGATAGGCTCCAGTCAACCGCAACCCCTAACAGGACTAAGCAGTAAAAAATGAGTGAATGAACAAAAATTACTATTAATGGTTGCTATTTTGGATAACGAATAAATAAGGAGAAAACAGTTAATTAAATTTTACACTAAATGTTAAACAAAAAACAGAAAATTGGTGGGTTGCATTCTTTATGTGGACAAAAATCTGAATGCCAACATGGTGGAAACGTGACCGTAGCAATTGATAATCTGTTTGAATATGCTGAATTGAGATTAATATGGGAAAAACACAAAAACATAATGGTTTTTGTTTTCATAGAGCACCTGGTGGTAACACAGAGTCCTTTATAGATGGTATGCAACAAATCTATACTGACCAAAATCCTATAGATATTTTCATATGTGGGGATTTTAAAAGTAAAAAAAAACACAAATTTACAGAGAGTTTTGTTGATTATATATAGTCTTTCCTTGTAAACGACAATCACAATGCTGATGGTGTTTTGGGAGAAAGTGACAGAGCATGCCAGGACTTTGTGGGTGTGTTCAAGCAGCTGAGTGCTCACTGCTCGGTTACTGCACATGAATGTACCCAGAGGGATGAGTCTGGCCAATAGAGGACAAAGAAAATGTAAAGTAAGAGGAAATGTAAAAGGTTATTATAGAAATTTGAAGTGTTTAAAGTAAATACAACAATATTCTGGAATTGTCTCGTTCCCTTATTAGATGATTTAAAAAAGCAATATGGAAGACATTGTCAATTCAAAATTTATCATAATTGCTTATGATAAGACTATACAGTTACAGGTAAAAACCTACAACTAATGTAACTGAGATTACAACAAAGCTGAACAAAATGAAGGAATGGTTCAACAGTAATAAGTTACCATTTAATATAATAGAAACAAAAAATATGTTATTTGGAGAATATAGAAAAGATGAATGAATGAATTTTCTTTTTGGGGTATTGAGTCGTGGTTATCCCATGTCTCAACCTGGGGCAGAAGAGAATTTAAACCAAAATAATAAACAAAATAAAAGTTTCATGACTTTTCTGGAGGATCACTATTTAGTCTGATTAAACCAAAACTTGGGCCTAATACCAACCAAATCTTTCAGAATAAAAGTAGATTTCCAGCAGCGGTCCAGCAGACCATCTCTGTGGAAACTGGAAATGCCTCTCCTGGCCCATTTTTATGTTTTGATCATTTTAATAATATGATGGGAAATTAGGAGGCACTTTTAAGTCTTTATCATGTTTCATTTGATGTTGATTTTATTTGTTGGTGTTGTGGTTTTGTGGAGGTGGGACCATTAGACCAGCGTTGCCTGCTGACTGGACACATGCGTCCTCATTTAATTTATCCTGTTATATGTGTTCACATACAATGTGAAAGGGGTCAGCAAAATGAGTTCATCCCAAATAACACAGCTCTAGATAACAGCATAGCTAAAGGCCTGGTCACACAGGGACGAATTTCGCTGACGTTATTCGCCAACGTTTAACGCCTCGTGACTAAACAATGGCAGGCCAATGTGAGTGTTCACACCGACGCGAAAAACACCACGCGTAAAAGCGTCAGTTTTACGGCGAAGAAGATATACGCTAAGTAGCGTCTACACTGCCGGGAAGATGAATGTAGAGCTGCTGGTCTCGTTGGTGTCGGAACACAAAGAACTTATGACAAATGCGACATCGATTACAAAAATTACTTGCTCTCTTCTTCTGAGTGAAAAGCGAGTGTCAGAAGCGTAAAGTTGCGCAGCGCCACCTTGTGTACCGGGGTATTTTTGTTTTACATAAAGCGCCATCTAATGTCAGGGAATGAATTTGCATGTTCACTCGGCTCATCATCAGTGAAAATTGCTTGGGTGTGAACACAAAAAACGCGCTGAAAAACGTTGGCGAATAACGCGCGACGATATTCGTCCCGGTGTGTACGGGCCTTAAGGTCTATAAGAAAGGCAGATGAATTGGCAGAGTATTCTGGAATAGAGGACTTAATCTCGGCCTGGTTTGACAAAATGTTTGGGAAATTGATTGGGATTTTAAAATCTGTATTGATATACACATACTTGTTGCACTTCTATGTCTAATAATTTTTGCTTGTGTTGCATTCCATGTATCCAGAGCTTTATGGTGAGATTGATGTTGCCGTCGCTGGGTCAACCTTTCTGTAGTGACCAAGGACCAGTCACAAGAATTCCACACGGATTAACGATTTATGTCTTTTGATCATTTCCAAATGTGCAGAGTGTTTGGTTAAGACTCAGGAAACCTTGAGGAGACTAACTCTGTTTGCTTTCACAAATAGGTGAAATCAGTTCAGTATCAGGTCAGTAAGCAGTAACAAGCACCAGATCAAAGATAATTTACTGCCAGAAGACCACCATCAACACAGCTGTCAGACAAGTCGTAATTCTCCGAGATACGGATTGTGTATTACAAATTTAAAGAACCTTTCCTCCTCAGTCTGATGAACCCAGGAATGTCTTTGATCAGTATGAGCCTAGTCTAGTGTACTCTGGAGCCAAATATATTTATTTTTACTCACTTAAAAGAAAACTATTAAGTGATATTGTATTAATTTATACTGTTCCTTTCAGAATGTTAATTCCTGACCAAGAAGGTCATGAGTTCAAAACCCGGCTGACTCAAACATTCTCGGCCGACTCCGGTCTTTCTGTGAGGAGTCTGTATGTCCTCCACATGTTACCGTGGTTTCTCTCCGGGTACTCCGGCTTCCTCCCAGCATCCAAAGACATGAATGTATAGGTTTATGGGCAACACTAAAGTGTCCCTAGTGAGTGAATGGTTGTCTGTCAATGTTTGTCTCTATATGTCAGCCCTGCGACTAACTGGCCACCGTCCAGGGTGTACCCTGCCTCAGGCCCAAAGCCGCTGGGATAGGCTCCAGTCACCCGTGACCCCTAATGGGACAAAGCGGTAGAAAATGAATGAATAACATGCTTAAATATGCATTTCTGTCTAAATTCTACAGTTTCAATGTTTTGTGTGGTTATAAAATTGCTAAAAACTAAAGACAATGGCATTGTGAAACAAAGAAATGTTTAGTTAAGTTAAGCATTTAAATTTTTAAGCCAAACCCCTTTTGAAGAAGGGCGCGATAGTATACGCCCCAGGCCAAAGTTAATAAAAACTGCTCGACGGCCAGAAACTCTATCTCTTTTTTCCTCCGGACTGCCTCCTCACTGCTCTCCTGCTCTCCCCTTCGGACTTCTCTGTCCCCATGTTCTTTGTTGACCTAAAAACTTTTTTGATACATTGTGCAAAACATGTATTTTTCTATATCTCTAAGCTACCACAAACTTAGTTTGTTAAGTTACTCATATTAATTTTCTTTTGCCTGCTAAAACGAGTCTGCTTGACCTATTCAAGCACTCGCGGAAGCCAGTTAAAACTAAAGAATTTACTTCTCAGACTCCTTGCAGTGGTCCAGTAATAACTTTTAAAGACTTGGTTTTTGTCCGCTTGGCGGAGTTTGATGCTAACGGCCTCGCGAGTACCAGACAGTATCAGGACGCCCCCTTTCTCATCTCTGCTTGAGCCGCACGACGACCCCATCTTGAAGCAGTGTGCATGTGGCGGCCATCTTGTCGTTTTGGAACCGAGTCACATTGTATATGAACAAATATAACTGAATCAAATAAATGAAGTATACACGTGTCCAGTCAGCAGGCAACACTGGTCTAATGGTCTTACCTCCACAAAACCACCTGCGCTGCAAATGTTTCTGATGTTTCTGTGGCTTTAATTTTCAATAGTGTTTGAGCTGCAACTGCCTTCATCTAAAGGAATATTAATCCAAATATTGTTTTTTTTTTTAGGCGGAGATGTTTTTGGGGCTATTTTGCTGTTTTCCGTCTTGATTTATTCTGAAACTGTACCATTGCACATTCAAATTGTGAATGAAATCTCACAAGTGCCCCCTTAATTTTGACAGAATGATTGAAAATACACTTGTATTTGCAGAGATATAGTCAATTTACTGTGGTCCTTTTCGAGCAGACACCAAAAAACAGGCTCGGGCTTATTGGTAAAGGTTTAATTGTCCAAGCTTCTGTTCTGAACTGAAATACAGTTGAAATTGTTTTCTATCCATATGAAGAATAAACAAATAAAATCATCTTGAATATAAAACCATAAAATAAAAAAGCCATTAAAATGATTAAAACATAAAAATGGGCCAGCAGATATATAACATGTTTCCACAGAGATGGTCTGCTGGACCGCTGCTGGAATCTACTTTTATTCTGAAAGGTTTAATCAAACTAAATAGTGCTTCTTCAGAAAAAAAAATGTCACTATTATTTAGTTCATTATTTAATTTAAACCAATCTTTAACTGTATTGTTGACATAGCATTATGAAAACCAGGCATTAGTTTAACAAGGCATAACATGCCTCAACATTTTAATATTGTTTGGTTAAAATCTCCCCCTGTTGAGACATGGGGTAACTTTGGCTCACCAAAAAAAAAGAACTGTTTACGCCAATTAACTCTAATGTTATTTAATCTATCAGTAGTTCTATTCATTAATCGTTTCTGTGTTCTCCAAATAGAATCATTTTTGTTTAATATTTTATTTAAAAGGAACTTTTTACTTTTGAACTATTTCTTCATTTTGTTCAGCCCTGTTGTAATCTCAGTTACCAACAGTTGTAGTAGATGATCTATTGTCACAAGCTTTTTGATGGTCTCTAAATCAACAAAATCTTCCATATTGCCTTTTTAAATCAACTAATTACAGAAAGAGACATTTCCAGAATATAGTCTTATTTCCTTCACTTAAATTTCTATAATAATCTTTTTTAAATAACATTTTCTTTGTCTTCCATGGGCCAGACCCATCCCTCCAAGCTGCTTGAACACACCCACAAAGCGTGGTCTGTCCACATTGCTTTCCCCCAAAACACCATCACCATTGTGATTGTTGACGGGGGGAATGTTATCTTGCGTTACTGTGGCAAGATTCTTGAGTGTTGTATCCACTGTCTACAGACTTTTGTCAAAAATGTACCAAAAAATTCATTTTTTTTCTTTTCCCAGGTTTTGGTAATATTTTCTTCTATGTTTTTTCCTTTATAAGTGAGCTCATAGCTCAAATATTTAATAGCTGGCCCTCTTTCTGGGGCAGCCCAGGCCTGCTGAGGGCAGACGGCCTGCATCCTACTGGACATGGTGCTGCCATTTTGTCTGGTAATATAGACAGGTGCATTCGGTGCATTTGACACAAGGAATCTCAGCAGGTCGCAGGAATTAGAGAACCTGCTAGTCATGATAGTGCAGGTGTGGAACTGGATAATGTAGAAGCTTTTAGTTAGCTTTTGGTTAGGCCGTGTTATCCTGATGTCTACTGCCTAAATCTGTTAGATATGGTGAATTTATTTAGTCCTCAAACACACCTGAAAAATCACAGAGTCAGTGACCCAAAAGCATACTGTTCTCATGTTATTATAACTCAGAGGCAATCTTTTAAACCAAGCAGAACTGTTAGAGCTCCACAGCTTGTTCCTGTTGCTATCTCTCCACCAGCCTTCAAATGTCTGCTCTACATCAAGACTGAAGATCGGTCTCCTGAATGTGCGGTCTCTATCCTCCAAAGCACTCCTAATTAATGATCTTATTGCTTCTCATAGCTTGGATTTACTTTGTCTTTGTGAAATTTGTCTTAGGCCCAATGTTTTTCTGCAACTAAACAAAGCCTCTCCCCCTGATTATGCGTATGAACAGGTAGGTCGTACGTCGAAACTGAGTGGTGGTGTTGCAGCCATTTATAAAGCTGCATTTTGCTTTACAGGTACATCATCACAGCCAAAATTTAACTCATTCGAAGTGTTACTCATCAAACATATTCCTTCTCAAGTAAACGGAAAGAAGCCATTTTATTTAGCTGTAATCTATCGCCCTCCGGGTCCTTACTCTTCTTTCTTGGATGAGTTTGGAGTTTTGGACGCAAATTGCGCAAGTCAAAAACAAATCTAAATTATCAAAAGTGGTGTTTGTGTGTAAACACCTATAAGCACACCCTCAGCACTGCAAAGACTCTCATTTCTATTCAGAGAAAAACGGCATAACTCCAGGTTTCTCTTTGGAACAGTTGCTAAACTAATCCAACCAAAAACAACTGAAGACTCCTCTCTCTTTAGTGCACAAGACTTTAGATTTCTTTAATCATAAAATTAAAGATATTAGCGATAATATTTTGTTTTTGTCTTTCTCGGCTCCGGGTCCCATTCGCTTGGATCCACCAACCTCTCGTCTCTCAGTCTTAGATTCAGTTTCCCTTGATGAGCTGACAAAGGTGGTTTGTTCATGTAAAGCAACTACTTGCCTCCTGGATATCCTCCCAGCAAAACAGCTTAAAGAACTGTGGCCCTATGTGGGCCAAATTGTGTTAAACATTATAAACTTGTCCCTGTCTACTGGCACCGTTCCTTCCCTTTTCAAACAGGCTGTGGGCAAACTCCTGCTCAAAAAACCTACTCTGGATCCTGGATGCCAATTTACCTTTTTTATCTAAAGTCCTCAAAAAAGTTAACTTAAGTTAACTTATCGGAAAATTTCCTCCTCGAACCGTTTCATTGTCTCTACTGCATTTGATACGATTGATCATGCAGTACTAATCAACAGACGAAAATATGTTTTAGCATCTCTGGCTCTGCTCTTGCTTGGTTAGAATTCTATCTGTGTGATAGGTCTCATTTTGTCTCATTTAATAAATACTTCTCCTCCACGGCACCAGTGAAATGTGCAAAGAAAAGGGATTTTTTTTCAGAGATGGTCCTCCAGCACCACCTACAACTTTATAATGGGACTCCATGAAATTTGGTACACATTTCCCTGATGCCATAAAAAACTAAATTAGGTCTTTATTAGGTCTACCCCATGTCTGTGACCGTGTTGCCATGGCAACACCCTGAATGTGTAAAAAAGTCAATGTTTATGGTTATGGTTTATGTTGATGGAGGATTTTAACTTAGTTTTGTGGGCCATAGGTGAAGCAAAAAGCAACTTAACCCAGGAAATGAATTTTGGTCCAAGACCAAATTTATCAAGACTATAAAACAAATAATTCCACTCCACCCGGTCAAATGCCTTCTCAGTGTCCAGTGATAAAACAATCTCTGGGACTGTGTTTGATTGGGTAGTATAATATATTGAAGAACCTAAATAAATTGGGGCACCTGTAGCTGCCCTTTACAAATCCTGTTTGATCTAAGGAGATTAGTGAAAGCAAACATTGTTCTAGAGCAAGTGTCCTTTATAGTATTTTGGAATATACAGTACATTAAGAAGTGATTTAGGGCAAAAGAATGAGCATTCAAGTGGGTCCCTATTTGGCTTTAAAAGGAGTGATGTTGTTCCTTGCCATAACGTTGGGGGAAGACACTTGGCATTTAGAGATTTAATGAACACTTTTCCCAGAAGGGGAGAAGTGTTAAATTAAATTGGTCTCTAGGTGTTGGATCCAAAGTTGGTACTGTCATCTTGTCAAAGAACAAGTTGAACAGCTTAAGCGTTTGAGATTTAGATTTATAAGTGACTTGGCAGGTTTTGGTTTAAATTTCTGGGATTAATTGGGCTGACTTATTTATGTATTTGATATGCTTATCCCCGTGTTCGTACCATAATTGTCTAGATTTTAAGACTATCTATTCACACACACATCTAAAAAGTCTGGATATAGAATTGTCAACAGGCAACTGAATTTTATGTGTTCATTGCTCAAATCACATGGGCTTTTGTAATAAGCAAAATGAATCCGTGAAAATAAAAGACAAGAGTGGCAAGTTTATGAACCAATTTAAGTTTTTATCACTTTATATCTCCTCTGTCATCTCCTTTCCCCTCTCTCCAGTCCTGTCTCCTCAGTCGTCCTAAATGAGTGGTGGGACGTCTGGGTCATCCACAAATCCGTCTGAAACCCTGGGCTCTGATTGGTCGGATCTCTTCCTTGTCATCTCCAGTGGCCCTTCACCTTCTCCCACATGACGTACAATGTTGGTGAGGTCAATGTTTTTGCTGGGGTCCACCTCCAGTTTCTCATGAAACGCTCCACTTCTGCAGACACAGAGCAGAAAAAAAAGCGTAAATGAACAACCATAGCAAGTCTGGAGTGTTTTCTCTTGTGAAGTTTGTACCTGGTTTTGTCCTCAGATCTACTCTTTGGATGTGGGACAGGAGCTGTTTTCTTTGTCACTTTGATTTCACCTTCAGCCTGAGAGGAAACACATTGCTTTTTTAGGGTTAAGAAGGCATCTGAAGTCAATTTTGAAAAATCTTTCTCCAGAAGTTTGTCTTCACCCTGGATGACTGAGAATCTCCAAAGACATGAATGGTAGAAACATAACACTGTTAAAAAGCCAAATTCACAGCTGGGTAAAGTTAAGCTGGGATTCTCTTGGTATTTTGAAAGTTTGGGTTTACAGAAACAAACAATCAATAAATATCTGGTAGAAAGAATGACCTTGGGCATGGTGAGGAGCAGGTGTCCGGTGGTCTGTGATCTCTGAGCAGTGGAACTGTCAGGCTTCACTTCAGCAGGAAGAACCATCTGAAACACCTGTGACCATACCATAAAATACAGGGACATTAATGATCTGTCACTAGATCTGTAAGCTCAAATTCATTTTAGATCTAAAAATCCACATTTGTTATAAAATGTTTGTTAAAACAATGTCTGACATTACATTACTTACCTTTCCTTTAATGATCACTCTGGCGAGGTTTGGCTGAACATCAACATCTATCAGTAAAGTGTCCAAGTGTCTGAGAGAGTAAAAATAAATAGATTTAAAATTTAAAATTTAAATAATATTCTTACACAGTGCTACAATAGATCAATGAAATAAAATGAAATAAAAACATGAAATAAAAAAATTATTATTTAATTTATTAAATGTGCCAATAATGAATTAAGTATGCCATTAATGAATTCAAATGGGAAATAAATATATAAATAGTAAATTAAATGTGTCATTAATTGATTTTAAAATATTTAACATAAAACATATATAATTATTTTAATAATTATTTATTTAATTGATTGTCTTGTGATGCAGTGCTACAATAAATTCATTTAATCTGTCATCTACAGTCACCCGCAACCCCTAACGAGACAAAGCGGAAGAAAAATAATAAATTTATGTTTTATTGAGTGAGGGGAAGTTGAGAAGTAATACTGACAGAGCATTTAAGCCATGAAGAGAGCTATGATCTGATTATCTGATTACTCAATGAAAAAAAAAGTAAAAAAAAAAAAAAAAAAAGTACTCAATGCCTATTTAAGTTTTAATTGTATTTATGAATAAAACACCAAACTTAAATTATCCACCAGCAGCAAACCAAAAACGTCACCTCTCTCTGTGTGCCATCATCCTTTTACTGGCCTTTATGTTGGAAAACACCTGCATATCTCCTCATTAAATATTAGACTAGTTTACGATACTGGTAAACTAGTCTCGTTAGCAGTTCCATTGAACATTCTGTTTTCTTCAGACACTTATCTTTTCCATAGTTGGCCTACCTGGGATTCAAAAAGTTCAAGAAATCGCGTGCAGGTGTTGCACATTGGCATTTGTGATGCATAGTAACAGCGACAACACAAAAACGAACTAACTAAAATAACTAACTAAAATAAAATATAATAATTAAATACTCATTAATAATTTTTAAAAGCCACAGGGAGCCGCATCAGAGGAATAAAAGAGCCACATGCGGCTCCGGAGCAGCGGGTTGCCGACCCCTGCCATAAGGCTATTTCTAAAACAGTTAAAGTTTTCTAGATTCATGTTAGATTCTTTTAAAGTGCACTCTCATATAAAGATGTAGACAGTGAAGAAGAAGTGAAAAAGACAATGCAAGTAGATAATGTAAAGCCAGGACATTGTGAATGGTATAGTTTTATGAATAATAATTTTGACCTCCTGTTCCGTGGTGAGGGAAAGTGAGATACAGTGGGGAAAGTTTGGGCACCCCTTGTAAAAAAATGTATCAATGTGCATAAAGAAGCCAATAAAAGATGGAAAAATCTCCAAAAGGCATCAAATGACAGATTAGACATCCTTATAATAAGTCAAAAAAGTAATATTTTATTTCCATCATTTACACTTTCAAAATAACAGAAAACAAAAAAATGGTGTCTGAAAAAGTTTTGGCACCCTGCAGAGTTAATACCTTGTACTGCCCCCTTTGGCAAGCTAAGACCTGACAGTGTCATGGATTGTTCTCAATCATTGTCTGGTAAGACCAGGTGACGTCAATCTCAAAGGTTTTAAATGCCTAGACTCATCTGACCTTGCCCCAACAATTAGCACCATGGGTTCTTCTAAGCAGTGTCTAGAAAACTGAAACTGAAAATAGTTGACGCTCAAAAAGTCGGAGAAGGCTATGAAAAGATAGCAAAGCGTTTTCAGATGCCAATATCCTCTGTTCGGAATGTAATTAAGAAATGGCAGTCATCAAGAACAGTGGAAGTTAAAGCAAGATCTGGAAGACCAAGAAAAATATCAGACAGAACGGCTCGCAGGATTGTGAGAAAAGTAAGTCAAAACCCATGTTTGACTGCACAATCCTTCCAGAAAGATCTGGCAGACACTGGAGTTGTGGTACACTATTCCACTATAAAAAGATACTTGTACAAATATGGACTTCATGGAAGACTCATCAGAAGAAAACCTCTTCTACGTCCTCAACACAAAAATCAGTGTTTGAAGTTTGCAAATGAACATATAGACAAGCCTGATGCATTTTAAAAACAAGTTCTGTGGACCGATGAGGTTAAAATAGAACTTTTTGGCCGGAATGAGCAAAGGTATGTTTGGAGAAGAAAGGGCACAGAATTTAATGAAAAGAACCTCTGTCCAACTGTTAAGAATGGGGGTGGATCGGTCATGTTTTGGGTTTATATTGCAGCCAGTGGCACAGGGAACATTTCACGAGTAGAAGGAAAAATGGATTCAATAAAATTTCAGCAAATTTTGGATGATAACTTGATGCCATCTGTGAAAAAGCTGAACTTAAATAGAGGATGGCTTCTACAAATGGATAATGATCCTAAACACACCTCAAAATCCACGCTGGATTACATCAAAATGCATAAAGTAAAGGTTTTGCCATGGCTTTCACAATCTTCTGACTTCAACATAATTGAAAATCTATGGATAGACCTTAAAAGAGCAGTGCGTGACAGACAGCCCAGAAATCTCAAAGAACTGGAAGACTTTTGTAAGGAAGAATGGGCAAAGATATCTCAAACAAGAATTGAAAGACTTTTGGCTCGCTACAAAAAGCGTTTACAAGCTGTGATACTTGCCAAAGGGGGCAGTACAAGGTATTAACTCTGCAGGGTGCCCAAACTTTTGCAGACACCATTTTTTTTGTTTACTGTTATTTTGAAAGTGTAAATGATGGAAATAATATTTTTTTTGACTTATTATAAGGATGTCTAATCTGTCATTTGATGGATTTTGGAGATTTTTCTACCTTTTCTTGGCTTCTTTATGCACATTAATACAAATTTTTACTTGGGGTGCCCAAACTTTAGATCCCCACTGTAGGTGAGGTGGGGTGGTTGTAAGGGGCTTGTTATTTATTGGAGGAGCTGTTAAGTGGTAGAGAGAAACAGATATTATGTATTTTGGATGAGAAGAAGACAATGAACCTGTTACACTGATCGGTTGAGTGGTTATTATTTTTGAAGTTTTGTGATTTGAGAAGGTTATTTATAGTTAGGGAAAGTTGTTTTGAGTTTCCGACGCTATTGTTGGTGGGCTAACCTGGCCTTTTGAGTATTCTTTTTGATGTTCCTGGTAGGCCAAGTTATGCACCGTCAGACCCGAGGTTTTAAAAGCACGCTTCATATCTTTTGATTTGTCTGAGTTTATCAATGAACCAGGGGGCGGAACGTGTAGAAGTGACTCAGTCTGTTTTTTTTCTGGTGCATGGGAGTCTAGGATGAAATTGAGGTTGCTATTGTAAGAGTCCATAAGGTCAGTGACTGATGAAAGGGGAGGGGGGAAAGGTGCTGAAGGTGCAGGCTGAGGGAGTCAATAATCCTGATGTTCATGAAGGTGATATGGCATTGTTACTTGGTGAGGGGAGATGACCGAACAAGTTCCAATGGTGATCGGTCGTGCACCTGTAGGTTTGTCAGTGATGACCAAGTCCATTGTGTGCGCCCTGTTGTGTGTGGGATTGTTTATGTGCTGATGAAGGTTCAGGCAGTCCATGATCTGTCTGAACTCAGTGGCATGACAACAGAAGTTTGAGTCCATTCGAATGTTAAAGTTATCCAGTATTAGTAGTAGTTAGTATGTTTGCGGGTGTTGAGCAGAGTGATGAGAAGAGGTTTTCTATTTCAGGAATAAATGTTGGTTGTGGTTTTGGAGGGCAGTAAATGAGTACTATTGAAATAAGAGCAGAAATTGGGAACAGATGGGGGGGACATTTCAATGTTGCTGCGGTGAATGACAGCCAGGCCACCACCGCAGCCAGTTGTGCGGAATTTGTCCAAGTATGTGTATCCAGGGGGGCAGGCCTCTTTAAGGACGGAGTAGACCTCAGGCTGTTGCCAGGTTTCTGTGATGTAGTTGTGAATAAGACCAGAGTTGGGTTGTAATTAATCATGAAAATTGATTCACATATGTGATGTTTCCACTCGGTTGAGATGTTAATTCAATCGCAATTCATGTTTTGAACAACAGGGTTTACTTTGTTTACTGCAAAGTTGTTGCAATCAGTTTCTAGCATGGCGACGAGAGTGTGGATGTAGATATGAAGAAAGTGTCATCCTCATTCAAATCAGAGGTGTGGCAACATAAAAAATTCACTTTAGCAAAAGGCATTCATTCGCTCACTGTGTGTCTCTCTGCTGCTGCACAGACCCGTTCCGGGCCGAGTCAGCTCCGCGCGGACTTAACGAGTGCGCAACAAAAACATGTCTGTGTCTGAGCCAAAACTTTACTCTCTCTAAAATGGACAAAAACTCCCACATGTAAATGTCCCGTCACTGGTGAACAGAAAGAATGTAAGCAGTTAATCTGTGTTAGCAAAAAGGCTAAACTGTAAACGGAGGTCCTCAGTCTGAACTATTTCTGAGCCATAAGATATTATTTCATAACACAGTCAGACTTGTCTTAAACTAAGTGTTCAGCTGTTTGAGGCCCTTGTAGGAGAGATGTAATAAAGGTTCTGGTGGATCATTTGCTGCCTTCTATGTCTGTGTCAGGATCCATTCCTGTTTTTGTAGTCCATCTGTCTTGTTAGGGTTTCTGTGTTCTTGTCTGTTTTGTTTCTGATGTCATGTTTCATTATTGCATCTGCTTTTGTTTCTAGGTTGTATTTGAGTTCCTGGTTTTTATTTTGAAATGTCTTACCCCTGTCTTTATGATTTACTTCCTGCCTGCTGTTTTCCCCTTCTATGTGATTACCTGCTCCTAATGTGATTCACCTGTTTCATGTCTGAACCAGTGCCTGGGCACTGTCCCTGGGAAAGAGACCAGAGCTCTGTTCTCCACTTCCTCCATGTACAGCAGGGGTCTTCAATTAAAATCAGCCGAGGTCCGCTTAGTTAACTTTCCTCAAGTGAGGGGTCCGGAAAATTTTAATAAAAGGATATGGGTTTGAATATAATTCTTTAAAGTAAAGTTTACACACCTACAGCCTCTTAAACAATACGGATATGAATGTCCACTGTATTCTGTATTTATCCTTTGTTTTCCCCGTGTGTAATTACCCCGTAATTAATCCTAAATGCTGTAATAGCATTTAGGATTCGCACACAAACTGACACAACTTAAGGAAGTCTCAACCTGTGTCACTCATCTCCAAACCCTTCTTTCACACCTTTTCAGTTTTTAATCACCCAAATGAACATGTGTTGGGTCCAAATGAACGCGAATAGCGTGAGCTATTACTACTACTACTACTACTACTACTATTACTACTACTACTACTATTACTATTACTACTACTACTACTACTAATGCGACAAACGAGTCAAGTACCTCACTTACAACACAATAGAGAAGATGACAGACAAATGTACAACTCACCACATTATTAGACGTCCTCACTTCCCTCTGAGTCTTTTTAATCCTGACATGAAAACTGTCCAGTCCTGGTTCAGTTTTGGATTCATTCTAATTATCACAGCAGCCTGGACTGTAGGATAAAGGGCTGTTCTTCAGCTTTGACTCTGACACGGAGCTTAGGAGATGAATAAACTAAAATAAATGTTCCCTCTCCGTCCATAACGTCAGTGAATCTTCGTAATGTTTTGCCAAGGCACAACTTTTAGATTTTAGTCGTTTCTAACGCATTATCAGGCTACGCTAAACATGTTGAATTTGCCGCTGCTCTGTCTGTAAACATAATAACCTGAGGACCCGCGCGTGTTGTCGTAGCTGTCCTAGGAGTGCCGGTTCAAAAATAAGTTTTACAAAATGCGCTTGTAATTATGAATAATGTCTTGCGGTCCAGATCAAAGTCTCTCGGGGTTTGGTTCCGGACCGCGGTCCGCCTGTTGAGTACCCCTGCCATAGATGCTAGAAAAGCTTAAAATAGAAACACTCCGACAAAAGTCAATAATTCTAAATAATTTATGGGTTATTGGTCCGGGTCCGGATAGAACGGCGGCTGGGTCCGGATCCGGACCGCGGTCCGCCTATTAGTGACCTCTGATGTACAAGTTAGTCACAATCGGGGAGACAGGTGGACACCTGTTTTTGTCTGTAGAAGTTACTTCTGAACTGGAAATAAGTAGTGTTTAAGATGTAGAAGTAGATGTTTGATTTTGTTTGTAAAGTCCTGTGAGTTGATGATATGGTGTTGTGAGTGGCCGAATTGCTGAATCTGTGCTGCTTACTCTTGGTTGTTGTGGAATTCCTTCTTTGTGTATTTTGGGCCAGCCGTAGATACACGGAGTGGTGTTACCAGGATACAGCCTGTGGTACAGAAGTCGATCAATGGCTCCAGCGTCTGTAGACAGTCTATGACCTTCTTCTAGTACCCACTTGTTGCATCTCTTCTCAGTGTCTCATAGGTGGTGGTGTCACTGAGTAAACTATTGATACTGGACTCATGGCTACATGACTCATTGACACTAGCCAGTGAGAAATTACATTTTTTTCAAGAACCTCAGTTATGGTTTGGGATAGGATGGTTGTGCTGCTGTTCCTTGCTCTTGTTAAGTTGTACCTTCTGTATGAAATTGGAGTACTCCTGTAGAACTTCCCCTGGATCTAATGCTGCAAGTTGTTTCTGTAGAAAATTTAACTTGGTCTGGAGGTTATCTATTGTGAAATTAGTCTGTCTGACCCTTTCACCCTGTGCTATGGATACCCTGCTTGTTCAGTGTTTTACGTAAACTCAAGAACAGAGATGTCAGCAAGTTCTAATGATGCCTTCAAATCTTTGTAGCAACAGTCCCAAAGCGTCTCCAGTTGTCTTTGAAATACTTTTATATCCCTTTTCCAGCTTTATGTAAAGCAACAATTTTTGATTGTAGCTCTTTTTGGTGAGGCATGGCTCACTTAAGTGTGTTCTTCTTGTGCAGCACCAACTCCAAAAGTTTGAGGGGTTTTTATCAGTCAAAGTAGTTGTAGTCCACATCTCCAAATGTATTATCTTAAATAGACTCCAGGTGTGCTAAAACCTGACTCATATTAGTTTTTTGAGGTTATTAACTCAAGGATTCACATACCTTTTCCACAAGCACTATGATGGTTTTTTTTGTTGTTTAAAGACATGAGAGATCGGAATTTTTTGATGTCATTATTTTTAGACACATTATGTTTGTCAATACCCTTAACTTAGTTTGAGATCAGATTGCATTTTAAGTCAAATTTATTCAGAAAATCATAACATTGCAAAAGGTTCACATACTTTTTCTTGACACTGTAATTTATTATGTTAATGATGGTTTAAATAAAGAAAGAACTCCACAAAAAGTGACTGTCTTTCAATTTAAGATTTCCATAAAAATAACACTGAAAATAAAGTAAGCTACTCCAGAAACATGTCAAATACATGCATAATCTCTTTCACTCCCTGAGACACCGAAATGGTTCTGGGTGCTCTCTTGAACACAGAAAGTGTCTTTTGAGAAGCCACCAGCCACCGGATGAAAAATAACACTCCTGCCTCACCGGCCAAGGACCTCCAATGACCGTGCCAACCACAACGCCACCACCACTGCTCTGGGCCCCCCAAATAACATGCACCTCTGCCCTGGACCCCCCCAGTGGCGTCCACCTCAATCCCACCTATGGCCTGGACTCACCCAGGAGCCATCCCATTTCCAGCTTCACCAATGAGATTTCAACTGCCCTGGACCCGAAATAGCATCAAAACCTGTAGACCTCTCCTCCTTCATCCAGTTCCCAGATTCACCAATGGGATTTTCAGATCACCTGGATTTTTTAAATCTGGAATTAAAATGGTACCACTTATGCCTAGGTCAAGGGTATTGTAATCCATTTAGTTCCAAAGAACCCCTGTCAATCCTACTTAACCTCGTCCCAGACCAGTTCCAAAAGACTAGCATCAAGGCTGCTATCAGCAATTAGGAAACTGAGGGCCTCTGCTGCTCCAGGACTTTTTCGACATAATAAACCACTTATCAACCTGAGGCCCTGGGAGAGAACACTCCCCCCTAGCTATATAGCTACAGTCAGAAGTTGCAGATTGGATAACACAAGGACACAGTTTATTGAGGGAGCCAGGTTTGAAAATGACTCATCGGGTCAAGTTGATGATTTGTTGAATTGTCATACTTTTGGTATTTTAAATGTTATGGACAACATTGTTAAAGTGATCAGGAAGAGGCAGAAGGCTTTGTGGAGCAAAGCTTTAGGCTGGCAGGTACTGCGATACCACCTAGCCTAAAACAACTTGGGATGCCACCTATCTTCATCTACAACAACAAATGAATAAAACCAAAACCACTACCACAAAGTCTCCACATTAAGAGTATGAGTGCCCAGGTACAACACATGATTTTAATTCTACAATTTGTTGCTGTCTATTCAGCAACCTGGTCAGCTGCCTGTCACTTCTCATCACGCCTTATGATGCACACGGCTTTCCCACTAGTTGTCTAATAGAGCAAGTATATTGCTTGTTCTGTGATTTTGAACTGCGGATGCGTTGACGTTCATCAGTGTAAAAACAACGACAAGTCCCAAACATCGGCAAACCAACTTAATATCGCACACAATGAATGGTAAGGTGGAAAATGCCGCTCTAACGGCGCTTTTCCCTCCGTGTTCTGTGGACACGTGCAAACGTAAACCAAAAGGAATTCTCGGAGGACATTTGAACATTAGAAGTGTCGTGTCAAAGACTGAACAGTTGGAGCATCTGCTAACAGACTCTAATCTAGATTTTTTGTGTTTGTCAGAGACTTGGTTAAATGGTTATATGAATATAGTCTTAGACACCTACACTCGCGGAATGGTTTATTTGTTTAGATTTTGGTTGTAATAATAATAAGTTTTATTTATATAGCGCCTTTCCAGAGCTCAAGGATGCTTTACAATAAACAAACAACAATAAGGACAATTAACAAAGAGAGCAGACAGAACAACAATAGACAAATGAGAGTGCAAGTACAGTAAGTCAAAAAAACCCACTAAGAACTGTAACATTCAGAAAATAAGTGTGTTTTGAGCATGGATTTGAATTCAGAGATAGTGTTAACATGACGGAGTGATAGGGGGAGAGAGTTCCACATTTTGGGCGCAATAACACTGAATGATCTGCCCCCCATTGAAGCAAGGCGATGCTGAGGGACAACAAGAAGGCTAGAATCGGCGGATCGTAAAGAGCGTGCAGGGGTGTAGGGGAGAAGCAGGTTACAGAGGATAGGGGGGAGCAAGGCCGTGCAGAGACTTAAAAGCGAGAAGGAGAATTTTGAATTTAATACGATAAACCATGGGAAGCTAGTGAAGATCATGCAGAATTGGGGAAATATGTGCAGAACGCTTGGTGTGTGTGAGTAGTCTTGCAGCAGAGTTTTGAATGTATTGTAATTTGGAAATGGAGCTAGCTGGTAGGCCAATGAATAGTGCATTGCAGTAATCAAGACCTGAGGTGACAAATGCATGGATAACAGTTTCAGCATCTGAGATGCTGATAAAGGGACGAAGCTGAGCAATACGACGTAGATGAAAGAATGCCAATTGAGTGATGGAATTAATGTGAGAGTGGAAAGATAGAGAGGAATCAAAAATTACACCAAGATTTTTAACAGTACTAGACGGTTTGTTGAACGAGCCGGCAATCGCACAGGTGAAGTTAATAGGAATTTTATTAGTGAGTGATGAAGGTCCAGTGAAAATAATCTTGTTTTGTCTATGTTAAGTTTTAGAAAATTTGAATGAAGCCAGTCTTTTAGCTCATGCACAGAAGCAGAGATTTTGTCAATTGTGAAAAATAAAGTTGATGTACAGGTAGTATAATTGAATGTCGTCAGCGTAAAAATGATAGTTAAAACCATGACGGTGGAGGATCTGACCAAGAGGTATTATATAAATTATAAATAATAATGGCCCAAGAACGGATCCCTGAGGGACACCTTGCTTCAGGGGAACAGTGGGTGAGCGAAAATTCTGAAGTGAAATGTAAAACAGTCTGTCAGAGAGATAAGAGGAGAACCAGGAAAGAGCAGCACCAGAAATACCCACATCCGAAAGGCGCGAAATGAGTAGTTCATGGGAGACGGTGTCGAAGGCAGAGCTGAGGTCGAGCAGCAAAAGCATAGACAGAGAACCAGAATCACCAGCAAGAAGCAGATCATTCATTACTTTGACTAGTGCAGTTTCAGTACTATGCAAAGGGCGAAAACCAGATTGAAAAGGATCAAAAAGATTATTTTCAACTAGAAAAGACTGGAGCTAGGAGGCAACAGTGCTTTCCAGTAGTTTAGCTATGAACTGGAGATTTGAAATGGGACGATAATTAGATAAAACTGAGGGATCAAGGTTGGGTTGTGAGATGGTATTTCAACCATCTCAACAGGGGGAGATGCAAAAAGCGCTAAAGTTAGATTTTTAGTTTAGTGAGGTGTCCATTCAGACACCACAACAGGGGGAATTTGTTAGGATTTTATAATAAGAAACCCTTTTTTAATTGTTTTGTATGTAATTTGACACAATCTCCCAGATACTCTGACCTCTGACCTGAGAGGCTTTTCTCATAATGTTAAAAAAGAACTGTTAGAAAACCAGTTATGTCAGCAATGTTTATGATAGTTTGTAAGGTTTTAGGTTAGGTTTTACTGTAGAAATTTTAGAAAGTTGAATGTTATGTATAGTGTGAATAGCTTAGGTTGAAGTGTGAATGCTGATTTTGGGGGGTGGGGGTGGGGGGGTTAATCAATTTTTTTAATGCTAGCATTGTATTGTATTTTAATGTTTAATCTGGTGTAAAGCATCTTTTCTTTTGTTAGATTAATGTGTTTGCACATGGTCCCTGTCAAATAAACAATAAACTAAATGAAAGAAAATGGTGTAAATTGAAGCTCTTAATTCATTATGAAAAAAAGTCAAACTTTGCAAAAAAGAAATATTTTTCTCAGAGATCATTATCAACAGCATTAACAACTCGCTTGTCCTGTTTGCTACAGTGAACAGATTAACAAAGCCTCCAGCTCTATTTCCTCCAGAATTAGTTTCCACCACTAAATGCAATGAGTTTGCAATGTTTTTAAACAAGGTTCAAGGCATTACCACATGCGATAGAGTCCACAGAGCAGAAAACAACACTGCAGTTTGTTACCACAACTCACTGATATAGTCAATGATTCCTTACAGTCTGGAACATTTCCAATGGCCTTAAAAACTGCTGTCATCAAGCCTCTCCTAAAGAAGAGCAGTCTTGATGCTACCGTGCTAAACAACTATCAGCCCACATCAAACCTGCCAATCTTAGGCTAATTGAAAAAGTTGTATATCAGCACCTTCTATTGCTTAACAACTGCTTTGATCCTTTTCAGTCAGGATTCAAGCTCCATCACAGACCGAGACTGCACTTATCAAAGACACAAATGACATCCGTCTGAACACTGACACGAGTTAAGTCCCTGACTTAGTTCTGTTGGACTTGAGTGCTGCGTTTGATAGAGTGGACCATGGAATCCTGTCACAAAGATTAGAGGAATGGATTTTTTTATTTTTTTTTTGTTACCTGAAAATGAATGAACATGTGGACTTTTTATGCAGGCGACTGGCCTACAGACTGCACTTCCTCCGCCGGCTAAGGCTGTTCAGTGTGAGCAGGGCAGTCATGTATGTCTTTTACTCTGTAGTTCTAGAAAGCATCATCAGATACAAAATGGCTGCATGGTTTGGTGGTATCTCAGTGCAACAAAAACCTAAACTTTAAAAAAATCATAAAAACAGCAATGAAAGTGTTAGGACAAAAAGATGTGCCTTCTCTGCAGTCCATCTACGAAGGCACTGTGTCCAGACTGGCTCACAGGATTCTTATCGATCCCTCTCACTTTTTATTTACCGAGTATGAGCTTCTTCCCTCAGGCAGAATGTACATAGCTTACAGATGGAAAACTAACCGACTGAAGTTCTCTTTAATTCCTACATCTATTACTCTTCTTAATAAAGAGGCTCGCTGATTTACTTGATTTTATATTCCTGCACATTCTGATCTGTTCTTAGAGTTGGTCTTTTATTATTACTTATTTATTTATTTATTTATTTATCTATTTTATCATATGTTTTTACTGTAGATTAGTTTTAGCTGATTCTAGGTTTTATTTTTAGAATGCATTTTGCTTAGAGTCAGTGAAATTATTTATTTGATATGCTGTATTTGCACAGATTATGTAGGGTTGCAGTACTGTTGCTGTATGTATGTTGTATGTCGTACATATACGTATGTACTTTTGGTTGTGAGTCTGTGTGAAAAATTCCCCTTTGGGGACCTTAAAGTATATTTGATTGATTGATTTGATTTGATAAGCATCTCTAAAACTGCCCTTAAATGGTTTCAGTCCTATTTTGAAGACAGGAAGTTCTATGTTTCAATTGGTAACTGTGTATCAAATCAAATGGCCCTGACATGTGGGGTTCCACAGGGGTCTATCTTTACATGCTCCCTTTAAGCCAGTTATAACTAATTACGCGTTCATCTTTTTTTTAATTATTATTATGTTTCTTATTGTAAATCTTGTCTATGTATTTTTATTTGTCTTTTATTTTGGTAAAGCACTTTGAATGACCCAGTGTATGAACAGCGCTATAGAAATAAATGTGCTTTTACACTTGGTTTGTGATAAAAGTTTTCTGATTTTCCAAATGTTTGGGCTAAGCCTAAGAT
The DNA here is from genome assembly GCA_024349245.1 of Neodontobutis hainanensis. Lineage (NCBI taxonomy): Eukaryota > Metazoa > Chordata > Actinopteri > Gobiiformes > Odontobutidae > Neodontobutis > Neodontobutis hainanensis. The sequence continues at coordinate 86,940 of JALDNG010000299.1, forward strand.
TAAACCTGCTCCAGACCAGGCTAAGTCGCATGCATACATTTTCATAGTGACTGAGCCTATTTTAACAGAAATGACACCACGATGAGCCAGACTTATCCAAATAAGGGTTAGCTAGTTTTATGAAACAGCCCTCAGATGTGACTTGTCCATTCTCCATCACATCCAGAAAAACCCCAGGCATACAGTTATAACCATCTGGAAAACTTCATCCTTCTTCTCCTGTGACAGCAGCTGTAACTGTGCCTGAAAATGGAACAAAGCATTGTTTAGATTACAGAGGTTTATTTTGGTGTGTGATTATGTCTGTAGATATATGACCTACCTGCCTCTGTTGTCCTGCAGCAGCTGACCCCCCTCAGTCTGTCCTCCTCACTGACAGCTGCAGCTCCTGCTCTCCTCCTTCTTGAGTCACAGTCCGAGCTCTCCTCCACAGCAGATTGAAACTCTCCTGAGCTGGAGTCCTGAGGAGAAAACAATAAAAATAAATGACATATCATATTGTGCTTTCTTGTATCATATCATATTGTGCTTTCCAACTTTCTGTTGGAGGTATTCTGAATGGCACAAACACTGAAATAAACTATGATAAGCTGAAATAATACAGCGAGGTTACATTTATGTTGTCTTAACATAATGCAAAACTATTGTAAGTTATGGTCATATTCTACAATAAATAAGAGGTAAATAAGAGGTAAGTGAGGTTGTTTTACCTTGGAGCTTGTTACGGATGTGTTGCACAAGGAGTAGTGCAGCTGTGTAATTAGTTAACCATATAAAGATTAAGTGTGCCAACATTTGTGCAAAGACTCGACAAAATAACAATAACACATGTACAGTATCCTGTCTGATTTTAGTTCAAACTTTAGCCGTTATCCTGCTGAGACTCCTGTAAACACTGTGAGCCTTGGTGAAAGCTATACAAGATGTACAAGCTATATTGATGTAGCTGCTCAGCTAACAATAGCTATTTTAGACAAACGTTACCTACAGTCAATAATATCTCATGCGATGTTCTACATCCCTACTGTTGTTTTGTGTTGAACAACGCTCTAAAAAAACATGCCATTTTCAAACATTAGTTCTTCTCTTATTTCCCATGTTTCTGGAGTCTTATATACAGTTTGTACTCTTGATAATGTTTGTCAAATAATAAACTTACAGAAATGTAACTTTTCTTACCTTCTCTGTAAACATTATGTCAGTAAATCTCCAAGTCCTGTGAAGCGGCTGTCTGACGCTACGAGTTGTGCATGTACATGTCAATGACAGTACCTATTGGTCCCCATTCACCGATATTGTAGTCATGACAGGGCATACTGCATAGTAAAGCATCAGTTTTCATATAGCATAAACGGACGTATGAATCAAAAATTCACCCCCAGAGTCATGTAGTAAAAACTTAGCTCTAGAGACCAGAGCCATCTTTTGTACTAGGCTATAAACATGATCTTTACACTGGTAAAGTCGCCATTGGATTTCTCCTTATATTTCCGCTTTTGGAGCTGCCCTCTAGTGGACAGAGGTATATCGCTGAACATTACTGTATATCGCTGAATGGTGGCACCCTTACTCGAAGACCTTTTAAGGGGTACCATGAGAGAGGCTTGGTACATGTACGTTACCACATAGTTTAAAGATCTTTTAAAATTAATATTGCCACCTAGTGTATTGAGGCGTGTACACTAGGGACTTTACCGAATAGACTCCCTAAACTCTCGCCCTACTCTCTTACACTCAATTTGCACATTCTTGTGAGAGATCCGCCATATAGAGAGCTGTCTGAAACCGGTAAGAGCTGAGAGCGAATAGCTAGACTATTGACGGTATTGACGCGCTAGACCCTCCGGAGTGAATTTGTGCCACTGCAAATGCCCTTGCTGTGTCTAACACTGGCTTCCGGTCCTCATGACATACTCCAGATAGCTGTAACTCCACAAGCATTGTGGAAGCATACAATTCTAAAACCAGACAAGTAATAAAAAATATTAAGTAAAAGTAAATAGTTTTAGGATTACATATTTGTTTCCTGATATGGGAAAAATCCAGACATGTAAGACTAAATTGTATGCCCTACATGCTTTTAATTGTAAATGTTAAAGCAATCTCAGTACATCACCAACACAGAAAATGGACATTAAACATCTTTGTCTTCTAACATATCTTAGCTTCTTATTTTTTAATAACATTATCCAGATCATAAACCGTGCTGACAGAGATGACCTGTTTCCATCAGAGCGAGGGGAGTGTGTCTGAAATACATCAAGGAAACTGCAAGGACACTCGAGGGTGGAGTGGAAGTTGGGAGGGAGACAGTTCTCGAAAGGCCCTAGCTTGCAGCACAGTGTAACCAATCAGGTGTTAGAGCCCCCCCACTGAGTTTGATCGGTGATGGTGACAGATAAAAAATTGAAATAATGAAATAGTATAAAATAATTATATATGTTTTTTATATCAATTAATGACACATTTAATTCATTATTTATTTATTTCATTCTGGCACTTTTAGTGCCACATACTACAAAACGTAACTATGTTTAATCAATTGAATCAATAAATACCCAGTCATTTTGTGAATATGTTTGGTCTGAACAAGTGTTTTTAGCTACATCAATCCTTCACGTGAGTGGCTATGTGAGAAAACCAATGAAGCACTTGCGAGGCCAGCTCCCACAGAAACAAAGTGTAATCCACTCCAAACAAAGGCAGCCAACGATGCGTTCTTAGCCCACTGTCTGCTCACATTGAGCTTGTGTCCTGTCCAGGTCTGCTCTAGAGCATAATGTAGTGTGGCCGAAACTACTGTCAAGCCAGTTATTGTTTCTGTCCTTAACAAAGCCGTGTTTCTCACCGGTAGACAGCCAGGTCCAAGACAATAGTGTTATTCTCTTCATCTTCAGTTAAACTGAAATCCAGCCTGGAAGAAAGCACACAGACTAGCATTTAAAAAGTACAGCAATTAGAGAAAAAAAACTGACTGGAAGACCTGCAGCTTTTTAGGCTCTGCACCCACTAAAGGGCTCTGTCTCCAATTGCACATATTTTAAGTTTCACTGGAAACGAGGGTAACCCCCTTATTTATGTGTTTCCCTTTTCATGTCAGGTAAACACATAAATAACTTTGTGCTTTATTTTTAAATTATCTCATTCTGGTTTTGTATTTTCCCTTCAAACTATTAATTTATAATGGTTCTCACTTGGGTTCATTGGCATTTAGGACTTGGCCTTCAGCAGTGATCAGAGTCCGGGGAGGCTTTGGACTCTTCTCTTTGTATCTGAGGCAAAAAACAAATCACATTTGAACTATTGCAAATGTTTGTTTTTAAGTTGTGAAGTATCAGGTCTCACTTCTCCTGAGCCCTCCGTTTCTCCTCCAGATGTCTGTGAGCCTCCATCCGAGACTCGGGGCTAAACGAACACGGTGTCTGCCAGAAGTCCACCTCATCTTGGTCCTCCTCATTTAAAACAGGTAACTTTTGGTTCTGCTTCTCTTGAAACTTTTTGATGTCAGCTCTTAGCACAGACACATTTTGAGAAATAATAAACTGAGATCAAATGGAAAAGAGAATTCAAAGAAGAATTCAAATATAAACTGCTTAACTATTGTCTTGTAGTAGAACAAACTGTAGATGTGCAGTAGAACAGATTGTAGATGTGCAGTAGAACAAACTGTAGATGTGCAGTAGAACAAACTGTAGATGTGCAGTAGAACAGATTGTAAACGTGCAGTAGAACAGATTGTAGACATGCAGTAGAACATATTGTAGACGTGCAGTAGAACAGATTGTAGACGTGCAGTAGAACAGACTGTAGACGTGCAGTAGAACAGACTGTAGACGTGCAGTAGAACAGACTGTAGATGTGTAGTAGAACAGACCGTAGATGTGCAGTAGACCAGATTGTAGATGTGCAGTAGAACAGACTGTAGACGTGCAGTAGAACAGATTGTAGACGTGCAGTAGAACAGACTGTAGACATGCAGTAGAACAGATTGTAGATGTGCAGTAGACCAGACTGTAGACATGCAGTAGAACAGACTGTAGATGTGCAGTAGAACAGACTGTAGATGTGCATTAGAACAGACTGTAGAAGTACAGTAGAACAGACTGTAGATGTGCAGTAGAACAGACTGTAGATGTGCAGTAGGACAGACTGTAGACCTGCAGTAGAACAGACGTGCAGTAGAACAGATTGTAGACGTGCAGTAGAACAGATTGTACACGTGCAGTAGACCAGACTGTAGACATGCAGTAGAACAGATTGTAGACGTACAGTAGAACAGACTGTAGATGTGCAGTAGAACAAAATGTAGATGAGCTTTAGAACAGACTGTAGATGTGCAGTAGAACAGACTGTAGATGTGCAGTAGAACAGACTGTAGATGTGCAGTAGAACAAACTGTAGATGTGTAGTAGAACAGATTGTAGACGTGCAGTAGAACAGACTGTAGACGTGTAGTAGTACAGACTGTAGATGTGCAGTAGAACAGACTGTAGATGTGCAGTAGAACAGACTGTAGATGTGCAGTAGAACAGACTGTAGACGTGTAGTAGAACAGACTGTAGACGTGCAGTAGAACAGACTGTAGACGTGCATTAGAACAGACTGTAGATGTGCAGTAGAACAGATTGTAGATGTGCAGTAGAACAGATTGTAGATGTGCAGTAGAACACTGTAGATGTGCAGTAGAACAGATTGTAGATGTGCATTAGAACAGACTGTAGATGTGCAGTAGAACAGACTGTAGATGTGTAGTAGTAAAGACTGTAGATGTGCAGTAGTACAAACTGTAGATATGCTTGTGATTTTCGCAGGTTGGCAGGTACTGCGAGCTCACTTTCCCTAAAACATTCCGGGAAGTTGCTAAAGTCATCTAAGAACAATAGATGTAAAGCTGAATCACAGTTGTTTTAGTTAAGAAAAACTGGGACATACAATATCAAGCTATATGCACATTTGACCATCTATGTGCTCTCTATGGCCGTCCTGTCAACATGGTGTGACTGGCAAGCTGTTTCTTGCCGGTCGGATCGTGAGACGCATCACATCCTACCTCTAATTTACACATGGAGCAAATACACATTATATGTCACTGTGGATAAGCATGGAAACATAGCTATGCATTGTGTGTCTGCTATCCATAGCTTCGATAAGCGCTGCCAAGGATCTGCCGCTTCAGCGTTGTGCACTTCAATCTGAAGTGAGCGGAGATATACATTTAAATCCTGGGCCTGGCGTGGAGCAAACTGGAGCAAATGGAGTTCACAAATCAGGTAGGAATTAAGAAGAAAGTAACTACAGACCTATTAGCATATTACTTGTAGTAAGCAATAGCAGAGCAACTGACAGATCACTTAAACATCTCTTGCATCCTATGCAGTTTGGTTTCTGAAGAAATATTTCCACCGAAACTGCTTGCTGCTACCTCACAGAAAACATAGGAGTTTCTGTATACGGAAAGCCTTTTACATGGTAAACCACTCTGTCCTTATGTCCAAGCTTTCACAATTTTAGCTATCTGTTAATGCGCTGCAATGGTTACAATTGTATTTTTTAGATTGTGAACAATGTGTAAGAACAAACAATAAGCTATAATAAGCCCGCCAGAACAGGCGTCACACAATTGTCAATTTTGGGGCCCTTGTTGTTTAGTGTTTACATAAATTACGGCTGTGTGCAAAGACACAGACGTCATCATGTACGCAGATGATGCAGTAATCTATGTGCATTGGAGGGATATGGACCAAGTGGCCTCACAATTAACCACTGCAATTAAAGTAATTAATGATTGGCTAAATTATTCCTGCCTAACTCCAAAAATTAAGAAAACCATGTAAACATAAAAAATGTGCAGAAAAACACTGTAGATGTGCAGAAGAACATTGTAGATGTGCAGAAAAAAACACTGTAGATGTGCATAAAAATATTGTAGATGTGCAGAAGAACATTGTAGATGTGCTGTAAAACACCGTAGATGTGCAGAAAAATAGTGTATATGAGCAGTAGAACAGAATATACAGAATACAATACTGTATATAATACAGAATATAACAGAATACTACAGAATATAATTGACTTATTTGAAGAAAACTTGGGATGATACTGTAAAGAAAGAGTGCGTTCATTACAGAAATATACCCCTTGGTTTTGTCAGAAATCATTCTAGACTTCTTATAATTTTATATTATTATTCGTATTGCTTCTGTGGACAGAACTGATCTCAAAAAAACTTAACCTGTGTTCAGCTTGGTCCAGACTGAGAACACCTCTTTTTATTGGACCAAAGACCAGCTGTGTGGTCCAAATCGTGGTCTACAAAAAACCTCAGATTGTAGGGGTGTGTGACAGGGTTTAAGGGGTTTGACTGACTGTGTGTTGTTGATGTCTGTGTCCCGGCACCTGTCAAAGCATACTTGCCTCTCCTGGCTCCTTGTGTCATTCCTATGTGCCTCGTCCTTCTCTCGCTGTCTCTTCCGCAGATACTCCAGCTCTTGTTGGTGAACTCTGACCCTGACCTGCTCAAGTCCGTGAGCTGCTCTGATTCGCTCTGAATGACTGATCTCCATCCCATCCAGACACTGGCATAAAGGTGTAGAAAGTTATGTAGGGATTACTGATAGGATGCAAATATTATAACAAACATTCTAGCAAAAAAAGCAATCAAGAAATCAGTCAGAGCCTTACAATTGGGCTCATAAGTTAATTTTGGCCATTTATCTGAGAATATGAATCACTAAAAAACTTTTTTTCACTCATTTACATACCCCGGATAAGACAGTATATTGCCACCTTTAAACAACGACAGTGTAAAGTCTTTTGTGGCAGTTGTGGATGAAGTTTTTTATTTACTTAGATGGTAAAGCTGCCCATTCTTCTTGGCAAAAAGCATTCAGTAAATTCTTGCATAGTCTTGCATGAACTGCACGTTTGAGATCTCTCCAGTGTGGCTCAATGATACTGAGGTCAGGAGACTGAGATGGCCAGTCCAGAACCTTCACTTTATGCTGCTGTAGATAATGACAGGTCGACTTGGCCTTGTGCTTTGTATTGTATCATGTTGGAACATCCAAGTACATCACATGCGCAGCTTCTGGGCTGAGTGTAAATTTTCTTCCAGTATTTTCTAAAAACATGCTGCATTCATCTTGTCCTGTTCCTTTGTAGCTCACACATCCCCAAAACATCAGTGATATACCTCCATGTTTCACAGTGGGAATGGTGTATCTTTCATCATAGACCTTGTTGACTCCTCTTCAAATGTAACGGTTTGTGGCCAAAAATGTGAAATTTTGGTCTCATTATTTCAAATGACTTTGTTTCAGAAGTTTTGAGGCTTGTTTCTGTGCTGTGTAGCATATTGTCAGCTGGGTGCTTTATGGCATTTGTGTACCAATGGCTTTCTAGACCATGCAGCTCATTTTTCTTCAAGTGCCTTTCTTATTGTGCATCTTGAAACAGACACACAACATTTTTCAGAGAGTTCTGTATTTCTGTAAAAAAAGGTTTTGTGTCATCATTCATACTCTCTCTCTGCCAGTATATTTTAACTTATGAGCACAACTGTAGGTTCTGGTGTGACCAAATAAAAAAGTAAATGCCACAAGTGGAACTTTGTCTTGAGCAGTTGTGGGCAAACTAAGGTCGGGAGGAAACATGCTTTTAGTGGGCTGTTCAATCCAACCTGCAACGCATTTACTAATAATGTATTAATAATTTCATGAATTGATTGCATATATTTTTCCTTCAACAGTCTGTAGTGATCAGTTGAATGAAACTGCTACATGTTTAACTGGAAACATTCAAGATATTTTAGTCTTTTCTTTCTGATTAAATTTTTACTAACTAAGATTAGTTTATTACTTTAGAACAGTGTGTAAGCCGGATCAAAGATGCTTGTAACAGATTATAGCTTAAAAGCACATTTATATATATATATAAGTAAACTACATTACATCCTAAAAGAAAGCAGTCTTCTGAAAGCACTTGAGCAGTGGCTTCACCTTGAGTTGGGGGAGGGCAGCGACCACGTACTGCCTGTAGCCCTCAAACTCGCAGCAAGGGTTTCCCACCAGGAACAGCTCTCTGAGATGGATGTTGTGTTTGAGATTCTCAGCGCTGCTCAGATAACCCACAAAGTTTACAGTGAGGTCCAGCTTTTGCAGGGACTCACATCCTAAACAAATAAATATAACCCTTTATAGACCAGCTGATGACAAGATACTGTGGTTTGTCTGTTCTGATACTGACCTTCAAGGTTTTCAATCACTTCGATGTTGTTAAGAGCCAGGTTCAGATATTCCAGTTTCTTCAAACGCCCAACATTCTCTACAGAGACATTACACAGAATTACAATGTGTCATTCTGTAAGAAAATGTTCACTGCTTTAGGTGTTTCATACAAATAATTTTTGGACTGCACCCTTACGTTCTTAAAATAAAGTTGTTCTATTTTAATTGTAATTCTAATCCTAATACACATTAAATCTATTAATGTGTAAGGTTTAGGGTTTTGGGTCAACAGGTGCGTTCAGACAGCCAGGGAGGATTCAAGCCCTAGTTTAATGTACATAACCAATAGTGCAAATCTGTTGTGAACATTGTAAACAGAAAATTTTGTCAAATATAGATTGAAATGACAGAAATAACGTTAGAGACAGATATGATATGTACAGGAGGCTATAAGAAATCTATTTATAGAGTGGTGGATTGTAAAAGTGCATAAAAATATTTCACTATATCAGTATTCTTCAGTTAATTGGTACCTTCACTATGAACATCTCTTTTTGGATTATGTCTAGGTAGGTCTAGGTAGGTGGTTCAATTCCCACTCTCCCCACAGTTCATACTGTCGTTGTGTCCTTGGGCAAGACACCTTACCCACCTTGTCTCCAGTGGTTGTAACACTGGTAATTACTGTAGAACAATGTAAGTCTCTTTGGATAAAAGCGTCAGCTAAATGAATAAATGTAAATGTAAATGTCTGTGGGAGAGTCCTATTTCAGGGAAACAGGATGTGGCCCCTGCTGCTTATAAGTGGAAAACAGCTGAGCTCACCAATTTTGGGAATGAGGTTGTTCTGTAGATAGAGTATCCTGAGCTCTCGGCACCAGTGATCCAGGTGCTCTATCTTCTCAATGTCCTGCTGATGGAGAGAGACCTCCTCCAGAGAGAAGATCTCACACTCATTATGTTCGGCCCGCCGCCGCACCAGCTCCTCTGTGACTAAAAAGATAGAGACCAGTAGTATAAGTGAAAAAGTATATTTTTTTATATATTTGGGTTTGATAATCTTTTTATATTGAGAGTTTATATCTTGGAACAAGGCCTTCTGAAATAAGAGTTAAACTTCAACACATAAGTCTCCAGTTGTATAAGGTTCTAAGTGCAGCACGTAGTTTTGCCATTAATAATAACTGTTTAAGAGCAGCAGTTCTGGGAGTATGAGGAGTATATTTTACTTTGCATTTGCCTTGTAAACATAAGGAATGTGGGCTGTGCTTGGTCGCTACACCACTACTTATGAAGGTAGAAAATGTGCGAACTGAGAAAAAATGTTTAAGTTTTAAGTTAAAATATTAACTTGTAATAAATATTGATGCTAACATTTATACATATACTTTTTCTTATTTCATGCATCTAGTTTTGCCTTACAACTTCAACTCTGTGAATACAGCCTCTCAAGCAATTTGACAAATCTACCAGTCTGCTGCTTCGACGTTTTGGAACATTTCTTGTCTCAAAAAAGATTTGCACTTGTAGAGAGCATGGGGCAGAGACTGCGTTAATGGATGGACTAATCAAGGAGTAGTTATGACGATGGACCCGGGGACACATGCGCAGTTGTGCAAGTAATGCCGCAAACTTATAAAAGTTGAAATTTTTGACCTAATAACACACAGAAGAAGAAAACAAATGTTTAATGGTAAGTGCCAGTGTTGTTTTTATCTGATGAATCACTTTCTGTAGTTTGTTTAGTTCTGTAGCAAAGCCGCCGCTGGTATGGCTCTGTGTTTTCGACATTTACCTCCAACTTTCAGCTAGTAATCACAATGCTATGAGCTTATATCGGATGTAAAAAATTACTGAAAAAAAAAAGGTTTGTCAAGCTCTTAAGTAAACTAGTAACTCCTTATGTCAGATTAATAAGGTTTGTAATGTTTTTGAGCAGCTGCTTGTTCCTTAGCAACGTTTGTGCTATCAGTGTGTTTTTACTGTATTAGCTCTGTTTACAGTTATTGACAGCTGCTGCTCTTGTGTCCAGCTGCTGTCGGTGGTGATCAAGCCTGTCTTATGGAACCTCTTAAAAGGTCCTTGAGTAGGGGCGGCACCATACAGAGATATACCGCCGTCCACCAGAGGGCAGGCTCCAAAAGCGGAAATATAAGGAGAAACCCAATGGCGATTCAAGATGGGCCAGGTTGACTTGATGGTGAGCTAATGGACCAGGCCTTAAAGCCTAAAGACTGTTGACTGTTGTCAGAGTTTGAAGAATTGCTTATCCCTCTGCCGGGCCTGTAGGGAGCTCCTAGTAGACCACTTATCGCAAACTCATTCAGAGTTTGTCAGCAACCCACAGTTCTACATTTGTCCCCACACAAACTCTATTGCACTTACATTGTATTGAATTGAGCTTGTGTGTGTGTTAATTGAATGGCCATTTCTTATGTATTACCTTTAATGATATCCAAGCAATTTTTATACCCTTTGTAACAAATGACCCCCAACACATAGGTTAGAAACAGGTAGTTTAATGCCTTTTCTAAAACATTTTAGAATCTGTCAGTGCTGTGCTCAGGTTTGGTTTCTCCAAGTGAACACAAGACTAATGCTTTATTAGAATTAGACCAACTGTAGAGACATTTGCAGAAATCATAAAGCCAATACAATATCAATAAAAAAAACTAAGGGAATATTATATCACAGTAAGAGTATGCAAACTGTAAATAGAGAATAAAAGTGTGACATACTATTAACACTTACACAGACTATTGCACTTAGTGGATTTGTTTGGTTACTTTACTGATGTGTAAAATCTACATTGTTTTAGTTGCATTATAAACCATGTAGAATTATTACCACACATCACACTGCAGTCTGTACTGTCTATAAAAATACATTTGTGCTAAATCAGACAGATAGAGTTAGCCCTGTTTATTTCTACCAAAGGGTTTTAGCTTGTTTGAAAATATATATATTTCTTAATTGCCAGTCTTCAACATCAGCTTCAGCTCTGCTTTTAAAGTAGAGTTTGTGTGTTACAGAGGCAGACTGAGCGGAAGAGCAGCTGCAGAGACACAGCTCAGGCATGTGTTTTGTCAAAACTGTATTTTAGTCAGGATAGACTGAGACCTCTGTAAAGTCTAATTTTCATCCTGCAGCTGTAGGGCTCTGTCTCCTGCAAGTTCTTAGACACTGTCTGTACCTGGAGAATACAGTTGTAATACAGTTGTGTGTCTCATTTATACCTCATCAGATTTGTCAAGACACTACTGTGATTCAAACAACTCATATTTTACAGACGCTGGTTGTAGGTGGTAATTATAGAATTTCTAAAAAGTCTTCCTATCGTCTTCTCTTCCTAAATGAACAAAAAAAAATACTAAATATAGATTTTACAGATCAGTAAAGAGTTTACACTTACTGTGACGTAATATCTCCATAGTTTTTTAACTAATATTATACTGGCTTTTATATTTCTGCAAAAGTCTCTACAGTTGGTCGAATTCTAATAAAGCATTAGTCCTGTGTTGACCTGGAGAAACCAAACCTGAGAACAGCACTGACAGAAACTAAAATCAAATGTTTTAGAAAAGGCATTAACCTACCTGTTACAGCTTATCTCCCTCTCATGGTTCACATACTGACCAGTGCTTCATGGAGGATACATGTTTTTTACAACCGATTAAGCTCCTTTAATGTCATAACATCATGATTACTAGCTGAAAATTGTAAGTAAACAGTGAAAACAGAGCCTTACAAGCAGCTGCTGTACTACTTAACTTAACAAACTACAGAAACAAGTGATTCATCAGATGAAAACAACACTGACACTTACCATTAAAAGTGAAATGTTTTGTTTTCAGTCTTTGCCCCCTGCTTTCTACCTATGACTGTAAAATATATCAACATTTTCCGCCCATTGCTCCCCTATTGTCGTTATGACAGGGCAATATTATTATTTAATTTATATAGCACTTTTCCACCTAGTAGGCACTCAAAGTGCTTTTCCAGTGTTACAGCTGACCACTGGAGGCAAGGTGGGTTAAGGATGGCCGCTCTACCACTGAGCTACTGCCGCCCCAATAAAATGGTGGTTACAGCCAGCCTTTTCGGCTTTTAATGCATAGTGAAACAATAGTTTTCAGAGAGCAAAAACGGGCGTATGCCAGAGTTGTCTTTTTGTACCAGGCTGTAAATATGATTTTTACACTTGTAAGGTTTCTCCTTATATTTTCGCTTTTGGAGCCTGCCGTGGACAGAGGTATATCACTGCATATTACTGTATGGTGGTGGCGCCCTTCCATAAGAGAGGCTTGCTTTCTACAAGTGCAAATCTGTTTTGAGACAGACGTGCTGAAAGAATTGTTCCAAAAGTTGAAGCAGCAGATTTGTAGTGTTGTAGCAGCTGACTTGAGAGGCTGTACTCACAGAGTGAAGGCATGTAAACAAAATTTAAATGTGTATGTTGGCATGAATATTTATTACAAGTGTATATTTTAACTTAAATTTTAATTTTTTTTCTTACAAGTTCTCAAATTGTATTTTACAATTCTTGAAGTTTTCAAATCTACATGCGCACGCATTTTGGAAAATTTCTGCCTACATACCTATGGGCTTAAACCTGATATAATGTTTTGTTTGCCACACTATAGGAAAGGTTGTGTCATCCTGAAATAAAATTGAGAGAACTGATCAAATCATGAACAGGCGTTTGGCCTCAATTCTCTCCCTCTGATCAGAGATCTGGGTCCTGCTATTTGGGCAAGGCCCATTAGAACTAGTTATTTCAACCAGAGCAACTTAATTATTTAAAAACATTTCAAAACATTTCATAGAACTTTGATTTGTTAAGAGCTATAGAGTGTTCAAGGGCTTTACATGGCAATCCCATAAAATATCAACCTTAAAAGTCTAAAACTATTCCAAGAAAAAAGCTATTAATATTAAACCATTGATTCAATTAAACAATAAACACTTCAACTTCGATCAAAATAAAAAGGCTTTATGAGGGAAATATGTTTTTTTAGATTCAGTTAAAAATACATATACACAGGCCAAGGTCCTTTTTTAAAAAAAATATGTATTTGTCAATAAATTGCTACTTCTGAAATGGAGCTTCTGGTTATTGAAAATATTAACAAGGCATCATTCTCATCGCATTATGCTTGCTTTCTTGTTTTGCACTCAGAAATGATGTTCAATTAGAGTGGGTAGCCTTAGGCAAGATAAATGTTGTATGCAGAATTAAGAAATGGTTCAGTGTGTTTTCAGTAAATTATTGTCAGGACCCTCTTGTTATGTCTAGACAAAAATAGCAATATTTTACATGGAAAAATCAATTGATTGCGAATACTCATTCTACCGAGATGGTACATAAAAGATAATCATAGCGGTCGACCTCTTTAGTAACGTAACGTTTTACGCCGCCGTAACTCTTACTTAAAATGAATAAAAATAATAAGTTTAGGTTAGCTAGGTTAACTAACTCCAGTTAGTTATGATGAAGATAGCAAACCGACGTAGACTATGCTAAAGCTAGTACTTCTTAAAAAAAAAAAAAACATTGATCACTTTTGTTTTGGATTTATATTAATAATAAACATTTACAAACTCATTTATAGTTTTACTCCTGTGGACTTACAGTAACGTTATTGTAATTTTGTTTTAATCGTAGCAAAACTTACTGTGAACCATGCTCCTCTCTGTTGTTAAACGTTGTCATGGAAACAGTTAGTGACGGAAACCAGTGGGGAAAAACATGAGTGCGTTCGTGATGAACTGCGCCTTGCATGGATTGAAAAACGGCTGCCACAGTACGTTCACACCAAACGCGAATTGCGCGAATAAATCGCGCTATTCACGGACCCAGCTCCGTGAGTTTCCATGAGCAGTACTTCCCACTGAGTCGGCCAAAGTTCGTTGACCTGTTGTCCCGTGTCGATACGAGGGTTTCCCGCAGGACAGCAACTACTGTCTCCAGTCAATATTTTATGTGAATCTGAGTAAGTATTATGTGGTGAACACCTGTCTCCTGAACAGTTATCAGTACAATCAATATTGTATTATGTCTTTAAATATGTAAATCATATTTACAATTGTATTTATAACATTGCATTGTATCTCTTATTTGTATTTATTTCTTTAATAAATAGAGCCAGCCTACAAAAGGAATCTGACTTATTGTTTCTCATTAATACCACAACACTAGTCAAGTCACAAATAACTATTTGTTCTCTTACTGTACTATTGTGGGTGTGTTTGCAATAGGATATAATAATAATTAAGAAATGTTAACTATTAGTAGTCTAGGCTTAAATAGTGAACATTTCTTATATTGTATTATAAATAAATCAGTCTGAAATATTAAAATTTATTTGTGACTAAGTACACAAACACATCAAAACCTTTGGTCATTATAAAACATTTATTTAAAAAAATATATATGGAAATATGAAACTATACACAAAACATAATGCACTATTTACAAGCAGGAATAAAAGAATCTTGCTTGGAAGAGAGAGGACTTAAAGTGAAGGAGAGGAGAACTGATAGAGTATGGTTTGTTCCCTGCAGTGACAGCTGCATCATTTTAAAAACTGCGGTGGGTTCCAAATGAAGCAGAACTGTGCTGCTTTCATTAATGAATGTATGTATTTGAAATTTGACAAATTCTTTCGTCCAAGACAGAGAAGGGACCAGACTTGAGAGAAGAGCTCATCCTCTAAACATGGAACTGGAGCTACAGCATGTGTTCGGAGAGCTCCTGAACTGGGTCTTCTCTGGGGGTTGTATAAAATTAAAAACATTATCAACTCATTAACAAACCACCAGGGTTGTGTTTGTATGTGAATGTAAGAGGCTATGAGGGCTTACTGTAAATTATTATATGATATTTATATATTGCATGTATACACCTGTGGGTACAGCAGCAGATGTAAATGGGACAGGGGAAGCAGAAGCAGCAGCAGGTTTTGACAGGGAGGACCCAGGCTCATTGGCATCAAAAGTCAGCTCTGTAATGACAATATATATACACACATAGATAAATGAGTTATCTAGTTAAAGTTAAAGTTTGAACATTACACCAGGTACAAACAACACATAGCCCCTGTGTTGCTCCACTTGTCCACACACCTCCTTTCTCTGAATGCCCTGCTGCTTCTTCTGTCTCGCCCTGGTCCTCGGGGTGGCTGTACCCCCTAGCCACAGGCCCGCTTGTCTCTTGTGGGAAGACGAGGGGTTGAGGAAAGACAGAACCGCAAAGTACTTCCACTTTTTTCCTAAACTTGCCCCTAACCCATTACTCTTCTCCATCTCTTTTATTCTCTCCTTTAAATACATGTCCCTCTAGCACTTCCACTTTTTTCTGCACACTTCCGCTGAATAAACAACACATAAACTCGTCAGTGGAAAACTAATTCTAAAGTACGGAAAATTAGTTCAGGCTTAAGCAAGCTATTTGGCTCAATATATACGACTCTAATGAATAAAAAGGCATTTTTTGCAACTTACCAGAGTTTCCGACCCCCTAACTCACTCTCTTTCGAGCAAGAACCTATAAGTTTCCTATCTCTGTAAAAGATGTATCAATGCCCACAGGCTGCCCCGATAACTCTGTCCTCCATTTTCGCTCCATTGGTAGGCCACTCACAACACCATATAATCAGAACCCAGGAAGTAGATGCCTTCACAGAACACATCAACGCAGTGAACAAGAACATCAAGTTCATCTGTGAAAATGCCATAGACAACTGCCTGGCTTTCTTAGACTGTGCAGAGGTTATTTGTGAGGACAGGACTCTCCAAGTAGAAGTTTATAGGAAGCCAACACACACGGATAAATATTTGCTGTTTGATTCCCACCACCCTCTGCAGCACAAGCTGGGAGTCACCAGGACTCTTCAACACAGAGCACAAGAGGTGCCCACAACCTCAGAAGGTAAACGGAAAAAGAAGAACACATCCGTAAAGCCCTGAGAGACTGTGGATACCCCAAATGAACTTTCAACAAAACCAAGAGGACAACAAAACCTAACAGACAGGAACCAGGGACAAAAGGGAAGGGTGTACTTATCCCTTATGTGGACAGAGTAATGTGGTTTATGCAGTTCAGTGAAGAGTGCAGTGACAGTTATGTCGGTGAAACTAAACAACAGATTCACAAGAGGATGTATCAGCACAGAAGAGCCAATCCAGAAGGACCTGAATCTGCAGTCCACCTTCACCTCAAAGAGAAAGAACATTCTTTTGAGGACAGCAATGTCTGAATTTTGGCCAGAGAGGCCAGATGGTTTGAGAGAGAGGTGAAGGAAGCCATTTTGTGAAAATGGAAAAGCCTTCTTTGAACAGAGGAGGTGGCCTAGTATTTACTGTATAACAGTGTTCTTAAACCTAAAACAAAAGAGCCTCACCGTAGAACAACAAACACAACACCTGAATGTAGCAGTGTTACTAACAACCCTCCTGAGCCTTAACGACTCTCACATCAGGAGTTCGAAGACCATTTAGGAGGTTCCATCAGAGACGATTGGCAGCGATTGTATATGCGCAGGACTGGCTCAACTCAAACGCACCCGTGGATGTATTATTGAAAAAAACACATATATCACATTTTTGCAAAGACCGTAGCAGCACCCAGTTCAAAAAGTTGCTCAGTGCCAGTTAAGCCTTTTTAATTCAAGTGTAGTTCAAACAGCATTACACTTCTACAGTATAATCTACAGGTCTTTTACTGGGGTGGATTAAGAGATTTTTTTTTATTGAAAAAGGCAATGTCTTCAAACCTGTTACCACGTGTGCATGATTCTTGTGACAAAAGAAAATCAAAAATACACTATTATAAACTTTTTTACCATGATGCATAAACATAGATAGTAAATAAAACAGCACGCTTCTCTTTTACTGTGAAAGGTTGTGGTTTCCGGTCGTTGTCAGGGACACGCTGAGGCAGAGGCACTTTATGCGAGAAAACAATAACAGAGCGGCTTCCTCTGAGAAACCAAGCCCCGCAGACACGTTTTAAACCCCAAAGCAGAGCAACCTATCAGCGGTAAACCTGACCATATTTTACGTTTGTGGTCGTTGGGGAGGATTTTTATTTCTAGCCCTTGCCATCCGCTGAGATGACGAAGCACGAGGCGTTCCGCGCTCAGCTGGCGTCTATCATGGCGGCGGTGACGGAGATTTGCGAGCTGCTGGACGACAGCTACGCCGCGCTGCAGGTGGAGCTCAGCCGCAGCCACAAAGAGAACGAAGCCTTGCGGAACAAACTGGAGCTTATCGAGACCATTGTAGCCCGTGGAAGTTACCAGGGAAACGTGGTGGTGCTTGGCGGCAGAGAGGAGCGCTACGACGGTGGGTTTAGACAGATGATGATGTGACAAATACACGTCAATATGTGTATACGTGACAATACAGTAAAACTGATTTAAAATTAGTACTGCAGCTATGTTATTTTAGTAATCAAGTTATCTATCAATTATTTGATTCGATTAATCGAGTCTAAAGATAAATACTTTTACTAAATAAGACAGCAACACATTTATTTGATGAAACGATTCAGCCCTATTTAAAATGCATTAATGCATTCCTTCTTTGTTACTTCAGTGTGTTGTAGTTAATTGATGTGAATTTGATTTAGCAGAGTCAGCTTGTCCTCTGAACGTGGTCATGGTCTGTTTTATAAAGACAGATCTTGTCTCCTATCCTCAGATCATGTCATATCTCCAAGCTTTGGATCCAAACAAAGGAAGGGTTTCAGAAGTGAAAATATTTCTACTTCAGATTCCACAAAAGAGACAAACCACAAGACAAAGCATGGGACCAAAAAGGTGAGCTGGGGTTTATTTATTTTTACCCCTACACACATACAAAAATGTAATCTGTCATAGATGCCATTATTAATATTTCTTTATTTTCTCCACCAAAGCCTTGTTTCCCTGGAGTTGTGTATTACAGGTCAGCACAGTGAACAGGGATGTCACACAAATGCCACAAAAGTTGTTTCTGTTTGAGATATAAATTGTATTTGAGACAAGCCTGCAAAAACTGATGTATTAACTAATAACTGAATGTAAACCCTTCTATGTACTGGTGCAAAAGGCTGGGCAGCGAATAAAAAGGCAGTAAACAGACCCTTTACAGTTTAGTCACAATTTCCTAATTGTCACATTCGGAGAGCTGCACTGATTTCCTACATTTTAGGTAGTCACTCTTCTCAAGTTCTCCTTGTGTTTAATGTAGATAACAAATGCAATTCACAACTTTATAGCTAGGCATAGCTGCCTCTTAAGAATTTTTTTACACCCTAGTGTTGTCACGATTCTAAAATTTTGATTTTGGTTAGATATCTGGCTTGAGTTTCACTATCCCGATACTAGAACAATACCTTAGCATCAGCCTGAAACATAATGATGGGGAAAATTTTGCTTAAGGTTCTCTCATTTGTCCTGCTCCTTCCAGGCTATTGAACTCTGTCTGTATAATTCCATAATATTCAGCTTTTTACTTCAGTCAGGGATAACAACAATCATGGTTAAAATATTCAAATAGATAAATCTTATTCCTCAACGTGAATGTGTGTCTAATATTTTCCACGCTCTGCTTTGGTGACTGCCTATAAGTGAGGAACAAATGCCAATGACATTCAGATTAAAAACTACATTAAAATGCATATTTTAATGACTGCCATAAATCTTTAATATTTTTGTCATTTTGTGACTTATGTTGCTCGTTAATTATGCAAATTAGCCACACAGCAATATGCACACTTACACAAGCCTAAAGAAGCCTGTGTCTCAGAATGTACAAGCACACCTGAGATAAAACATTTTGTATCATCTGTACACTGTCAACACTATAATAAAACCAACAGAGCCTGTGTGTTACACATTACCTTGTTAAGAAAAGAGTGTTTTCACTCACCCATTTGTTGAAAACCATTACATTTTTTCTGAACAAACATCCTGTATTTCCCTGTAAAGTTTCATTTATTACAAAATTATATTTTCTTCAAAATGATCTTGAAGAAAAAGTTTAAGCATGCTGTCGTGATCGTTATTACAATAATACAGACCTGTAAAACACTTCGGTGTCAAGTTTAAGCTACCAATCAATACAAGGCCTGGTTTGGGTTTTTTCTCAACGGGACACGCAAGCCGTGTCCTGTTCTAAAGTCCTGTTTAAAGTCCAGCTTTCATGTGCTAACTCCTTTCAGATGTAAAAAGACAAGATTTTGTTGCCGTTTTAATGGTTTTGTTTTTTTGAGTAGTTGGTAACCTTGCACTGTAGCTGGATTCTCCAGAGATTGGGGAGTTTCCAAACTTTGGTAAATCAATCTTGTATCGCGCCAAGAAAAACACTTGTGTTGAACAATGGGCTCAATTTGACCAATGCAACAAGTGTTCTCTTCTCCCTTTTGGTTATCAACATAGCTACGCTGAAAGACGTTAGCGTTGATGCAAACGGCATATCCGAAATCTTTCATACACGCTCTATTCATTGGCCAATGTCCTTATTTCATTTACCAATTTAGTGTTAGTTATTGTTTATTTTATTCTCAGATTACTTTGCAATAACTGTTACTGTTAGCGGTTTGTTGTTTCTTTATATTAGCTGCACTCTGTTTACGCTATAAATTGTATCTGTGATTGGCTTAAACAAATTTCATGGTAGGCGGAGATGGGTGCTTAATCCAATTACCTACCAAGTTTTCGACAGAAGGCGCCTACCTTTTGCAGATGCTTTCAAAAGGCCTACCCAGATGGCTCTGTGAAACAGACTATGTTCTGTGAGCAGTTCTGTCTGGCATAGTCAGGTCTCTAATTGGAATTAGAGACGAAACGTCATCACCTGAAAACTCATAAAATAGCTTTTTTTTTTACTTTTTAAAATGAATTTGGTTGTGGGTGGAAATAAGTATCATATTATGTTTCTCTTGGCCTGCTGCTGAGTTTAGGTGCTTAAGTGAGGCTGGGCAGTGAGCCTTTCGACTCTAACATCTGATCCATAGTTGTTAGAGAATCATGTGACACGGAAGATCATCTAAAATAAACATCACATAAATTGAATGCCTTAAACTAGGGATGGACAATATATTGGCTCTAATATTGCGTCAGTCTGATGAGGGAAAAAATGCCTGAGAGCCAATATTATTCTGTGTCGACTAGTTTGTTTGTGCCTGTAACGCTGTAGCACACCTGAAAGCAGCAGGCTCCATTTTGGGCCTGTGCACTTTGGTAATGCAGAGTAATGGCTTGTAAGTTCAATGCTGGAGGAGTTGCCTCGTCTGCCCAAGGATGTATTTTGCGGGGTCAAAAAAAGACAGAAGGGTTGAAATATATATTTCATCCCTTCTGTCTTGTTTTGACCCCTAGCATTAGCAAGCTAGTGTTAGTATGCAGCAATCCCACAAAAACACAAAAAGCCCTTACAATAAAAAACAAGATATTAAAGGGATTAAATGTAACTTTTTAAGCTCAAATGTTTTTTGGGGGCACGTGGTAGAGTGGTTGGCACTCCTGTCTCACAGCAAGAAGGTTGCGAGTTCAAAACATTCTCGGTCGACTCTGGTCTTTCTGTGAGGAGTCTGCATGTCCTCCCCGTGTTACCGTGGTTTTTTTCCGGGTATTCCGGCTTCCTCCCACCGACCAAAGACACGCTTTTATAGGTTAATTGCTAAATCTGAAGTGTCCCTAGTGAATGAATGTGATAGTGAATGGTTGTCTATCACTGTCTGTCTCTAAATGTCAGCCCTGCAACTGTCCAGTGTGTACCCCAAAGCTGCTGGGATAGGCTCCAGTCACCCGCAACCCCTAACGGGACAAAGCGGTAGAAAATTAATGAATATAGTTTTTATTTGCCCAAATATGAGCTGACCATAATTAGATGAGCTGAGACCTTTATTGTTTAAAACTGTTGTCTCTATGAGCCTGTAGGCTCATTTTACTGTGCAGAATTCGGGCCGGTTTTGCCGGTAAATCAACCTGGATGTGACGTAATGCGTGCTCCCGTGTACAGCTCTGACTTCCTAGTATAGCCGACATGAGAGCGAGTGTTTGTATCAAGTCAGACTCTGTGAGCAACAAAAAAAAACAACTGGCCTCTAGCAACGCCCAGACACTGACTTGGAGAAAATAAAAAAAACAATGTTTTATTAAGTGAGCCCTACATACCTTCTCTGTGTCTTCTCTGTCGGTGAGAGTATAAAACATTATTTTACTCAGTGAAGTTTGTTTTGTTTGTATATCAGAGCTGAACTTGTGAATAAGTAATATTAATCAACATTACCAACACAATGACACAATAAAACTAATAATAATATTTTGTTATTATTACAGCACTAACGTGTCCAAACAGTAAAGGTGGCCCCTTTACACCCCTCGGCAGCAGAGCAAAATTTGGGGAAATTGTCTAAAGCAGGGGTCTTCAACAGGCGGACCACGGTCTTAAAATGTGTCAGTTTCTGTGGGTGTATGTATGGATATACATTCACCTAAAGGATTATTAGGAACACCGGTTCAATTTCTCATTAATGTAAGAATCTAATCAACCAATCACATGGCAGTTCAGTGCATTCAGGGGTGTGGTCCTGGTCAAGACAATCTCCTGAACTCCAAACTGAATGTCAGAATGGGAAAGAAAGGTGATTTAAGCATGTTTGAGCGTGGCATGGTTGTTGGTGCCAGACGAGCAGGTCTGAGTATTTCACTATCTGCTCAGTTACTGGGATTTTCACGCACAACCATTTCTAGGGTTTACAAAGAATGGTGTGAAAAGGGAAAAACATCCAGGATCTGTCAGTCCTGTGGGTGAAAATGCCTTGTTGATGCTAGAGGTCAGAGGAGAATGGGCCGACTGATTCAAGCTGATAGAAGAGCAACTTTGACTGAAATAACCACTCGTTACAACCGAGGTATGCAGCAAAGCATTTGTGAAGCCACAACACGCACAACCTTGAGGCGGCTGGGCTACAACAGCAGAAGACCCCACCGGGTACCACTCATCTCCACTACAAATAAGAAAAAGAGGCTACAATTTGCACAAGCTCACCAAAATTGGACAGTTGAAGACTGGAAAAATGTTGCCTGGTCTGATCTGTCTCCATTTCGGTTAAAATCATTAAGATGGTAGAGTCAGAATTTGGCGTAAGCATAATGAGAACATGGATCATCATGCCTTGTTACCACTGTGCAGGCTTGTGGTGTAATGGTGTGGGGGATGTGTTCTTGGCACACTTTAGGCCCCTTAGTGCCAATTGGGCATCATTTAAATGCCACTGTCTACCAGAGCATTGTTTCTGACCATGTCCATCCCTTTATGACCACCATGTACCCATCCTCTGATGGCTACTTCCAGCAGGATAATGCACCATGTCACAAAGCTCAAATCATTTCAAATTGGTTTTTTGAACATGACAATGGCTGTGTCCCAAATTCAGGGTCTACATCCTTCGGAGTCTTCATTTGAAGGATGTTACGTCACAGCGCCGCGACGAAGGCTGTCCAAATTCGTAGGACCCTTTAAATGTGGCCCACAAATACGTCCTCCTTTTCCCCGAATTGGAAGGATGGGTGTGGTGGATCCTTTCCCGTCCTACCTATCCCATAATTCTTTTCGGCAGAGCGTAATGGCCAATGAAGCGAGCGGTAGCGGAGTGGGAGAGGAGTATGCTTTTAGATGTAATTTTTTTAAAACTGGCTTTTAAAAAAATATATAATAGTTTTTCAGTGGTTGTCTAGTTAGGCATTTTTTTGCGTCAAGTATTTATTTTTTTTACATTTGTACTTACAAAAAAAACATTACTTTCGTAAACTAGCTTCTTCCTTACTGCCTGTGTGAATATCCCCTTTCACACAGCTAATTTGTTAGTGATTGAAGCTGTTTTTAACGCTTCCAGGGACGAAAAAGTAGACAGAAGTTTTTATAAAGCTCCTGGGAGAGAACGCTTCTTGCTTAGCGCTGTCATGGTTGCTAGGCGACAGGACATGAGCAACGGGTAAGGGAGGGAACTGAAAGAAGGGTAGTCTGTCCAAATTCACAAACACCGACTTCCGGGTTTTGCGGTCGTCAGAGGACCCCTCCTCCTTCAACTGGGTAGGAAGGATCCTAAGAAGGATGTAAACCCTGAATTTGGACACAGCCAATGAGTTCAACGTACTAATATGGCCCCCACAGTCACCAGATCTCAACACAATAGAGCAGTGGTTCTCAAACCTTTTACACCAAGTACCATTTTAAAATATTTACACCATAATGACCAACATTTAAATACAGTAGCATAGTAGGCCTAATTATTCGGCTAATGTTAAAAAACAAAGCAGTTTATTCCAAATAAGTAAATGTATTATTGTTAAACACTGTAAATGCACAGTTTGAACATCAACACTGCATTTGCATACTGATAAATAAAATTAATGTATTAAACATAAAAGTTTAATAAAAACTGTACTGTACTTAAATTGTTTTTTAATTTTTTAAATAAAATTAAATATGATGCGTGTCATCTCTTTGGCTAAAGGTAGACACAGGCTTACCGGCTTTGGCGATCCGGAGGCTGGCACGATATGAAGCTTCCTGTGCTTTGATTATGGCTATACCACAGGATTGAATGGTCTTTGAATGCTTCAGTTCATCACGTTTTTGTAAAAAAAAAAAAAAAAACTGGTTTGTTCTTAAGTGCCGTGTGTTTGGTTGTTACACACTGCGGCCTGGGCTCGTCCTCTCTCCCGCTACTAATAAATCCAAATTTGATGTAGTTCGAGTCATAATTTGTCACTGTTTTGTACCGTTTGCTGCTGCTGCTAGCAGATGCTTCGGTGACATCGCTGGCGCTATCAAAGCCACTGTTTGCACTTGTGCTCGGTTCACGTTTGTCCATTTCAGTTCTTGTGCTGGACACTTTTTCCTCCTGATCCAAATTTCTCTTACCAGATTGAAGCCGCAATAGCAGTTTTGTTGAACTTTTTATAATTTATCCACCTCCACCTTTTCCCATCACAGCCAATTCATATTTAATTCAGAGTTTCCTCTCCGTACCACTAGTGGGAGCCTGTACCACACTTTGAGAATCGATGCAATTGAGCATCTTTGGGATGTGGTTGAACGGAAGCTTCGTGCCCTGGATGTGCATCCCAACAATTTTCCATCAACTGCAAGATGCTATCCTATCAATATAGGCCAACATTTCTAAAGAATGCTTTCAGTACCTTGTTGAATCAATGCCATGTACAATTAAGGCAGTTCTAAAGGTGAAAAGGGGTCAACACAGTATTAGTATGGTGTTCCTAATAATTCTATAGGTGAGGTTATATCTTTATATTTATAGCTATATATCGAGAGAGAGATTTATATGTAGTATGTAGGTTAAATGTTTGAAGTAGCTGTTAAAAGGCTATGGACAATAAACTGTATATTTAAAACTGCAATTGCTGTAAAAGCATTTCTGCAAGCAAGGGGAAGCCGTGTACAAAAAAGAAGGGTTTGAGCCAGCATGCTCAGGATAAATCCTGCCCGGTGCTGCCATAAGAGCCCTCTTGCAGAGACCTGAACATGCTATTGGGTAGATGGCCCCAATCCTTTGTGGCACATTAATGGAAAACACAAACTGATATGTGGAGTGCTCTAGAAATTCTCTCCCACAATGCCAATCTAATGATCTGTTTTTAGATGGAAGCTATAGACGGCTTTAGTCGAATGGTGGTCTTCCTTTATGCTGCAAACAATCACAGCGGCACTGTGTTAGATGCTTTCTTTAGCTGTTGTCCAGTATGGAATGCCTTCCAGGGTTAGAACAGATCAAGGGGGAGAAAATAATGCTATATGTCTAATGATGAACATCATCAGAGGTTTTGATTGAGGAAAGGCACTCAGAGGCAGGAGCACCCACAATCAAAGGATTGAGAGGGAACCTCTCGCGTGGACTTACAAATGTTTACTATAAACTGTTTTACTTTCTGGAAGATGAGGGCATTATTAATATGGAAAAGGAAAAGCATCTCTGGGCTTTCCATTATGTTTACCTTCCTCAAATCAACAGAGACTTGGCATACTTTGCAAAACAATGGAATCATCACGGTTTAAGAACAGAGCACCACATAAGCACAATGCAGATTTTTGTCAGGGGTTGCCTGCAGCTACAAGGTCGACAATCAATTGCAATGCAAGACATTCATTGTGCGCTTGCCAGCGACAGTGACTCCAGTGACACTGCTCTGAATGATACAGCAGCTCCAGCTTAAGTCTCTGTTGCCACGTTCGCTGCTTCTACACCCACCTCTATCACCAATGCACCTGAATTGCTGTTGGACTGGCCAGAAAGGATTACTGGCCAAATGCTCTGATACAGCAAATAGCAGTACAGTTTGATCCACTTGGTGGACCCAGGGGAGAATGTGGACTGCAGATCATTTCTGATGCAGTAACATTTTTGGAATCTGCAACATCCCAAATTTAGATGAATTTAAATGACTCTACTTTGTGTAAAAACTGTAAATTCAATAAAGTTTAAATGTCTTCATCACTGATGGTCATGCATTTTAATTATAAAACAATATGTTTTATGTTTTTGGGTTAATTTGTGTGCTGAAATTGTTAATTTAAATAATTTAGATTATTTTAGTTGCTTTATTATTTGTAATCTGATCTTGGTTTTTTGGATCTTTTTTGTTAAAAAGTTTGGATTGTGAGTGATTTTACTTGTCTTTTGGGGAAAAGGTAGGCCTACAGTTTAGTTTATTCCAGTAATTCATACTGTCATTCTGTCTTTAGGTAAGACTAAGTGTCTTGCCTCCAGTAGTGTGCCAGCTGTAACACTGGTGAATTGAATCTTAAGTTGCTTTGTCTGCTAAACAATGCTTTTGTGCTGCCACCCGCTGTTATCAAATGGTAACTACATAATTCATTTTATTTATTTGGTACTTTTTATTTTTGGATCAACCTGTCCAAATACTTCCTGATTTCTCTCAAAAGGCATAATCCCAGTGCTGGCCAACTAAACAGTTGTGCTGTGCCTACAGGACCAATGTATAGTCATATACAGTATGAAGCTATTCTGTACATCGAATGTACTATCAAATGCAAAATCACAATTATTAGCAGCAACCCTACCATTTCTTCAAACCCACTGCTAGTTAGAGTTATACTTTATTGCTACTAATATAATTACTTACAAGCTATAATGCAATTCAATAGGATATTCACATTTATAAAGGTGGAAGAATAGAGAAAAACATGTGTATGAATACTCTCTTTATTGTTGAACATGCTGGAAAAAGGCATATTAAGAAACGTGATAGACTGGCATCATTTACTTCGAATCAGTGATCACCTAGCCTTGTCTGCTTGAGCTATGTTCTCATTGGGTGAACTGCCTTCAATCTTAGTGGCTACTCAAATTTTAGGGTGGGAGTCATCATAGAATAAATAGAGCGCCATGGCACATTATTTGCGGGATGGCACACTTCAAACGCGCAGTGGCATATTGCATAAAAAAATGCCAAGGGGCATGGCAACTACTGCCAGCGTAACACGTAAAAAGTGGTTCAGAAACAATGGAAAACGACGTTGCATGCTTTTTATGGCGCTTTGATAGTTGGAACGCCGCTTTTTACATGTGTTCTTCGGGTTTACAGGCGTATTTGCGCCGTTTTAAAGTACAATGCCCCTTTTGCTTGCCATACTGTTGCTCCAATTACTAAGTCGTGCACGTACGTAGGAGCACACGTCAGCGAGAGCGAGGAGGACACTGACTGTAGTTCTCCTAATGGCCACTGTTATCAGTGACTGTTCTGAAACTTTCGCAATACCCCTATAAGCAGAGATTTTGTTAAAGCTAAAACTATAACCTATAAGAAGAATAGAAATGATTGGGGTACAATGTGATTGCACAGTTTATAGGCAAATGTGCATTTTTATAAAAAAAATAAATGATTTATTTCTTTTTTATTCAGTAGCCTAAAGTAATGGCTATCAATATTAAACAATGAAATATCAGATATCGGCATCTGAAAAAATCCATATTGGGCCAACCCTACCTAAAACTCTCATAAGTTAAAACAAATTGCATGTTTTGTATTAGCACAGTGGTCCCCAGACATTTCCTCCAGCTCTTCCGGGGAGTTACCGAGTCGATCCCAGGCCAGCCAAGAGACCTAGTCCCTCCAGGAGTCCTTTGGGCCTCCTCCCGGTGGGACATTCCTGGAACACCTCCCCAGGGAGGCGTCCAGGAGGCATCCGAAAACAGATGCCCGAGCCACCTCAGCTGGCTTCTCTCGATGTGAAGGGGACCGAGCTCCTCACCCCATCTCTAAGGTAGCGCCCCCCCACCCTGCAGAGAAAGCTCATTTCGGCTGCCTGTATCCGGGATCTTATTCTTTGGGTTAAGACCCAAAGCTCATGACTATAAGTGAGAGTATATCGACTGGTAAATCGAGACCTTTGTCTTTCGACTTAGCTCCTTCTTTTCCATGACAGACCGGTACATTGACTGCATCACTGCAGAAGCTGCCCTCATCCATTTGTCAATCTCACGTTCCCTCCTTCCCTCACTTGTGAACAAGGGTGCAAGTCACCCTTTTCTGACTGAAAACCATGGTCTCGGACTTGGAGGTACATTCCAGCCGCTTCGCATTTGGCTGCAAACCGTCCCAGTGCACACTGAAGGTCCTGGCTTGATGGAGCCAACAGTACAAAATCATTTGCAACAAGCAAAGGAGATCCTGCGGTCCCCAAACCAGTCTCCCTCCGGCACCTGGCTGCGTCTAGAAATCCTGTCCATAAAAATAATGAACAGGACCGGTGACAAATGAACCCAGGAACAGGTCTGACTTACTGGCGGCCTTGACCGTTAAGCACAGAGATTGTTCCAGATTCTCTGAATCTTTGGATGATATTAAGCTCTGTAGATGATGATAACCTCAAACTCTTTGCAATTTTTCTCTGAGAAACTCCTTTCTGATATATACGCATATGTTTCGCTGCAGCAAACTATTATTGATACTTGTCCTAACTTTTTTTAATGTGTAGCTCTCATGAAATCCAAAATGAGGCAATATTTGGCATGACATTTCAAAAGGTCTCACTTTCAACATTGGATATGTTATCTATGTTGTATTTTGAAGGAAATATTGAAATTTGAAACTTGCACGTCCTTGCATTGTGTTTTTTTTTTTTTTTTTTGACAATTTGTACAGTGTCCCAACTTTTTGGGAATTCGGTCTGTAGCAATTTGCAGAGTTTGACCAGTGTTTTCTTTTTCTCCAGGACACGTTGGCTGCAGATGAATCCATCAGTGCAGACGTGGGGTTGATAAAAAAGGAAAAAACAGAGGAAGTGGACAGTAACACACCTACAGAACCTGTCAGCACAAACGGTCAGAAAATGACCTCACTTGACCATTTGTTTATTAGAAGATTTAGTGCAGTTTCCTGCATGAGCCCAATATTGGTTGTTTAATTTGATCCATTTATTTATGTCCTTCATGTTTATGTTTTTGCTCAGTCTATGAGCGACTAAAAACTCCATCAGCAGAAAGGCCTGGAGAGGCATTCAAAAAATAATATGTTATGCATTCTTCAGAGACAAATTGAATGAAATGAAGTGAACACTTAAACTAAAGGAGTTTATAGGTTTACTCTTGGGAAGAGGCAGGTTTGAGATGTATTCCTGCATAATTGGGAAGTCTCTTTAGAAGACCCACCTTTTATTTCCAAGACTGAATTAAATAGAATAGAACTTTGTCCACCAAAGTGAAAATTTTCCATTGGCTCACCAGTACATAAATCGGCCGATCACTGCCGATCACAGAATGGCAGGGGAATGGGAATCTTTTATCTATACGCATGCAGAGTTTGCACCATTTGTAGAAATGAAACTAACTCTAAATTAACTGTATTGAGAGAAAAAAACTGTAGACAAAAAAATAGGCTAGAGTCAAGATCTTGAAGAACCACCAAGTGTTTATTTTAGAAAATGAGATAAGGCTACTTTAGGCCATCTTTCCCAAATGGTTTGGTTTCTCATACTCTGCATATTCATTTGTATGGCGTGTTCTAAGATGCCTAATCATGTTAGTGGTGTTAAAATGACGTTGCTTGCTTCCACCTCGAGGGATTTCATCACGACATGCATTGCAAACTTTACAGACGGGAGAGCTCATGTTGCCACTGACAAGCTCTGCCCTGCGCCGTGCAAGCACGCAGTGTTGCCAACTATTTATTCACATAGTCTCTTCTACTGTATTTTATTATGATAAAGCCGAATGTCCCAATAAAGCTCTTCTCATTTCTCATCTCAATTAAGTAATAAGCACACGAGAAGAATGGAAATCAAAACGGTCAAACTAAATTCTTCGTCTGTGTTGCCAGCGGCGGCTTGCTAAGTTGCCGCACATGCGCGATTCATTTTCACTCTGGATGTGGAGGGGAGAACAACTCCTGCTCTGACTGCAGCTTGGAGGGGCTGCTGCGTCTGTGAGTGCATTGGGATGGGGGCGGGACCAGCAGCAGCACCCGCTGCTTGTTGAGAAGAGTAAGAACGATGTGTGCTTTCACTTCAGAGAGTCTCCAAAAGTCTCCAGAAAAAGTCGTTAAATTTGTTGCTACTCGCTTTTTTGAAAGTGTGTCGCTAGAGGGGTCTGAATACTCGCTAAATATAGCGACAAAGGCGCTAAGTTGGCAACACTGCATGCATGTGTGAAAAAGTCGCACTATTTACGTCTTGATCGGCGCTTTTCGGGTTCGCCGATCAAGCTATTTTTAGTCAATATCGGCCGATCATGTTTGGTGGCCGATCAATCGGAGCATCACTATTAAAAATAGTCCTGTACTGCTGTACAGCTGGCTTAGTTGTTTCTGGGGTTTCTGTCTTATAAGCCATCGACACAATTTTGTGCAGTCTCTTTTTTGATCTGAAGGGTTGGATGGTTAAACCATGTGTGAAAAGATAAAACGTTACGACACTTTTAACAACTGACTTTCAAAATTTGTGGGCTGACCCCGAGGCTAATGTACTTCCTCAGAAGGTACAGCCGTTGTGAGCGTTTTATATAAATGTACTCAGTGTTTTTAGAGAAGTATAGTTGAGGGTCTAAAATTGTCCCACAAAATTTAAAAAAAATTGACGATCTCAACACTCTGACCATTAACAAGGTGGCCGCGGGTCCTTAAAAAGTCTTAAATTACATTTCCTGAAAATAAGGCCTTAAAAAGTATTATTTTGTCTTATTTTCAGATTTGATGGGTCTTAAATATTTTTTCTCATGTCACCGCGAAAATGCAGTCAGTCTGTTCAGCCAAATATATTTCTTCCCAGTAGTCTATGCGCTGCGTTGTTTATGGTTAGTTCGGAACGTAACAATAATAACGGAGATTACTGCTCAGCTTTTGATTACTTTAGCGAGTGTAGCCTGAAATAACATTTTTTACTCTAGCTAGTCGATAGATGTTTTTTCCGGATTTATTCAGCCGAAGTCAGCTTCCCGCTTGACCAATACAGATTAGCTAATCTACTGAGCTATAGCTGGGCTTGATAGCCTGCTCCCGCAAACTTATTTTTACCCAGTACCCATTGCTTGGCCTGATGTCAGCATCCCGCCAACTAATGATATCATATTCAGAGTATCGCCTGTAACTTGCTCCGCTAAGTCAGTTTCTAGAATTCTGACAGTTACAGCGATACGGCATGCCTACAGACACTGATCAGTGGGAGGAAGAGACAAAAGGCAACACGCTGGTTTCGTGGTTCTGTTCCCTCTTTCTCAAAGCTTTATTGTAAACGCACAGTTTATATACAATGGCAGTGTGACCTTACATGGTAATGGTGCATCTACCAATCACAGAATACATTCAGAGTAAAAACAGATGTTTCCTGGGCAGCAAAGCAGTGTGTCCATATATGGAAGTCTATATGCTCAAAGCATCCTGTCCACACATGGAGGCACATAGCCATGTACAATGTCCTAAAATGGGTAGTCTAACTAAAGCCCTTAATAACTACAATGAAGTCATAAGCACTCCAAAACTCATCTACTTAAGATTTAACCGTTACAAACTAGATTAAAAAGGATACAAACTATATTAAAAAGGATGTCATTCCAATATATGATTAAAATAACATTTTACTTATAGCATAGCATAGCCTATACAGCAACGGTTGATATAGTAGGTAGCTAATATTGCTAGCAACATGGGGAAATGCAAGTTCAATAACAAATGGCTTGAAAAGAACGAGTATTCTTGGTTAAGGTCAGTTCCTGGAAATGCTTACGAAGCATACTGCATTGTGTGTCTGAAGAATTTTCAACTTGGGACAATGGGGATCAGAGCGGTGGAATCGCATGTGCAAAGCAAAAAACATCAAACTCACGTTAAGTCAAGCCAGCAGCCTGCAATTGCTAGTTTCTGCTCCACAATTTCCTTCGCTAGCAACGATGTCAACGCTACAATGCTGGATGTTACACAGCCAACAATCCCACCTGACATCCGTGCAATTTGTGGCTCTACGCCAACACTCCGGACAGAGGTGATTTGGGTGCTGAGAACTGTGACAAGCCACCATTCATACAGGTCTAATGACTGAATTAAATTAGTCTTCAAAGCTATGTTTCCAGATTCGGCGCTAGTACAGTCATTTACCTGTGGAAAAGACAAGACCAGATACGTGGCTAAATTTGGATTGGCGCCATATATATATATATATATATATATATATATATATATATATATATATATATATATATATATATATATATATATATATATATATATATATATATATATATATATAAAAAACTTTGTCCTTCACCCTCCGCGGGTGGTCTCATCCTTCGAGCTCGGGTACTCTACCAGAGGCCTGGGAGCTTGAGGGTTCTGCGCAGTATCTTTGCTGTTCCTAGTACTGCACTTTTCTGGATTGAGATGTCTGGTGTTCTTCCAGGGATCTGCTGTAGCCACTCTTCCAGTTTGGGGGTCACTGCCTCGAGTGCTCCGATGACCACGGGCACCACTGTCGCCTTCACCTTCCAGGTATTTTCTAGCTCTTCTCTGAGCCCTTGGTATTTCTCTAGTTTCTCATGTTCCTTTTTTCTGATGTTGCAATCACTTGGTATTGCCACATCAACCACAACGGCTTTCCTCTGCTGTTTGTCCACCACCACGATGTCTGGTTGGTTTGCCATTACCATTCTGTCAGTCTGAATCTGGAAGTCCCACAGGATCTTGGCTCGGTCATTCTCTACCACCTTTGGAGATGTTTCCCACTTTGACCTTGGGGTTTCCAGTCCGTACTCCGTGCAGATGTTCCTGTACACTATGCCAGCCACTTCGTTATGGCGTTCCATGTATGCTTTCCCTGCCAGCATCTTACACCCTGCAGTTAAGTGTTGGATTGTCTCAGGGGCCTGTTTGCACAGCCTACACCTTGGGTCTTGTCTGGTGTGGTAGATCTGGGCCTCTATTGCTCTGGTGCTCAGGGCTTGTTCCTGTGCAGCCATGATGAGTGCCTCTGTGCTGTCCTTCAGTCCTGCCCGTTCTAGCCATTGGTAGGATTTCGTGATATCAGCCACTTCAGTTATGTTCCGATGGTACATCCCATGTAGGGGTTTGTCCTCCCATGACGGTCCCTCCTCCAGCTCCTCTTCCGCTGTTCCCCATTGCCTGAGACATTCACTAAGCACGTCATCTGTTGGGGCCTTATTTTTGATGTACTTGTGGATCTTGGATGTTTCATCCTGGATAGTGGCTTTCACACTCACTAGTTCACGGCCGCCTTCCTTACAGCTAGCGTACAGTCTCAGGGTGCTGGATTTGGGATGAAACCCTCCATGCATGGTGAGGAGCTTTCGTGTCTTAACGTCTGTGGTCTGTATCTCTTCCTTTGGCCACCTTATTATTCCCGCAGGGTATCTGATCACTGGCAGGGCGTAGCTGTTTATTGCCCGTGCCTTGTTCTTGCCATTGAGCTGAATTCTTAGGACTTGCCTTAGTCGTTGGAGGTATTTGGCAGTTGCTGTTTTCCTTGTTACCTCTTCAAGGTTGCCATTTGCCTGTGGTATTCTAAGGTACTTGTAACCATCCTCAATGTCTGCTATTGTTCCTTCTGGTAGTGAGACCCCTTCTGTGTGGACTACCTTCCTTCTCTTTGTCACCATTCGACTACACTTCTCAAGCCCGAATGACATCCCAATGTCAGAGCTGTAGATCCTGGTGGTGTGGATCAGTGAGTCGATGTCCCACTCGCTCTTAGCGTATAGCTTGATGTCATCCATGTAGAGGAGGTGACTGATGGTGGCCCCATTCCTGAGTCGGTATCCATAGCCAGTCTTGTTGATTATTTGGCTGAGGGGGTTCAGACCTATGCAGAACAGCAGTGGGGACAGAGCATCTCCTTGGTATATGCCACATTTGATGGATACTTGTGCAAGTGGCTTGCCATTGGCCTCAAGGGTGGTTTTCCATAGTCTTAGAGTCCTGTTGATTTTGTACATCTCCAAGCATTCAGTGATCCATGTGTGTGGCATTGAGTCATATGCTTTCTTGTAATCAATCCAGGCAGTGCACAAGTTGGTGTGTCGGGTTCTGCAGTCTTGGGTGACTGTTCTGTCAACCAGGAGTTGGTGTTTGGCTCCTCTGGTTTCTTTGCCGATGCCCTTCTGTGCTTTGCTCATGTATTGATCCATGTGCCCACTTATCTTAGCCGTGATGATGCCTGACATGAGCTTGCATGTTGTGGAGAGACAGGTTATTGGCCGATAGTTGGATGGGACTGTACCCTTTGTGGAATCCTTCAGGATCAGGATTGTACGCCCTTCGGTAAGCCATTCAGGGTGCGTCCCATCCCTTAGCAGCTGGTTCATTTGTGCTGCAAGGCGCTCGTGGAGTGCAGTGAACTTCTTTAGGCAGTAGGTGTGGATACTGTCAGGGCCCGGTGCTGTCCAGTTTTTCATACCTGAGACTCTTTCTTGGATATCTGCCGCTGTGATGGTAACTGGATTCTGTTCAGGGAGGTTGCTGTGGTCCTCTCTCAGAGCCACCAGCCACTGTGCATCGCTGTTGTGTGATGCCTCTCTCTCCCATATACTT
Source organism: Neodontobutis hainanensis (assembly GCA_024349245.1). NCBI lineage: Eukaryota > Metazoa > Chordata > Actinopteri > Gobiiformes > Odontobutidae > Neodontobutis > Neodontobutis hainanensis. Next base: position 121,231 of record JALDNG010000299.1, read on the forward strand.
TTCCAGTATTGTTCAGTTTCCAGCCTTGGTGGGTCGGCACTGCTGTTATTTTTACCCTGCCACTGAGCGTACACTTTCGCAGGTTGAGTTGCGACCAGCCGGTTTATTCTTCTAGCTTCATTCTCTCTTGTGTACCTCTTTCGGCGGCTGGCCAAGGCTTGGAGCCTTTGTTTGGCAGTTTCAAGGTTCAGGTATTGGCATCTGGTTGTACCTATTGGGTACTTGTTTTCTCATTGTACCTCTTTTGGCCTCTGTCAGTTGGCTCACTTCTCTCCGTGCCTTCTTGATTTTAGCCTCCATCCTTTGTTTCCATGGTGGGTACTGTTTCTCATGGTTGCTCTTATAGCCAAGCATCTCGAGGATCACTGCTGCTGAGGTGTATATCAGCTCATTGGTTTCAGTGATGGTTGTGGTAGGGATCGCACTCAATGCTGCATTCACATCTTCTAGGAGATTTTCTGATGGTACTTCACTTAGCCGTTGTAGTTGGCTTCGGGGTTGCCTTTTATTCATCCTAGCCATGATCTTGTCTTTCAGGTCAGTCGCTGCCTCGTTCAACGTTATTGCACTTGTTGGGGTTTCGTACCCAATCTCTGGTTGGGGAGCCCTCCTTGACTCCCCTCTGACCTCTCGTCCTGGCTCCCCCTTGCCGTAGCATTTGTGTTGTATCTCGTCAATCTCAAGTTGTGATAGCAGTTGCCGCTTGTGGATGCTGGAACACTGAGCTACTAGTTGCTTCGATGTAAGCGTGGACTGTGGGTTTCGAAGTAACCATTCATCCCACATCCTCTTCATGTAACCCCTCTGACTGGGGTTACTGGAGTAGTAGCATTCCAACAGAGCCTTGTTATCGCATCTCGCCCATCTCCGTATTGTTCTTGTTCCTGTTCCTGTTCTTGTTCCAGTGACCCATTTGTCATCAAGTTGCTCTGGTTCCCCAACACCTGACGCAGACCTTGTTTGGCCGGTCGCCGTCTGATCCGGCTTCTCATAGCATTTATTGTCTCTCATAATTTTTTATGAGGTAGGCAGTAGCGTGAAGGGTCTTGCCTAAGGACCCATTTGTTAATGTATCATAATAGTTAAGCTTTTCTGAGTTATGAAGTGAATAACAACTATGGATAGGGCACTATGTTAATTAGACAAGTTAAAATAAATAAAATAATAAAAACAGCCAAATTGAGTTTTAGAATTATAGTAGAGTCTGGTGTTTACATGTCATGTCAAATTATTGTCCATCCATCCATCTTCTACCGCTTATCCGGGGCCGGGTCGCGGGGGCAGCAGTCTAAGCAGAGAAGCCCAGACTTCCCTCTCCCCAGACACTTCCTCCAGCTCTTCCTGGGGGATACCGAGGCATTCCCAGGCCAGCCGAGAGACATAGTCCCTCCAGTGTGTCCTAGGTCTTCCCCGAGGTCTCCTCCCGGTGGGACATGCCCGGAACACCTCCCTAGGGAGGCGTCCGGGAGGCATCCGAAACAGATGCCCGAGCCACCTCAGCTGGCTCCTCTCGATGTGAAGGAGCAGCGGCTCTACTTTGAGCTCCTCCCGAGTGACCGAGATCCTCACCCTATCTCTAAGGGAGCGCCCCGCCACTCTGCAGAGAAAGCTCATTTCGGCCGCCTGTATCCGGGATCTTGTTCTTTCGGTCATGACCCAAAGCTCATGACCATAGGTGAGAGTAGGAATGTAGATCGACTGGTAAATCGAGAGCTCCTTCTTCACCACGACAGACCGGTACATCGACCGCATTACTGCAGAAGCTGCACCGATCCGTCTGTCGATCTCACGCTCCTTCCTTCCCTCACTCGTGAACAAGACCCCGAGATACTTAAACTCCTCCACTTGAGGCAGGAGCTCTCCACCAACCTGGAGGGAGCAAGCCACCCTTTTCCGACTGAGAACCATGGTCTCAGACTTGGAGGTGCTGATTCTCATCCCAGCCGCTTCACACTCGGCTGCAAACCGTCCCAGTGAACATTGAAGGTCCTGGCTTGATGGAGCCAACAGGACAACATCATCTGCAAAAAGCAGAGATGAAATCCTGTGGTCCCCAAACCAGACTCCCTCCGGCCCCTGGCTGTGCCTAGAAATCTTGTCCATAAAGATAATGAACAGGACCGGTGACAAAGGGCACCCCTGCCGGAGTCCAACATTCACCGGGAACAGGTCTGACTTACTGCCAGCAATGCGAACCAAGCTCCTGCTCTGGTCGTACAGGGACCGGATAGCCCTTAGCAAAGGGCCCCGGACCCCATACTCCCAGAGCACCCCCCACAGGGCACCGCGAGGGACACAGTCGAATGCCTTCTCCAGATCCACAAAGCACATGTGGACAGGTTGGGCAAACTCCCATAAACCCTCCAGCACCCTGGAGAGGGTATAGAGCTGGTCCAGTGTTCCACGACCGGGACGAAAACCGCATTGTTCCTCCTGGATCTGAGGTTCGACTATCGGCCGCATTCTCCTCTCCAGTACCCTGGCATAGACTTTCCCGGGGAGGCTGAGGAGTGTGATCCCTCTGCAGTTGGAACACACCCTCCGGTCCCCCTTCTTAAAAAGAGGGACCACCACCCCGGTCTGCCAGTCCAGAGGTGCTGTCCCCAAACGCCACGCGATGTTGCAGAGGCGTGTCAGCCAAGACAGCCCCACAACATCCAGAGACTTGAGGTATTCAGGGCGTACCTCATCCACCCCCGGTGCCTTGCCACCGAGGAGCTTCCCAACTACCTCAGTGACTTCAGCCCGAGTGGTGGACGAGTCCACCTCTGAGCCCTCGGCCTCTGCTTCCTCAGTGGAAGACGTGATGGTGGGGTTGAGGAGATCCTCAAAGTATTCCTTCCACCGTCCAACAATATCCCCAGTTGAGGTCAGCAGATTCCCACCTCCACTGTAAACAGTGTTGGCAGGGCACTGCTTCCCCCTCCTGAGGCGCCGGACGGTTTGCCAGAATTTCTTCGAGGCCGACCGATAGTCTTTTTCCATGGCCTCCCCGAACTCCTCCCAGACCCGAGTTTTTGCCTCCTCAACCACCCGTTCTGCAGCTCGCTTGGCCTGCCGGTACCTATCAGCTGCCTCAGGAGTCCCACAAGCCAACCAGGCTCGATAGGTCTCCTTCTTCAGCTTGACGGCTTCCCTTACTTCACGTGTCCACCACCGGGTTCGGGGATTGCCGCCACGACAGGCACCGGAGACTTTGCGGCCACAGCTTCGAGTGGCTGCGGCGACAATGGAGGTGGTAAACATGGTCCACTCAGGCTCAATGTCTCCAGCCTCCCTCGGAATCTGGTCGAAGCTCAGTCGGAGGTGGGAGTTGAAGATCTCTCTGACAGGGGACTCAGCCAAACGTTCCCAACAGACCCTCACAGTACGTTTGGGTCTGCCAAGTCTGTCCGACCTTCTCCCCCGCCATCGGATCCAACTCACCACCAGGTGGTGATCAGTTGACAGCTCCGCCCCTCTCTTCACCCGAGTGTCCAAGACATACGGTTGAATGTCAGATGAAACAACTACAAGGTCGATCATCGACCTCTGGCCTAGGGTGTCCTGGTGCCACGTGCACTGATGGACACCCATATGGTTGAACATGGTGTTCGTTATGGACAAACTGTTGCTAGCACAGAAGTCCAATAACAGAACACCACTCGGGTTCAGATCAGGGGGGCCGTTCATCCCAATCACGCCCCTCCAGGTGTCACTGTCGCTACCCACGTGAGCGTTGAAGTCCCCCAGTAGAACGATGGAGTCCCCGGTTGGAGCACTTTCCAGCATCCCTCCCAGAGACTCCAAGAAGGCCGGGTACTCTGCACTACCATTTGGCCCGTAAGCACAAACAACAGTGAAGCTCAGGCTCCGTACCCGCCAGCGAGGTGACATTCCATGTCCCTAGAGCCAGATTCTGTGTCCGGGGATTGGGTTGTCGAGGCTCCCGCCTTCGACTGCCACCCAATCCACATTGCACCGGCCCCTTATGGTTCCTCCTGCAGGTGGTGGGCCCACGGGAGGTCGGTCCCACGTCGCTCTTTAGGGCTGAGCCCGGCCGGGCCCCGTGGGGAAAGACCCGGCCACCAGGCGCTCGCATATGAGCCCCAACCCCGGGCCTGGCTCCAGGGTGGGGCCCCGGTTGCGCCATACCGGGGGACGTAACGGTCCTTGATTTTAAACTGTCCATAAAGGGTTCTGAACCGCGCTTTGTCTGGCCCGTCACCTAGGACCTATTTGCCTTGGGAGACCCTACCAGGGGCATAAAGCCCCCGACAACATAGCTCCTAGGATCATCCGGGCACTCAAACCCCTCCACCACGATAAGGTGGCGGTTCAAGGAGGGGTCAAATTATTGTACTAATAAATATAATTTTGGACCGCAATGACATTTTTGTGTTATCTTTTTGCATTACACACATTTCTAAATGTTTTTAAACTCAACTGATTGTCATGTTACCATACTGTTCATTTTGAACAGTGTGTTTACTTGAAAAGATTACTGTATATTTACACTATTTTTCATTTTATCATACTAATACTAACCCTTTCCATGTTTTTTTTTTATTTCTCAACCTCACTTGATATTAATTCTTACAGCGCTCTTATTTAATGTTTTATTTTCATAATAATAGGATTTCATCCTATTATTCACTAGAATTTCTCTTTGCTTCTTCTTTAGATCTCTTCTTAACAATATTGTTTTAGTTGTTATAACCAATTTTCCATCACTTTTAAAACCCTAAATCTTGTTAATACTTGCTATTATCCTTTTTTCAGGGCTCCGTGTACACGCACTCACTCACTGTGTGGTGACTTTTTTTTTTTTTTGACCCACTTCTATGGTTTTAAACCCCATTAGGTCTTATATGCTGATCTAGGTTCCTTTGAGGTGAGTTTTTAAAGCAGTCTTTTCCTACTTGTTACTCCCCAAAGCTGCACTAACAGACACCTATCCCAATCTAGCAGAAATAAAAAGGTCTGCTCACTCTTGATGTTTTTGGTCTCCACGTCTGGAATGCTTCTTCTGGGTAGTTAAGCAGAAAGAGAACCACTATTGCTCAGATTCTCTCCTGGCTGGCTTGCAAAATATTGTGTCTTATACAGCACATCATAAGCAAGAAACTTGTTACAATAAAGACTCTATGGCCTCGTTGTAGACTAACCCTTAGCTCTACTGAAGGTCTGCAACTCAACCTTGGGTTTTTATACATTTTTCACATGACAGTTTCACAAATTTATGATTACTTTTTTTTTTAATTGATTTTCCAATAAAACAAACAATAACCAGATAACGAACAATTACATTGTCAAAAGAAAATAAGTTCCATTCAAAATTAACATTCCAAATATATTGCTTAAAGCAGCAGTGACAAAAATAAAATAGGACAGAACAAAAATGTCACACTCCAAATATTAATATACGTGTCTTTTTATTTCTTAAGGAAATCAATTAGAGGTGCCCACATCTCTTCAAATTGCTGCGCTTTACCCCTTGCTGTATATGTTAACTTTGAACATTGAACCTCCCTTACTTAAACAACCTATGTAAGGGCAGTGCCAATCTACACCAACGAGGAGTGACAAAAACTGTGTAGAAACACTTCTCAGACAACTTACCCAGCTTGCAACTCCGCATTCACCATCTCTAGTGTGAAACGACTCATGCCAAAAATTAAATTGTACAAGCCTACTTGGTACGTAACAAAAAGTGTCCACCAGATATGGTAGTTAGAGTCCACGTACAGAAAAATATATATTCATATATAAAGTGCAAATAAAAAAAATAAATAAAAAAAAATAATGATAATAATAATAAATGCATACGCGCACACGCACGCACACACAGCACTTTTTGTCCTCAAATCCAGTTATCCATATATAGTGGCTGTACTTAAATTACATATCTAGTTCGGTAGGAAGTTCTCTGCTTCTTCAGGTGTGGAGAAAAGAATTATTTTCCCCTCGTGAAGAATTCTCATCCTGCAAGGGTGTAATTGAAATCCCCTAAAGGATCCAGCCTCCATGAACTTTTTCTTTGCTGCGTTGAATGGACTTCGTGTCTTCATGGTTTCCGCTGAGAAATCTTGTGCAAAGAAGATCTTGTGGTTCTCGTGGGTGATCACACGCTTTTTGGCTGTTTGAAACACAAGCTCCCGATCTTGGAATAGTGAAAACCGAAAGAATTACCGCTCTGCTCTGACCCGGCCTCGGTTTCGCCAAAGTGCGGTGTGCTCTTTCCAAGACGAAAGTTCTGGAGGTATCGAGACCCAGCCAGATCGGTAGCATGCGCTGAACAAACTCCACCATGGGTTGAGTTTTTTCTGCTGACTCTGGTAGTCCCACAAGCCTCAAATTCTTGCGTCTGCTACGATTCTCCAAGTCTTCCGTCTTTGACTCCAAATAGGCAATGCGTTTTACAGCATCAGTTAGTTGCAGTTTCACTCTTTCTATACCATCTTCTGTGATCCCTATCCGGTCCTCAGCTTCCGTTAGCCGCTTATCATTAGCAACAATATCCGCTTTTAGATCAAAAAAACTTCTCTGCACCGCAGCAACAGAACCATTCATTTCAGTTATACGTTTCTCCACATTGTCGAGCTTATTCCCAAAATCATCCACAGCACTTATCTTTGTGTTAATCGAAGAAACAGTGGTACGTAGAGACTGCAGCTCACTTATCACGGCGGCTAGACCGGCCTGCTGTGCATCGGCTATGTTGCTAGCAGCGTCAGCGGCTAACACATTCGTGGTAGTTGTTCTGCTTCTTTGTGAGCCGCGTGGTTTTATTCCAACCCCACAGTCTTCAATGGTCGGTTGTTTAGACATCGTGCTGACCCGGTTTTAAGTATGCCCAAGTCGTATTTTTAAGATATTTTGCGAAGCTGCGGGGAGCACTCGAACTAAGCTGCCATCTTGGTCCGCGACCCCACAGCGCCCCTTATGATTACTCTTAGGGGGATTGAAGACCCCATTCTTCTGGATGACATCCTTCCTTCTAACCTTTGTCCTAGTTCCCCAGTAACCCCTTTTACCAGGCACCCATGTCCTTATCTTTAGCCCTGTATGTGTGTGCATACACTGTGTGCATATACTAAGCATGTTTTAAAACCATACACTCTGACAGTATGTTTTCTCAGTGGGTAGAGCGGCCGTCCTTAAAACGGCGGGTGGACGGTTTGATCCCCGCTCGAAACATCCCAAAACATCATAACATCCCGCTCTCCCACACATACTGTCGTTGTGTCCTTGGGCAAGACACTTAACCCACCTTGCCTCCAGTGGTATCAAGTAGAGTTGAGCCGGATACTCGTCTGAAATTAGTATCCGGTACAGATAATGCACTTTTGCAGAGTATTATACGAGTAAAACGAGTCAATATCTGTGATCGTGTAGCCCATGTGACATGAAAAATAGTTCCTTCTCATTCGCGAATGCTTTCCGCTAGACAAAATAAGTTCCGGTGCAGGGATATTCCCAGCATCTGGTTCCTTCTGTGGCTGCAGTCAGCTAAGGGGACAAACACTTCATAAAGTAATGTGAATTCTTATACTTTACATTTGACTCAGCGGTGACTATTTCATTTATTCATTTATTCATTTGGCAGACGCTTTTATCCAAAGCGACTTACATAGTTCTACAGTAATTACCAGTGTTACAGTCACTGGAGGCAAGGTGGGTTAAGTGTCTTGCCCAAGGACACAATGACAGTATGAACTGTGGGGAGAGATCGGGAATCGAACCAACTACCTTCGGGTTGAAAGACAACTTCTCAACCCACTGAGCTACTGCCGCCCGACTTTTATTTTACTTCTACCTTAGTACCTTTTTGGGTAATAGTAGCAAATTGCTTTGTTTTATTGAGGTTAATTGGCGGTGTAGTGAACCACGAGTGGAACCTCATTGAAGAAATGAGCATTTCTGGTTATTTTAATTTATTTAAGCACTTTAAAAGTAACAGATTGATTTGATGTGTTATTATGATTGTTACGTTACTGCCTTTAATTCGGCTACCTTGTCTTAGAGACAGGTATTTTTCTTTACGGCGTTTCAATAATTTGTTTGTAGCTTTTGCTAATCATTTTTGGAATTGAGTGTTGCTGAACTGAACTGAACTGGGTTATATTGATAGCTAAATGGTTATTTAAATATAACTAACTGACTTGAGATAGTAACTTGTTACCAGTAACTGTTGCTTTGAATGCTGAGTGTCTGACACTTTCTTGCTGTATTTCATAAAAAATAAAGGAATTGGTGGTATAAAACTATATTATTACAAATTAATTAGCTACACGCACACACACACACACACACACACACACACACACACACACACACACACACACACACACACACACACAGGAAATAATAAAAAGAAAAATTCACACTGATAATAAAAAAAATTAAAAGTTAAAAAAGAAAGTTATGTTTAGATAAAAACGCTTGTTCGTTACATTTTTCTTCATAATTGCAAACGAGGGGTGCACGTGGCAGAGTGGTTAGCACTCCTGCCTCACAGCAAGAAGGTCGTGAGTTCAAAACCCGGCCGACTCAAATATTCTCGGCCGTCTCCGGTCTTTCTGTGAGGAGTCTGCATGTCCTCCACGTGTTACCGTGGGTTCTCTCCGGGTACTCCGGCTTCCTCCCACCGTCCAAAGACATGTATGTACAGGTTAATCGGCAACTCTAAAAGTGTCCCTAGTGAATAAAAGTGAGAGTGAATGATTGTTTGTCATTGTCTGTCTCTATATGTCAGCCCTGCGACTAACTGGCCACTGTCCAGGGTGTACCCCGCCTCAGGCCCAAAGCTGCTGGGATAGGCTCCAGTCACCCGCGACCCCTAACGGGACAAAGCGGTAGAAAATGAATGAATGAATTGCAAACGCATGTGTTGTATTCACTGTTGCAAAATTTGTTCATACATAGTTCGAACTGTATATAGTTTGTTTGTTATTGTGATCAAAACCATTGATCAACTCATATTAATTGCATGATTAAAAATAACATACCAGTTAAAGCCCTGCCCATTTCAAGTCAACCCGACCCCTTCCGGTATATAAATATCGCCCACTTCCGAGTTAAATCCCGCCCACTTTCGGGTTAAGTCACGCCCAATCCGAGTACAGATACAGATACAGATAATTCATACGGTTAACAGATACAGATAATGCTGTACTCGCTCATCCCTAATTAAAACCATTTAAATTTAATAATTTATTAATAATTGCCGCTGGTGGTATACTATTCAAATGAACATACTGACCCATTGCTGTTACACCTTTTCCCAAAGTGCAACAGTAGTAAGCCATTGAGGCCCTGGTTACACATACATGGGGATTTTTATAAACGTATACTTTTTTGTCTCCGTTTATAAAAATATCTGTCCAGATGAGAAGTTTTTGAAAAGTATCTCTGTCCCAGAGATTGCAATAGACTTTTTCACTCTCCGTTATTATTATGCTCATCTATTATTACCTGTCATTTTTCATTTTTATACTTTAATAATACTTAAAATGGCTTTACGTTTTACTCCCATAGAGGACAGATTATTAGTTTTATTTAAAAACAACATATAATGTTGTTACATGTGTTAGCTTTTCTACAGATGTTGCAGAACATTTTGACTCTTTCACACCTCAGCCACGTAAACTACTGTTCCTACTTAACACGATACTCCCTCTTCTTCACCTCTTTTTTGCTGCTTAATTGTCCCAAAACAGCTTTTCGGGTTACCAGTGTTGTGCCTGAACGCATTCACTGAACGTTAGTTCATGAACTCGTTCATATTTTGGGCGAACGTGAACTGAACGTGCTGTATTACTGCCTGATGAACGTTACTGCCAACTCGTTCAATTTGGTGTCTGTGAACGGCACGCTCTCTCAGGTTAACTTCGTTCAATAGGGTGCCAGATTTCTATATAGCCTTCCAGGCGAAAACCTGGCTAAAACACACCGCTTACTATGCACTCTTAATATGTAGCGGAAAAACACGAAACCTGGCAACACCAGTCACCAGTGTCGCTCCGCCGCGTGACGCGTCATCAAAAAAAACAAAAAAGTATGGAGGCGACAGCAGCATGTAACAATGCGAATGATCATTTATAAGAATTTTATGATGTTTATGACAAGTATTCATGTAACTTGTTTGTTGAACCTGCCTGGTATATTTTTGGGGACAATAGAAAATTATTAAAATTGAAAAACTTTTGCACCTTAATGATTACTGTCCTGTTTTTTTTTTAATAATTCCTCATTAAAAAAGACCATTCAAGCATCACATTTTTCCTCATGTTTTTGAGCATGTACAGTAGGGTTGAAAGCTGCAGCTGCTACTAGTGTGAAGTGAATGGACAGCAACAAAGCATTAAAGCAACAATGGGGAAATGCTGTCCCCTCAATGCTAATGTAAACCCTGGTTGGATAAGGATTCAAAATTGGATATGAAGATGAAATCTGACGCATAGCTTCATTGTTAAAACTGATCAAATAATTGCTGTCTGTTATTCTACTGTATATGGGCTGTGGCAATAATTTTGAAAAATAATAGCTTGCAGCAACATATGGAAAAAAAGAACTATGAATTAGTTCATTTTTGGAACTGTGAACTTGGTTCAAAATTTTGAAGTTTGAACTATGAACTGAACTAGTTCATTTTAAAATGTGTGAACTGAACTTTGAACTAGTTCTTGTAGAAAGTGAACTTTCTCAACACTGTCGGTGACTGCTCAGTGTTTCCAGTTTGTCCTTCTTCATCCTTCTCTGCATCATGTCCTCTTTTTTCACTTTTATTAACAATATCAGAACTATTTGGCTGTTTGAAAAAACTACTCACACTCAGCTGCCGTGACCTTTTTGCAACTGAATGCAGCGTGACCAGTGCTTTAAGTGGGCCGGTACGCACCGGTACTCAGTACCGCCACTTCCAAATATAGCTTTTAAGCATACCGCTACTTCTCCATGCGTCCAGAACGTGCTTTTAGCATACCGATACACTCATTTGGACATCTGTTTTAATAGAGGTTTTAATCCTTTGCCTGCGCTGCTGCTTTTCAGAGCGCCCTTCACAATGCACGCTTCCTAATTGTCCTACCGAAAGGAGAGACTACATTATCCATACACCGTTAAGTTTTACAAGTGAAAAGCGCATGCGTCGCTTTTGCCGGAGAGAGTGTGTGAAGCACACTCGGCTCGATACAAATACAGTGAACAACACTTGATATGCTCTCCTGGCTTCAGACTCGGTACTAAAAGAACACAGTCAGAATCAGATGACTCGCTGGCTGACACCCCAACAAGCCAGAATGATATCGCTGCAGGTCAGACACAAGTTCATAAAAGCAGCACTGGTGCCGCGGTCGAGAACGAGGACATTCCTTTTGCACATTTTAGACCAAAGTTCAGTAGCTCTTTCTAAGGGTATTTTTTTCAGAATCCTTTTGCACATTTTATTTAGATTCAGTAGCTCTTTCTAGCTCAAGCAAATCCACAAACTAATAAAAGGATTTATTATTTGTTTTAAGGTCTTTTGTTGACTGCTGTATATAAAACCCCTTTAATATATTTGTTGTTACCTCAGGGGATGAGGGGAGTCATCAAAAACTAAAATAATATATACGTAGGCTATAATAGAGTACCGGCACCTCTTTATACAATTTAAATTTAAAACAAATTATACAATGGTGAATAATATGACGGGAACATGTGAAAGCATTTAAACACAATAAGGGTTGAACGTTGAACACGATGGGGATACACGGAGATAAACAGTTGCATGGAGGATATGATGAAACCAGGAATGTTTTGAACAGGTTAATCTAGATTAGGGAAACTTAAAGGGTCTGTAGTCAGCGGGTGCTGGCCCGGTTCGGTGTGGTCGATATCAGTGGTTTTCTCCAGAAAGTTCTTCACTTACTGATGAAGCGCTTCACACACCAGGGTTGCCGTCACGTGCAGATATTTTCCGGGGGGGAGGTTGCCGTGCGCCCAGGGGAAGAGAACAAAAGCGTCTAGTTGCTGTCCAAACCAGCACGGCCTCTCCTCGGTTGTACCGTGTAAAAGTTTAAGTTTGTGTAAGTTATTTTGATGTCCATGAAAGAGTTCTCAGCTGTTGCTTTGCTGGTTAAAACTTACTTCTACGAGCGTGGTCAAGCTACTCGTTAGCAGGCACAAAGACTTTAAAAATTGAAAGCAAGAGAACTTTCGTCTGGTAGCAGACTTGCAGGAAGTACTTTGAGCAGTTGTTTGAGAGAAGGAAAACTTAGCGTAGCAAGCTAGGCTTTCAGACTTTGAACAAAGAAAGTTTACTCGTTTCCACGAGGCCCAAGCTTGTAAGGGTTACGGAGGCGAGGCGGTCCTACTGGACCGTCCGCCAGAAGACCGCAGGTTCAGTGCGAAGAGAGCGGAAGCGATGGGAAGAAGGGAGAAAAGGGCAGATTCTCTGGCAGTGTGCCAGTTTTATCACCTTTAGAATGGGGGCGTGTCTTACGGAGATAGGCGTCGCTTTGGGAAGTTTAACTAAAGTTTAAATGTTTAAACTAAGTTTCAAAACATTCCTTGCTTCGCAATTTCTCTTGGTTTTTCATAACCATGCAAAACACTTGTACGGAAAAGTTATACAGAGAATGCATTTGTCAGGATATTATGGAAACATTTATTACATTTCCTTAAAACAGAACACAACCTGCAAACAAAACTAGGATGAGGAGTTCTCGTCACGTCTCCGTGTCCTGGAAAAGAACAGTACAACAGTACATTTACACACTAACTCTTATTAAAAAAGAAATGTCCTTTAGGGAAAAGTCATAGTTCTTTGTCCAGTCAACCACAAGGGGACAGTGTCTGATCATCAGAAGTTCAGGGGTTTCTGGTGTGATCAAACAAACTTTTATCTCCAGAGTTATGACCTGTTTAACAGCGGCGCCAGGGGCCTGTGACCTGTTGGTGTTGAATGGCCTGAGATGTGTCCTGAGGATGGCTAAAGAAAGTTCTGGTTAAAGCTGAATCAACAACTTTATCTCCCAAAATTTATGATCCTTTGACATGGTGCCAGGATGTGGTACTGTTCCTAAGTCACCTGGTGACTGGCAGACCCAAGTTCCACTTCTTATGAAAGCAGAAACAAAGTCATTAATAACATTTCCTGTCCTTAACAAAGCACTTTGGCCGTCCTTTTATCTGAAAGAAAACGATGTTAACCATGTCTTCTTCCAGGCTTCAGATTCAAGCCTGTCTCTGAAGGCCGATGGTGAAAACAAACAGTTGTTAATCCTGAAGACTCCTTGGTCTTAAAACAGATGTTACTGTGTGGGTTGAATTCTTTGGAGACTGATCTGCTGTTACCCTTACACCTTCCCTTGACTTGGTCCAGGCTGGAACCTTTAAATGAACTCTTGTTTTCGCGGGGACTCTTTTAACACCTGGACACAAGACAAGGTAAGGTTAGAACACACACAATTCACTGACACACTTAAAATACAGTCACACATCCCCATAACACATATTGCACCTAAAGTTTTTGGTTCTAATGTCTCCTTTTTTCCTCAGGGCTGAGCATAAACCAATCAAAGTTCTTCCACCTCAACCAGCTCCTCAGCAAAAAGACAATTCAATAAATACATTTTAAAACCAAAATGTGTACAAGTTCTTTGCTTATGGCATGTGCAAATTATTGTTTAAAGTGGTGTGTGTCTTTCAAGTGTAACCAGTCTAAAGTGCAAGAGTGCCGTGTAAAAGTGCTTAGAGACCTCCTACATTCCTGTAACAAACTGTCTGTTTGTTACATTTCCCCCTTCTTCTCTTTGAGGCGAAGCCTCTCAGTCCTCAACCATCCGGGTTAGACAGTCCTTCATTCACCGGTCAAATTCGAGCCATGGTGCACAAATCCTGCAACCTTGAACAACACATCTGCATTGGGCCTGTCCCTTGGCAAGGGTTTCAACTTGGTCCTTTTTGTATTCCGGAATCCCATCCAGCTCTCAGTTATCTTTTGCTGTGACTCGAGCTTCCTCTTTCACAAAAGCTCTTTCAGTTGCACGTCCAATCCTTGTGCCGCCACTCTTCTTTGAGGCTCACTTGCTTCAATTCCTCATTTCTATTTTCTCCAGCTTCTCTTGATTCTTGTCAATCTGGTCTCTGTCTATCTTGACATGTGGATTCAGAACAGCTTCCAATAATTACTGTTTTCTCTGACTGTCCTCTATCAAGCAACAAATCTTCTCCTCAACATCTTCTGAGTCTTTGATATCTATTACCACAAACCATACTGCATACTTTTCCGGTCAGCAGAGGTACCACGTGAACTGCCCATTTCTCATCTTCCCACTCATCTTCAAGGTCTAGGTCATTCTGTTTTCAGTATGTATATAAAGGGAACACAGGACTTTTTCTTAACAGCTAAGTAGTCCATATTTCCCTGCCAATGCTAGAGAAACACCTCCTTTAGGCTCTCCATTTTCTTTGTGTGGTGCTCCACGCACTGCTTCCTTTTCATCTGCGTTTGGATCTGCTGTACATGCTCCTGCATACTCTTCCATTGCTGCTCTGGCAGTGACCTGTCCTTTTCCACCATTTTATACCTTGTGGCCTGGGTCAGTTCCTCTATTTTGTCTTTAGGTCCACCACTTGCCTTTGCTCCCTGGTGGTCAGTTGACGCCACTCCATCATCTGGTTCATCAGGTGACCACCTTCCCGTCCTGGTCATCATGTTTCTCCTGTACTCACTGTGGCATGGATCCTACTTCTGGCACCAAATGTTACATGTACTCACTGTGGCGTGGCAGCACTTCTGGCACCAAATGTTATGCCGGGGCCTGGTTAGCAGTTGGAGGTCCGTGAGATGCAACAAGCAATGATACACAGGAATCAAAGAGTTGGCATAGCCCACTGTTTTTCTGTCACCGTCTGTTTGTTACAGGCCTGAAAACTCTGTTTTTTACAAACGCATAGAAAAGTATGCATTTATAAAAATTACTTTTGTATGTGTAGCAAGGGCCTGAATGTTTGTGATCTGCTAGTAATTTGAGTCCTTTGTTTTTTTGGACTGTTTGTTAATTTGTTTCCATTTTTTTAATTTTATTGTCTGTTCACCTATTATAAAGCTTCTTTGAAAAGCGCTATACATGTGTTTTTATTATTATTATTATTACTATTATTACTGTAATAAAAATAACAAAATCATAAGAAATCACTACAAGAATCAAATTCTACATATTTGCTAAGTCAATTTCAGAAACACCTATAACATTTCTTTTGTGTTATCACCAAATTTAAATTGGTTATAAAACACCTCAAGCTTTTAACTTATTGTCTTAAACTATGGTCATAGTCTAAACTCACTTCACTGTCCAATTATTAGTTGATGAATGAAAAAGTAATTGATAGATTTGTTAATAATAAAAATTATTAAAAAAAATAATAATAAAAAAATCTGACTTAAACTGTGTAAAGACAGGGCCCTCTCTGTCTCCTCTCATCCTAAACTTGTTTGAATGTTCTTCTGTGTTTTCCTTCAGTGACAGAGCTTCAGCCCAGCGATGAGGGACCTTCTGGACTAAACTCCAGCACTAACTCTGAATCTGTGGAGCCAATGGCCTGGCACCAGAGCAACACCACACTGTCCCCTCAGCGTCTTGCAGGAGGCGCTGTCAGCATCAACACAGCCTTAGACCTAACCCCAGAGCCACACCACAAAGCGTCCACCATTAACTCAAGCCCCTCTGCGTTTTCAAACAACTCTTCCTCGACCAATGACAATTCCCTGTGTGACACTGACGTCTGGACCAATCAGAGCCTGAGTTTAGTTCCCACCACTCAAAGACAAACGGAGAGGGACTTAAACGCTTTCCCCTTCATTGGCCTAAGTGCGTCACAGCTTGATTTAAACCATTTTTATGGTGACCGGCGCTTCGGGTGTAGTTTTTGTGGGAAGGGCTTCTCGTCCGCACGGGGTTTAGAGACACATGTTCGCGTTCACACCGGTGAGCGGCCATTCAGCTGTGCTCAGTGCGGCAAAAGGTTTACACAGTCAGGACATTTAAAGACCCACCAGAGCGTGCACACAGGAGTACGGCCATTTGGGTGCACCGCCTGTGGTAAGAAGTTTGCTGGAAAACAAAACTTAAGAATACACCGACAAAAACACCACCCACACATACTGGAGAGTGTCTAAAACCAGGACAACAACCAGACAATAGAACTCCATTTGCTATAAGAGTGTAATGTATTATGTAAAGTCAGTTTGGGAAAATGTGTTACCAAAATGCTAACATGATAATCTTATTTTAGGTTACAGCAAAAACATCTGGACCAGTTTTCAAGGTGAAGATGTCTTGTTAATTACAAGGGACTTTATCAATTCTGAGATCAACCGTAAGAGAGCTGAGCTTATATCTCTAGAGGGAGGAGTTTCCCCTGAAAACAAACATGATGGAACCAGGCTGTTCTGGTCTCATGAAAGGAAAGTGTGACTCCTGATGTGATAGTCGTTTAAAGCTCAGGAGAGTTGTTAGTGACTCTGTTCCATTCAGGTGTTGTGGTTGTTGTTCTAGGGTGAAACTCTTTTCATTTAGTTTTCAAAACACTGTTATAAATACTAGGCAACATGAATCTGATTTAAAGAGGGCTTCTCCATTTTGACAAAAACTGCTTCCTTCACCCCTCTCTAACCATCTGGCCTTGTTGGCCAAAATTTGGGCATTGTTGTCCTCAAAGGAATGTCTGTCTCTCTTTGAGGTGAAGGTGGACTGCAGACTCAGGTCCTCCAGGATTGCCTCTTCTGTGCTGATACATAACTGTTACTGCACTCTTCACTGAACTGCATAAACTACATTACTCTGATTCTGCGAAGGGTTCCTGTCTTTAGGATTGACCTCCCTCTAGCAATATAAGCTCAGTCATTTTACCGGTTGATCTCAGAATTGATAAAGTCTCTTGGAATTAGAGATGAAACGTCTTCACCTTTTAAAAACTGAGTCCAGATGTTTTTGCTTTAACCTTTTCATCAAGATGACCTGGATGACTGAGAACATTCAGACTTATTTTGGATGTTTTATATTTTAAAGTAAGATCTTTAAAAGTTTTTGTTTTCAAAGTTCACCCATTGTTATTTGGTGAAACTAATTCACTCAGTGATGATTGCAACTGTCTGATGGGATCATTAACTCATTAACTGTAACACAGCTGTCAGATAAAGAAATTTACTAGTTACTTTGTAACCCTGTGAGCAGCATAGTGACTGTAAAAGGGTTTGGACATAAGTAGAGTTTGAAGCTTTTTCAGGAGCCATTTTTAGCAGTTATGGAGGTCGCCATGATTTTATTTATTTTTAGTATAAATAAATGAGTTTAAGTTTTGTTTGTCTTTCTGTGAGGAGTCTGCATGTCCTTCAAGTGTTACTGTGGGTTCTCTCCGGGTACTCCAGTTTTCTCTCGCCGTCCAAAGACATGCATGTATAGGTTAATTGGCAACTCTAAAGCTGCTGGGATAGGCTCCATTCACCTGAAGCCCCTTACTGGACTAAGCAGTAGAAAATGAATGAATGTGGCAAATATCAATATACAAATTACAGAAATAATAAGAATGTGTTAAAACAAAGATGCATCGTTAGAATATTGTGAAATGACTGTCACGAAAATAGACACTTTGTAATTGTTGTTGATTTTTAAATGGAAGTCAATAGGAGCCAGGCTTGATGGAGTCTACGCCTACTTTCATATGAGCTTCAAACCAGGAAGTGGGCTTGCTATGTGTTATAAAAATTCTTTATGTCCTTATATTTATCCAGAGAGACACTTGGACACTTAGATTATAATTTAACAGGCAATGGCCAGGTTTATTCTTGCAAGAATGAAGCAAAGCAGACACACATGTAACAAATTGTACATCGGGAGGTTTGCTTTTAGGAAGTAAACAAAACATAAGACTATACAACACAGTGAAGGCCTTGGTGGGAGGTGTATCTACCATACCCACACCCCACAAGGCACAAGGTTCTACTTCATGCATGGATTAGCATGAAACATCAAACATGTATGGTGCTCATACAATGGCATGAAAAAGTATCTGAAGTGAGTGAGTGCCTAAAATCATCATCAATGTGATCTGATCTTTGTCAAAAATGACACAAATGAAAAAACGATAAAACCCCCCAAACATTTACAGGTTTTCATATTCTTAATGAGGAAATCATGCAAACAATGATGCCCCTTTGGCATCGATAAGTTCAACTATGGCGTCAGATAGCTATATTAATTATGAGAGGGCACACAAAAGAAGCAAGCACAGGAACAAAAATCGAGAGCGTAAAAACAGAAACAGAACAGGTGAAAAATAATCTTGTGGCAAATAAAGCTGTCATAACAAGCATATAAATTATGATTCAGCACATGTTTGAAGATGGCAGCGATGTCTCAGTGTGATCATTCATTTTCGAATCTGCAGCTCGCTCGCATTTTCATCTGCGTACCCTCGGTTTGAAAATTCTCCTAGCATGATTTTTTTTCCAACCGCAAACACGTCATAGATTAAGTCTTGACAAGAGATCACTGATCGACTGAACTGCCTTACTAAGAATTGCGACTCTTCATCTGGGCTGGGCTCACCTGTTACAGATTTACTGCCATGGAGTCAGGATAAAATGTAAGTTTAAAATATTTCAAGCATACTTGAAGCATACTTGACCGAATAGTGAATGTATTTTCTGTTTAATTATAATGGCCAAAGTTTCAATTTTAAAAAGACATTTGTCTAAAACTACCGACCTAGGCAAATAACCAACAGCCAGGAGCGGGAAAAACTAGCAATAACACTAGCCAGATAGTTTATGAATTGATCATTTAAACAAAACAGTTTTCACATTAATTATAGAAATTGTCACTTGTAAGTCACGTTCATACAATGCATTTAAATTACACAGTTGAAAGTAAAGCTAGTCTATTGTAGCTCAAAAAGAGTTAGCTGATGCAGTTTTCCTTGGTCTTTTAGTAAATTCTATGTAGCATACTGGAACGTCTGACTACAAGACTTCAGTGGATCCTTGAAAAGTCTTTTGTTGACCTTGATTATTTGGAGTAGATTTGCAATCAATACATCTTAATTGATGCAGCATCCCGAATCTTTGATATACCTTCCCCCATAACAGAGGGTCTGAAACAATTAGGCAGACTTGTGCATGCGGGCATAGAGGAAGAGCAACGACCTATATTATTCACACTTCACAAGGGGAAAGGGGACGCCCAAAATGTCATCTCTCTGCTGATTTCCTGATCTATCTTTTGGAAATACATTTACCTGTAAAATGTGTGGCCAATCTACTTGGTCTTAGTCAGAGTACAATTTTCATAAAAATTAAAGAACTTGGGATTTCAACAAAGACTTCTGATCAAGAACTGGACAACAAAGTTGCTGCTGTTAAAAGCAAGAGTTCCTTATGCTGGTTACAGATTTGTTAAAGGACTGTTACAGTCTGAGGGCTATCGCATTTGGTGGCACAGAATTAAAGTTTCAATGCAAAGAATAGACTCTGCTGGAGTTCTGTCCCGACTGACACGTATGGGAAGCACAGTGAGACGAACTTATTCTGTCCGGGGTCCACTGTCACTTGTCCACATCGACCCTAATCATAAACTAATAAGGTTTGCATGATATTATTAGTGGTACCAGTAGTTAGTAATATGCTCATATTGTTTTTTTTATGGAAAGTGCCTGCATCCCTTTTAAAGCCAATGTTTAACATAATATATATTTATTTAAATTGTGTATTTTGAAACATAATTTCATATTGCTGTGGGTTAGGATAGTTAAACTATCTTACCTGACTTATTTTTAAATTGATTAATTGTCTTTTACTTGTCTAAGGTACAACATTGTAATATTTGGCAATGTGGATGGCTATTCAAGAAAGGTAGATATGTGTGCATTGGTCAGTCAGTTTCTGTGTTCCAGATAGGCACACAGACAGGATAACATTTTGTTGCTGTTAGGTGTTGTATCTTAATGCTACAAATAATAACAAGTCGAGCACTGCTCTTGTTTTTTTTCTGGAATCTGCAGTGGTTTCGTTGGCCCACAAGGTATGCTTCTATACTCTTCCAGGCAGCATTTTTACATTTAGCAGACGCTTTTAGCCAAAGCAACTTATGAGGAAAATAATGGCAATTATAACAAGATAACAAAATGCATAAGTGCACCAAAACCTAGTCTGTTAAAGCATAGCACAGTGCTCTATTTTCACAAATATATTTATTATAGTAAACATTAACTACTTTAGGAATCTTAACATCTAAGTGTACTTATCTGTGCTATTTTGAGACCATGAATAGAAAATAAAATGAGCAGTGCAAAACTTGACTCCAAAACAGCTGTGGATCATTGGGCCATATTCAAAATTCCACCACTGAACCAGAACACGTTGAGCAGGTATATATTATTGCAGTAACATACAATAACAGACTAAATTTAACATTCAAATTCTAGTAAAAACACTTTACGGTTTAATAAATATATTTATATAGCTAGTTCAGAACAGCTTCCTATGAATGTCTGCTGTTGTTGCAGCCTGCTGAGGACAACACCATTGACTGGGAAAATGTAGGGATCCCTTATGGGTCTCATTATGGAATAGAAGTACCAGAGATTTCCAGCCCATTTAGTCCTGAGGAAATGGAACGGCTACAAACTACCATTAACCCTAGAGGACCATCACAATGCTTTGGCAGAGACATTTATTTGAACATGGTACAGTACATTCTTGCCAACTTGAACTACAATTACTAACAAGGTCATGGTTGACATGCTGCATATACCTAAAATAACTGGTAACAATCATGGCACTCATTTTTCCATTTGCATTGATGTAAAAAAATAAACTTTTTTTACCATGTTAAGAAAAATAAAATGTAAACTGCAAATGTTATGGTATACTACAATCATTGTCTTCATTGTTCCACAAATTAAACTCTCCCAAACACAATTCCAAAACGCAGAGCGTAAGCACATGTTTGAACTCACTGTATGAGCTCATGTGTGCAACTGGAAAAGTTATGATCTTTGTACAAGCACTAACTATTGGAAAACAAATTGCATGTGCTTCCTGTTGGCAGACACGATTGAATTTGACATGAATTTCAAAATAGTTTCTCTCACTTGGCAGTACAGGCTTGTGGGCCTGGCCAGTTAAGCAGTGCAGGACTACAGGAACTGTAAGTGTCTTGATGTTTAAAAACCACTTCAGTGTCCGAGTCTTCCCTTTCGGCAAAGTGCTTGCATCTAATACTACATTAAATTTTTACTTCCAAAATAAAAACTTAAGCAACTCATATCTGCACAATTAAAGCTTCTTACCATCATCCTCTAGTTCAAGATTGTGTCTTGAGGTTCGTTTTTCACTTAAGTCAGGTTTGCAGCTTGCCATAAGGAAGTTTGCATCAGGCTAATAAAGTATAATAAATGTCACAAAATTTATGCCTAGTTTTGACAAAATTTAAGTATTTTACCTTGTTATCCTTAAGTGGCACAAACGAGGGCCGACATAGCTCCATGCTTTGTTTCATCACATCTGGAAGGTTGTAGAGCTGCAAACCTTTTTCGCATTTGGTCAAGCATAGGCAGAACTCGGGCCAGGGAGTGTAAAATGATTGTTCTGAAGGATAAAAATCAACAGTATTTAGTATAAACGCGTTCCCCTCTCATAACACAAGATAAATCATGCATAAGGTTAGATTTTATGTTTAAAAAAAAAGATAATAATTAGAGCCGCAAGCGGCGATAAAGGCCCCCGCATCCCTTGCGACCGCGGGGACACATTTACTCGGTGAAATGCATTTCGTGCTTTAAAGCGTAAACTTCACGATAATGTCAAATAACCGGGCCTGTGCCTCTGCTTGAATCTTCTTCTGGCTGGAGCCTGCTTCATCACCTCGGACCTGTGCTACTGCTGGGGCCTGCTACACCACCTTGTATTTAGAGTTAAAGGTCTCCACATTCCCTGGTTTTCCTGGGATCTGTCTGAACTTTTGAAAATAAGAGTTTATGCTTGGGCTAAGGCGAGAAAAACAAAGTACTGGCTGGAGATTTGCAATGTCTCAGAAAGCGATGCACCCCCCTGTTAAAAAGTAAAAATGTAAATATTAGTTGTCTAAAATAACAAGTTTACCAGTTCCAAAATATTCTGAGGAATTTTCAAAGACTCTACTCTTGGCTCTGAAGGAGCGTCCTCCAAAGGAAGCATCCTGGCAATTGGGAAATGGCATTTATTTCCCAATAAAAAATGGCTGCCTCTTCACAGGCTCATTACGACCATAGCCACAAATGTATCAAAAAACAAACTTATAACTTTATTGGCACTCGTGTCTAGATAACTACTCAACAAATTTGGGGCCTTTTAGAAGAAAACACAGTGAGTTGAATCATTTGGCTTAAGGGGTGCGATTTAGGTGGTCGCGCCTTTCACCCCACATGGCGGCTTCCTGTTGAGTTTAGGCTGTTACTGTCATAGACTTTTCTGTTTGGCCTGAGGTGTCCTATGGATGTACCAAGTTTAATTTTTCTACGTTGGAAAAAATTACTTTCACTTTCCATAGGCCGAATGTATTTTCATTTTCCAGGGGTCGCCACTGAGTCATTTCTTTTCATTATTTTTTCAAATACTTAAAATACATCAATTTTTTGCCAGGCTTGAGTTTAGTGGCCAATAAAATTTAATTTTTGTGCACATTTACTGATACTGAAGTTTCATGTCTCTATGACAAACTAAATTCTTGGGTCCCATTATAAGTTTGTAGGGGGCGCTGGATGGTCATTTCTAAAAATAACCCTTTTATTTACAAATCTTTTTATTCAGGTCGTGAATGTGCACAAACACCTTTTTGGGCCCAACTTGATCTGAGAATGCATTTGAGAGTTAAGGGATAATTTATTACCACAAAAATGGCCGCCTCGTTACAGGCTTGCCACACCCACACCCGATAAGATATCAAAAACAAAATGACAACTTTGGTTGGCACTAGTGTCTAGATGATACTCACCAAATTTGGGGCCATTTAAACAAAAACACAATGAGTTGAATCTTTTGCCGTAAGGGGTGCAATTTAGGTGGTCGCGCCTTTCACCTCACATGGCGGACTTCCTGTTGAGTTTAGGCTGTGGCTGTCATAGACTTTTCTGTTTGCCCTGAGGTGTCCTATGGATGTACCAAGTTTTGTATTTCTACATTGGAAAAAATGTACTTTCACTTTCCATAGGCCCAATGTATTTTGACTTTTCTAGGGGTCGCCACTGAGTCATTTTTCATATTTTTATTTCGGGGACTTCAAATACATAAATTTTTCGCCGACCTTGAACTTTGGGCCCAATATAAATGACTTTTCGTGCATGTTCACTGGGTCAAAATAAGGATCATTTTGCAGAAAAATAAAAAAATAAATAAATAAAATTAAAGCCGCAAGCGGCGATAAAGGCCCTCGCCACCCTTGCGACCGCGGGGACACATGTATTCGGAGGAATGCATTTCGTGCTTTAAAGCGTAAACTTCACAGTAATGTCAAATAACTGGGCCTGTGCCTCTGCTTGAATCTTCTTCTGGCTGGAGCCTGCTTCATCACCTCGGGCCTGTGCTACTGCTGGGGCCTGCTACACCACCTTGTATTTAGAGTTAAAGGTCTCCACATTCCCTGGTTTTCCTGGGATCTGTCTGAACTTATAAAAATAATAGATTATGTTTGGGCTAAGGCGAGAAAAACAAAGTACTGGCTGGAGATTTGCTCAGAAATCGCTGCACCCGCCTGTTGAAAAGTAAAAATGTAAATATTACTTGTCTAAAAACAAGTTTACAAGTTCCAAAAGATTCTGAAGAGCTTTCCAAGGCTCTAGTCTTGGCTCTGGAGGAGCGTCCTTTAAAGGAAGGATCCTGGCATTTGGTAAATGGCATTTATTTCCCAAAGAAATGGCTGCCTCTTCACAGGCTCATTACGACCACAGCCGTAAATGTATCAAAAACAAAATGACAACTTTGGTTGGCACTCGTGTCTAGATAATACTCAACAAATTTGGGGCCTTTTAGAAAAAAACACATTGGGTTTAATCTTTTGACCCGAGGGTGCAATTTAGGTGGTCCCGTGTTCCACCT
Source organism: Neodontobutis hainanensis (assembly GCA_024349245.1). NCBI lineage: Eukaryota > Metazoa > Chordata > Actinopteri > Gobiiformes > Odontobutidae > Neodontobutis > Neodontobutis hainanensis. The sequence goes on from JALDNG010000299.1 coordinate 145,331, forward strand.
CACCTGGCGGACTTCCTGTTGAGTTTAGGCTGTGGCTGTCATAGACTTTTCTGTTTGGCCTGAGGTGTCCTATGGATGTACCAAGTTTCATTTTTCTACGTTGGAAAAAATTACTTTCACTTTCCATAGGCCGAATGTATTTTCATTTCCCAGGGGTCGCCACTGAGTCATTTCTTTTTATTATTTTTTCAAATACTTAAGATACATCAATATTTCGCCAGGCTTAAGTTTAGTGGCCAATAAAATTAACTTTTTGCGCACATTTACTGGGTCAAAATTAAGGACAATTTTGCAGAAAAATTTGCAGAAAAATAAAAATTAAATAAAAATATAAATTGAGCAAAAACAACAAGAAAAGGCCTTGTCTATTTTGCACACAAGTGTTTAGCTCATTTTGCCTAAGTTTGGTGTTTGTGGAATGAAGCAGCTATTTTCTGTCAATTTTTAAAAGTGAGGTGTATTCTAACCCGGTTCACATTTTCAATTCAAAATGGCCGCCTTCTCGTGTGTGATAGGGTGTGGTCCCTATTGGCTTTTATGTTCATAAGCCCATGCTGGATGTGTGTACCAAGTTTCATTTGCCTAGGACAAACTAAAATTTTCCCTTCCCATTGACTTTTTCCACATATTTGCGCCGTTGCTATGGCAACAAATTTATAAATAGGGGGTGGTTGTCATTGGCTTTTATGTTCGTCATAACATAAGTGATGTGTGTACCAAATTTTATGTCTCTATGACATACTAAATTCTTGGGTCCCATTATAAGTTTGTAGGTGGCGCTAGAGGGCCATTTCTAAAGCAAACCCTTTTATTTACATATCTTTGTGTTCAGGTCGTGAATGTGCACAAACGCCTTTTTGGGTCCAACTTGATCCGAGAAGGCATTTGAGAGTTAAGGTATATTTTATTTTCACAAAAACGGCTGCCTGGTTACAGACTTGCCACACCCACACCCGATAAGATATCAAAACAAACTGATAACTTTGGTTGGCACATGTGTCTAGATGATACTCACCAAATTTGGGGCCTTTTAGATGAAAACACATTGGGTTTAATCTTTTGACCCGAGGGGTGCGATTTAGTTGGTCGCGCTTTCACCCCACATGGTGGACTTCCTGTTGAGTTTAGGCTGTGGCTGTCATAGACTTTTCTGTTTGCCCTGAGGTGTTCTATGGATGTACTAAGTTTCATTTTTCTACGTTGGAAAAAATTACTTTCACTTTCCATAGGCCGAATGTATTTTCATTTCCCAGGGTCGCCACTGAGTCATTTCTTTTATTATTTTTTCAAATATTTAAGATACATCAATATTTTGCCAGGCTTAAGTTTAGTGGCCAATAAAATTAACTTTTTGCACATTTACTGGGTCAAAATTAAGGACAATTTTGCAGAAAAATTTGCAGAAAAATAAAAATTAAATAAAAATATAAATTGAGCAAAAACAACAAGAAAAGGCATTGTCTATTTTGCACACAAGTGTTTAGCTCATTTTGCCTAAGTTTGGTGTTTGTGGAATGAAGCAGCTATTTTATGTCAATTTTTAAAAGTGTGGTGTATTCTAAGGCGGTTCACATTTTCAATTCAAAATGGCCGCGTTCGCGTGTGTGATAGGGTGTGGTCCCCATTGGCTTTTATGTTCATAAGCCCATGCTGGATGTGTGTACCAAGTTTCATTTGCCTAGGACAAACTAAAATTTTCCCTTCCCATTGACTTTTTCCACATATTTGCGCCGTTGCTATGGCAACACATTTATAAATAGGGGGTGGTTGTTATTAGCTTTTATGTTCGTCATGACATAAGTGATGTGTGTGCCAAATTTTATGTCTCTATGACATACTAAATTCTTGGGTCCCATTATAAGTTTGTAGGTGGCGCTAGAGGGCCATTTCTAAAGCTAACCCTTTTATTTACATATCTTTGTGTTCAGGTCGTGAATGTGCACAAACGCCTTTTGAGTCCAACTTGATCCGAGAAGGCGTTTGAGAGTTAACGGATAATTTATTACCACAAAAATGGCCGCCTCGTTACAGGCTTGCCACACCCACACCCGATAAGATATCAAAAACAAAATGACAGCTTTTGTTGGCACATGTGTCTAGATGATACTCACCAAAATTGGGGCCATTTAGACAAAAAAACAATGAGTTGAATCTTTTGGCGTAAGGGGTGTGATTTAGGTGGCCGCGACTTTCACCCCACATGGTGGACTTCCTGTTGAGTTTAGGCTGTGGCTGTCATAGACTTTTCTGTTTGCCCTGAGGTGTCCTATGGATGTACCAAGTTTTGTATTTCTACATTGGAAAAAATGTACTTTCACTTTCCATAGGCCCAATGTATTTTGACTTTTCTAGGGGTCGCCACTGAGTCATTTTTCATATTTTTTTTTCCGCGACTTCAAATACATAAATTTTTCGCCGATCTTGAACTTTGGGCCAAATAAAAATGACTTTTCGCGCATGTTCACTGGGTCAAATTGAGGATCATTTTGCAGAAAAAAAAAAAAATAATAAAATAATCCGAGCAAAAACAATAGGCCCTCCCGGCTATCACCGGCTCGGGCCTAATAAAATAAATAATAATCTGAGCAAAAACAATAGGCCCTCCCGGCTATCACCGGCTCCGCAAGCGGCGATAAAGGCCCTGGCCTCCCTTGCAACCGCGGGGACACATGTACTCGGAGGATTGCATTTCGTGCTTTAAAGCGTAAACTTCACGATAATGTCGAATAACCGGGCCTGTGCCGCTGCTTGTATCTTCTTCTGGCTGGAGCCTGCTTCATCACCTCGGGCCTGTGCTACTGCTGGGGCCTGCTACACCACCTTGTAATTTAGAGTTAAAGGTCTCCACATTCCCTGGTTTTCCTGGGATCTGTCTGAACTTTTGAAAATAAGAGTTTATGCTTGGGCTAAGACGAGAAAAACAAAGTACTGGCTGGAGATTTGCAATGTTAAAAAGTAAAAATGTAAATATTAGTTGTCTAAAATAACAAGTTTACCCGTTCCAAAAGATTCTGAGGAGTTTTCCAAAACTCTACTCTTGGCTCTGGAGGAGCGTCCTCCAAAGGAAGCATCCTGGCATTTGGTAAATGGCATTTATTTCCCAAAGAAATGGCTGCCTCTTCACAGGCTCATTACAACCACAGCCACAAATGTATCAAAAAACTAACTGATTACTTTTATTGGCACTCGTGTCTAGATAATACTCACCAAATTCGGGGCCTTTTAGAAGAAAACACATTGGGTTTAATCTTTTGATGCAAGGGGTGCAATTTAGGTGGTCGCGCATTCCACCCCACATGTCAAACTTTCTGTTGAGTTTAGGGTGTGGCTGTCTGAGACTTTTCTGTTTGACCTGAGGTGTCCTATGGATGTACCAAGTTTCATTTTCCTACGTTGGAAAAAATTACTTTCACTTTCCATAGGCCAAATGTATTTTCCTTTTCCAGGGGTCGCCATTGAGTCATTTCTTTTTATTATTTTTTCAAATACTTAAGATACATCAATATTTTGCCAGGCTTAAGTTTAGTGGCCAATAAAATGTACTTTTTGCGCACATTTACTGGGTCAAAATTAAGGATAATTTTGCAGAAAAATTTGCAGAAAAATAAAAATTTAATAAAAATATAAATTGAGCAAAAACAACAAGAAAAGGCATTGTCTATTTTGCACACAAGTGTTTAGCTCATTTTGCCTAAGTTTGGTGTTTGTGGAATGAAGCAGCTATTTTCTGTCAATTTTTAAAAGTGAGGTGTATTGTAAGGCGGTTCACATTTTTAATTTAAAATGGCTGCCTTCTCATGTGTGATAGGGTGTGGTCCCCATTGGATTTTATGTTCATAAGCTCATGCTGGATGTGTGTACCAAGTTTCATTTGCCTAGGACAAACTAAAATTTTCCCTTCCCATTGACTTTTTCCACATATTTGCTCCGTTGCTATGGCAACACATTTATAGATAGGGGGTGGTTGTCATTGGCTTTTATGTTTTTCATGACATAAGTGATGTGTGTACCAAATTTCATGTCTCTATGACAAACTAAATTCTTGGGTCCCATTATAAGTTTGTAGGGGGCGCTAGAGGGCCATTTCTAAAGCTAACCCTTTTATTTACATATCTGTTCAGGTCATGATTGTGCACAAACGCCTTTTTGGGTCCAACTTGATCCGAGAAGGCGTTTGAGAGTTAACGGATAATTTATTGCCAGAAAAATGGCCGCCTTGTTATAGGCTTGCCACACCCACACCCGATAAGATATCAAAAACAAAATAACAAGTTTTGTTGGCACACATGTCTAGATGATACTCACCAAAAATTGGGGCCATTTAGACAAAAACACAATGAGTTGAATCATTTGGCGTAAGGGGTGCGATTTAGGTGGTCGCTCCTTTCACCCCACATGGCGGACTTCCTGTTGAGTTTAGGCTGTGGCTGTCATAGACTTTTCTGTTTGCCCTGAGGTGTCCTATGTATGTACCAAGTTTTGTATTTCTACATTGGAAAAAAATTACTTTCACTTTCCATAGGCCCAATGTATTTTGACTTTTCTAGGGGTCGCCACTGAGTAATTTTTCATATTTTTATTTCGGGGACTTCAAATACATAAATTTTTCGCTGACCTTGAACTTTGGGCCCAATAAAAATGACTTTTTGCGCATGTTCACTGGGTCAAATTAAGGATTTGATTCATTTTGCAGAAAAAAAAATAAATAAATAATCCGAGCAAAAACAATAGGCCCTCCCGGCTATCATCGGCTCGGGCCTAATAATTTATATATAAATCTTTATATTATTATGAGTATTTTTTTTATTTTTTATTTATTTTTTATTTTTTTTATACCTTTAATAGCATTATAATAATTTGTTGATATAACAACAGGATACAAGGATACAAGGAAGGATAAGACCCAGGTGCTGGCCAGACTTCTAATTTATCTATTTTGATCTTCGGTAATTTATCCGGATCATAATCAATCAGTTAGGCGGACGCCTTTACCCTCTGCTCCTGCTGTCATCAATGTCTCATCAGTGTGTGCTTCTCTGTCTCGACTTGTCTCGTCTCTCACACTAAATCTTCTTATTTTCTGACCCTTCTGCCTGCTGGACTCTTAAGAACCGAAATGGATCTGATTACCTGGTCTCTGAGCGCTATTGATACTATTTTTTTCACAAAAGAAGGGTGCACCGGGGGAACCCATTTGCCCCGGCGGGACCTTTGCGGCAGTGAAGGTAAGTGTTTCTTTATTAAAGTAACCAGACAGAGACACGAACAGGAAGCTGGATAGCTGATCTGAGAATTGGTGTTGACCAAGTGACCAAGCCGGGGAGCTGGGCCGAGAGCTGGAGTAGAGCCGTAGAGCTGAGTCTGAGACGTAGAGCTGAGCCAAGGGCTGTAGTCGAGCCGGTGACTGTGATCAAGCAGGGCCGAGAGTGGTAGTCGGGGACTGGGACCAAATTAGAACAAGAGCTGGAGCCGAGCTGGAACTAAGACCAGACTGGAACAAGGGCTGGAACATTCACACAATGTATGCTGAACAATCTGGCAGAGAAAAGGTGGACAGGAGAGGTTAAAATACCTCACTGATGGCAATAGGCTGCAGGTGCTCGGAACAAGTGGCAGTGGTGAGGTGAAGAAGAGAGGAGAACAGTGGAGCAGATCCATGAGAGAAATGGAGTGGATCTGACAGAAGTTCTGATTCACAACATCTCAGCCCAATCTGAGAAACTGACCGGAGAGCTGCTACGACATGTTACTGGTCTGACCATGAAGGATACATCAAGGTTGCTCCATGACTTGGAAACAGGAAACTGACACTAAGAATTAGAACTGATTGAACATGATCTGGACAAATTACCAAAAATAAAAATTATGATAAAAATTTAATAAAAATTAATAAAAATTAATCCTGCTCTGTCTGATGTGTAAATTACAACAACTACTGTAGTTGTGACCACGTATGTGTAACAGCTACTGTTGTTCTTGTTCTATTGAATTTGCTTGTTTGTCGTTTGTTTGTACATTGCAATACTGAATTTCATTTTCCTGAAAATCATTTGCGCTAAAGACGGCTGCATTGGTGGGATCTGCAACCTTTGTGTGTCTATCTATATAATATGTTACACCGTTAAGCACCCTACAATTTTGTTTCATTGTACTTGTGCATGTGTAATGACAATAAAGAAACCATTCCATTATGGTTCTCAGCATCAAGTGCGTGCGTCCTTTTCGTAGAGTAACCTTGATGTTTCCTATCCATGGTCAGGCCCGTAATACCATGTAGCAACCAGTCTGTTTTTTAGATGTTGTCCACTCTTCTCTGGATGTAACCCCTTCATATCTGTTAAGCTGTGTAGCATCTCATAGGTCTAACGGTCTCTCGGTGTTGTTTACTCTTTTCTGTATTTCCACAGTCCATGCTGAGATGTCAGTCAGCTCCTCGAACTGTGCTGTTGTAATCCCTTCAGTATGTCACTCACATCACAGAAGCACTGTTTAATTTCAGCAGACAGCGGCTGGGTAGCTTTAAAGGCAGCTGTCATACAAATTTTTGGAAAGTTTAAGGCAGTCCCCAGACCAATGAGCAGGAAAACCCACTATCATAAATCCAAAAAGATATACATCCTCAACGTCCTCAATGTACAGAACTTCTAAACACATAACTTGCCAGTTCTTCCAGGCGTCCTGTGTGCAGCATGCCGCAAAGGTCCCGCCAGGGCAAATGGGTTCTCCCGGTGCACCTTTCTTGTGTCAATTGCGCTCAGAGACCAGTTCTTAGGAGTTCAGCAAGCAGTAAAGTAAAAGAAAAATGTAGTATGACGAGATGAGACAAGACGAGACAAAAGAAGCATACACCAGAGGCAGGAGGAGCAGTAGGAGACGTCTGCCTTGTCCGAGAGCAGGAAGTGAAGCTCCACACCCACAGAACACATTTTTATTCCTAGGAAAGAGGGCCCATGACTGGGAAGACTCAAAGAGCACGACCTCAAGACACACACAACACATTTTCAAACCAAGGAAGGGGGGGCTTGTAACTGGGACGACTCACAGAGCACAAGCCCAAAGCTCCAGTGCCACTCAACACATTTTTAAACAGAGGAAAGGGGGCCCGTCACAGGGAAAACTCACAGCGCATGAGTCATGTAGCTCCAGACCCACACAAAACATTTTCATACCCAGGAAAGCAGGCCCATCACTGGAAGATTCACAGAGCATGACCCCCAAGTTTCCAGACACAAACAATACATTTTTATACCTAGATAAGGGGGCATGTCACTGAGAAGGTTTACAGAGACCAAAGTTCCAGTGCCACTTAACACATTTTCATACCCAGGCCCGTTACTCTACCCCTCAGTCACAGAGCACAACCCCCTAGCTCCAGACCTACAAAAAACATTTTCATACACAGGAAAAGGGGCCTGTCACTGGGATGACTCAAAAAGAACAACCCCCTAGATCTGGTTCTGCTATAACTTGTCTTACCTCCCCGGGATCCATCTGCAGAGCAATGGACAGACAGAGAGGGTGAACCAGCAATTGGAGATGGCTCTGCGCTGCGTCACCTCGCAGGAGCCCTCGTCTTGGTCTAAACACTTGCTGTGGATTATGTATGCGCAAAACTCACTCACCAGCATGGCCATGGAGCTCTCTCCATTGCAGTGTGCCTACGGCTTCCAGGCTCCCTTGTTCCCCAACTGCTAACCTTCTACCTGTTCCTGCTACCCTGGTACCGTCACCTGTTCCTGCTAAACCAATTCAATTACCTGATCCTGTTACCTGTTCCTGCTAACCTTCTACCTGTTCCTTCTACCCTAGTACTGTCACCTGTTCCTGCTAAACCGATCCAATTACCTGATCCTGTTACCTGTCCCTGCTATTCTGGTACTGTCACCTGTTCCTGCTAAACCAATCCAGTTCCGGCTAACTTGTGTACCGTGTCCTGAGTCTTCTGTCCTCACCTCCTGTACCAGCTTGTTGCCGTGTGTTGCCGGCCGTCCTTTGGGTCTGACCGGCCATGTATAGTTAAACCACAACTTCTGTGTTTGCTACCGCGGTCTCATTTAAGATTACACTGATTGACATTCTGAGTCTGGTGTCATGCATTTGGGTCCTGAGTCCGCCAGACTCACAAACCTCAAGCCCGTAGCTCCAGACCAACACAACACATGTTCATACCCAGGAAAGGGGGCCCATCACTGGGAAGACTCACAGAGCACCACATCCTACCTCCATATCCACACAACACATGTTCATACCCAGGTAAGGGGACCCCTCACTGGGAAGACTCACAGAGCACAAGCCTAAAGCTCCAGGGACACGCAACACATTTTTATACAGAGGAAAGGGGGTCTGTCAAAGGGACAACTCACATAGCATAACACCTGTAGATCCAGACCCACACAAAACTTTTTCCCAACCCGGAAAGCGGGACCATCACTCGGACTACTGACAGAGCACAACCCACTAGCTCCAGACCCACAAAACACATTTTTATTTCCAGGAAAGGGGGCCCGTCACTGGTAAGACACAGAAAGCAGTGCCCCCTTGATCCAGACCAACACAACACATTTTCATACAAAGGAAAAGTAGGTGTGTGAGTCTGTTTGACAGTAAATCTACATTTTCATCCTAATACATGATTTTAATCAGGTCAACTTTTATTTTTATTTTTATTTACCATATTTTGCAATAATGAAAATGAGTGTATTTGTGTATTTTATTAACCCAAAAATGTTTTGTGCAAAATTCTGATTTTGCTTTATACGTGTACATGGTATTTAAATAATATATTGGAATAGGGGTGTAGTAGGAGCAGAAGTATTTTAGTCTTTCTTGTATCAGAGAATTTGAACTGCAGTAATACAACTAAATGCATTTACGCTGCCTTTAACCCCAATGAAGGCTCTCATTTTCTCCATGAAGTAAAAAATAATGTGTGATAATTTGCTTCATCTTATCAAGTGTATTGTCAACATATTTTGGTGGCATTTTTCTGTAGAAAGGATGTAGACAATCTGTTTTATTTTTGAATAGGATTTCAGCAACAAGAGATATTGGCAGTCTTTTGTCTGCAATATGGAATTGTTAAGTGCGAGAGAACTTTGAGTTTGAGAAGTTTAAGAAGAAAAAGGTTGTGTGGGAGGAAACACTATTCAAAGGCTGTAGATCAAGGGTCTCAAACTCGCGGCCCAGGGGCCAACTGCGGCCCGCAGAACGATATGAAAGTTTAATGTTAGTGCGCCCGGTGAGTTTTATATGAATGGCACGTTACCACGTTGTGTGTGGAAGGTTCCTTTTTGTGCAAGCTGGAACTGAACCAACCTACCATCACAGTGGAGTATATGGCTCCTGGGGGCAGGCCATTGGCTAGGCTTGCAGGCAGAGAAACACTATGGGGGAGCCCGTGTAACATCACATAGCCGTCATAAAATAACTGCTTCTTACTGTGTTTGAAATGAGCATGTTTGACCTTGAGCTGGACAAATTGAATGTTACTGGCATTGGATTTGGCATCATGCGGATTGTATTTTGTTTTCCCATCATTTGAAATGGGCTTTTTGTTTGAAAGTTAATGGCAATTTGACCGCCACAATCCATGCGGATTTGTTGTCATGACAAATCTGCAAATTAACGCCGATGTTATGTTGGCAATATCACCGAGGGGAATGGACATCCAATGGGGCCACTCAGCAGCTCATTCATGTTCTTCAATATTCCATTTAAGTTCAGGATAGCTCAGGTTCAGAAGAACTTATTGAAGATAAAGAACTGTTAATAATGACGTTTGAGAGGATTTAACAAAGCTTTTTTTGTGGAATACTTGATCCGGTTTCAGCCTCACCCAGACTCTGCCTCCTGCGGCCCCCAAGTAATTTGAATTTGAGACCACTGCTATAGATGTTGCTATTTTCATACTGGGTGAGATTGAGGGGTCTGTGGTGATGCTTGGTACAGAATGATGCATCTGATGTGCCTCCAGCATTGTTTCAAAGTGAAATAAGAAACCATCTGAGAGCTGTTATCTAAACTAGATCCAGTTGCATATTGAAGCGCCCATCGGCTTTCTTCGCCAAAAATAAAGCACCCCAAACTTTCTTTGGCATGTGGATGGGTACGACAGGTATATTCCACAAATAACAACCCATGGGTAATTTTGTCGTATTTTGTTTATGCAGTGAACGCTCGACCATAAGATTTTATAATAAGTCCCACTCCCTTTTCTCAAGAGAGAAGGGAGTGGGACTGTAATGTTTAGCAATAGTATCCGCAACCAGAAAATAGAAAGTTTCTGGAGTATTCTCAGGAAAGAAAAAGTGCAATTTTGGAAAAACTTTTGTGAAGAGCTCAAAGACAGTTATTAGTTTTCGGGAAACTTTCTTGATTTAGCCCTGGTCCAGCTTTTCAGTCTGTTGATATGAATATGGTACTAGGGTATCATTAATAAAAGTTAAACTGAAACAGACCTCACTAACTGTATATTATACAAATTTTCTGCAGAAAGAGTATTCAATGTCACAGCTGACCTCACTAGAGGAAAGCATTGATTAGCACGAAGCGCTTTCCTGAAAATTAATCGAAGTAAACATCAAATTTACATTTGATGTTTATGATGCCAGTGTTTATGTAGCATAAGGAATATCCTTATTTATTTATTTAACTATTGGTATTGTTTTTTATTGATTAAAACTATTTTTAATAAAGGCAGTTGTGTTGAAATAAACACTGTGAAATATGTTTGCTCATTTAAATCTCAATTCTAAGAAAGTTTTATGTCTGATACAAGGTCAAAATGATTACCTCATGAAGTTTTGGGGAATTTTAGTCGACTAAATCTATTTTCATTTTAGTCAACTAAAACTAGACAAAAACAAATAAGATAACTAAAATGAGACTAAAACTAAAATTATTTAAATCAAAAGACTAAAACTAAATTGAACTTCTGGTCAAAATTAACACTGATCTAAGTGCTCTACTAAACATGTACAGTGTTCTACTTCAAATCTACAGTGTGTATATCTGCACATCTACAGTCTATTCTACTTCACTGTTACGACCCTAGGGTGAAACATATTTAGGAAGGACACAGTAGACAAAGGGTTATAGTTCAACTTTGTTTTATTTGTCATTTAGTTTGTCATAACGTTTTAAGAATCCAACCCTTCCGTGCTCAAAGTAGAAAAGCAAATAAACCATCGTAAGCCGGCCAAACTGAATATAAGGACGAGAAGTCAGACAGTCCAACCCTATACAGCCTGCTACCCCTAAAACAACCCCAGGTCTAAGCCTTAATGAAAGAAAGAGGCGAAAACAGGACAGCCAGTCCCACCAGGTTGAACAAAAAGAGCAAAAGGCTAAAGAAGACAGAAAGCTGCCAAGACTAATTATCTCCTTCGTTAGAACAAAAAGGGAAAAACAGTTTGTTCTACTGCACACCTACAGTCTGTTCTTATGCAAATCTAGAGTCAGTTCTTTGGATTATTGCAATGCTCAACTGGCTTGACTTCCTGCCTGCACAACAAAACCTCTGCAGATGATCGTTGGAACTGGCCAGGAAGTGAGTGTTGCAATCTTGTCTGGGTCTGTCTCTACACTGAGGCGGACACAGCTCCGTGTGTTTTACCAACTCCTCCAGGATCTGCACCTGGATGATGGCCGCTTTCAGCGGTACTTCCCACCGAACCCAGTTCAATAATCTGTTGTCCCGTGTTGGCGCGAGGATTTCCCGCAGGACACCAACTTCACGCTAACTGACGCTCTATCCAATTTGTCCATCTGTCTACAGTCAGTAAATCATTAAACATTTTGTGTAATTACAAGTAATTAATGATACACAGTTATTACTACAATCAATATTTGATTTGATTTGATTTGATTTGATTTATTTATTGTCACACCACCACAGCACATATGCCTTGGTGGGTGAAATTCTTGGGAGCGTGCTCCAGAAAATTGCAGCAAGTAAAAACAAAAAAAATAAAAGTGCAATGTGCACATACATATAATTAGTGCATACAGTGTACTGTAGACATAAGGTTAGTACTATACTACACATTATACTCAGAATGTACATGCATTCAGTTAGCACCACATTAAACGCTATACACAAAATGTACACATTAGACACTATACACAGAATCTACACATTAAACGCTATACACAGAATGTCACAATGTTGACATTTATAGACATAATTATGACAGTTGTCCGTGTGCATCGGATGTACCCAGTGGTAGCAGGTAGGTAGTGTATAGATATAGTCCACTGTTGACTGTTAAAGTTAAGTACGGTGTGTGGCATGCCATACTGTGTGAGTATGCTGTAGTGTATTATTTTGAGTGTTCAATAGTCTGATAGCCTGTGGGAAAAAGCTGTCCCTGAGGCGGCTAGTACGGGATCGGATGCTGCGAAAACGTCTTCCTGAGGGCAGCAGAGAGAAAAGTCTGTGGGACGGGTGGCTGGAGTCACTGGTGATTCTCCGGGCTTTCCTTACACACCGCCTGGTGTCGATGTCCTGGAGGGAGGGAAGCTCACCTCCAACAATGTAGCTGGCAGTTCGCACTACCCTCTTCAGAGCTTTACGATTGCCAGCGGTGCTGTTTCCAAACCAGGCAGTTATGCAGCCCATCAGGATGCTCTCTATAGTGTAGAATGATCTGAGGATGCTGGAGCTCATTCCAAACTTCCTCAGCCGTCTCAGGAAGAAGAGGCGTTGATGTGCCTTCTTCAGAACTGCGTCAGTGTGTGTAGACCAGGTGAGATCCTCACTAATGTTGACGAACAGGTGTCTTGTCGATGGTGATGGGTCTGTGTTCTTGGCTCTGTCTCCTGAAATCTACCACCATCTCCTTGGTCTTGTCGATGTTAAGTGAGAGGTGGTTCTCTTGACACCATTTAGTCAGAGTACTTACCTCCTCTCTGTAGGCCATCTCATCGTTATCGGTGATCAGGCCTATCACCGTTGTGTCGTCGGCGAATTTGACGATGATGTTGGAGCTGTATGTGGCTGTACAGTCATGTGTGTACAGGGAGTATAGGAGTGGGCTGAGGACACAGCCCTGAGGAGCACCAATGTTGAGGGTCAGCGGGGATGATGTGTTGTTGTTGCCCATTCTGACCACCTGACTTCTGCCTGTCAGGAAGTCCAGGATCCAGCTGCACAGAGATCTGTTTAGTCCCAGAGTCTGGAGCTTTGCAACAAGTGTAGTGGGGACTATGGTGTTACATGCAGAGCTATAGTCCACAAACAGCATTCTCACATAGGTGTTCTTGTTTTCCAGGTGTGAGAGAGCAGTGTGTAGAGTAAAAGCAATAGCATCATCTGTGGAACGGTTGCTACGATATGCAAATTGTAGCAGATCCAATGATGAAGGCAGGACAGAGCAGATGTAATCTCTGACGAGTCTCTCAAAACACTTGCTGAAGATAGATGTGAGAGCAATGGGCCTCCAGTCATTTAAGCATGTGGTTTTATTTTTCTTTGGTATTGGCACAATGATGGATTTTTTGAAGCACGAGGGGACCACAGACAGACAGAGGGAGAGATTGAAAATGTCTGTGAAGACACCGGCTAGTTGAAATGCGCATGCTTGGAGCACGCGGCCTGGGATGCCATCAGGACCCGCAGCCTTACGGATATTTACCCGTCGGAAGGATCGGGTTACATCCGCGACGGAGACGGTGAATGCACTCGCACCTCCTGCAGCAGCGCTCTCTGTGTGGGCGGTGCTGTGAGCCTCGAAACGAGCATAAAAGTTATTCAGCTCATCCGGCAGAGAGGCGGCTATGTTCACCGTAGCTGTTTTTTTCCCTTTGAAGTTTGTGATGTTATTGATTCCCTGCCACATACTTCTTGCATTGTTGGTGTTGAATTGTTCTTCAACTTTATTTTTCTATTGACTTTTTGCGGATTTGATGGATTTCCTGAGATCGTAGCTGGCTTGTATGTAGTCATCAGCATTACCGGATTTGAAAGCGGATGTTCGTGCTGATAAGGCTGCTCGAACATCGCTGTTAATCCACGGTTTTTGATTGGGGTAAGTACGGATTATTTTAGTCGGTACAACATCTTCCACACACTTCCTGATGAAACACGTTACAGTTTCTGCGTACACCTCTATGTCGTCATCAGATGCTGCTCGGAACATGTCCCAATCCACATGATCAAAACAGTCCTGTAGTATAGCGTCTGATTGGTCCGACCAGCATTGAATGGTCCTGAGAGCGTGAGCTTCCCGTTTCAGTTTCTGCCTATAAGTAGGCAGAAGCAGGATGGATGAGTGATCTGATTTGCCGAAAGGTGGGCGCGGGAGAGATTTGTATGCGTCCCGAAAAGGAGAGTAACAGTGGTCGAGTACACGATCACCACGCGTGTTGATGGTGACGTGTTGAAAGTATTTTGGAGCTATTGTTCTGAAGTTGGCTTTGTTATAGTCCCCCGTAATAATGCACGCTGCTTCTGGGTACGCGGTTTCCTACTCGCTTATGTTCCCATACAGTTCCTTGAGTGCCTGGTCTGTATTGGCTTGAGGAGGAATATAAACAGCTGTAATTATGACTGCTGTAAATTCCCGCGGTAGCCAGAATGGTCGACATAAAAGCATGTGAAATTCCAGATCAGGGGAGCAGAAGGATTTAATGGAGTGTAGGTTCCTTTCGTCACACCATGAGTGGTTGACAAATAAACAAACACCCCCACCTCTGCTTTTCCCTGTGAGCTCTTTCGTTCGGTCCGAGCGATGCACAGAGAACCCCGTAAGCTCGATGGCTGAGTCTGGAACCCTTGTTTCTCGTTGGTATGAGATGCGTGCCCGCAGTTCACATAGTTTGTTGTCCAGTGACTGAACGTTAGCCAGCAAAATGGTTGGGAGAGGAGGTCGGAGGGAACGACGTCTGAGTCTCACTAGGACGCCGGCTCTCTTCCCTCTTTTCCGGCGATGTTTCCTACATCGCGCCCGTGCGGCCCAGACAAAGGGCTCTGATGCGGTGTCTGTAAACAGGGCACCAGTGTTCAAGAACTAAAAGTCCGGTTCGCGTTTCGCGAAGTAGGAACCTATGCTTAGAAGCGTGTGTCTATCGTAGACAGTTATACAAACAACATCCAACACGTAAAATAACATAAAAACAAGTAAAACGAACAAAAAACCGCAAAGTTTTCTCAGAGCTCGCAACACGGCCGCCATACACGGCGCCATCTTGGTGTACTTCTTAATAGTGTTGTGGCTATGTGTATGTGTATGTATTGTACCTCTCTTTATTTTTGTTTTGTTAATAAATGGAGCCAGCCTCTAAAAGGAATCTCTGACTCATGGCTTGTTTCTCATTAATGCCACAACACTAGTCCAGTCACAAATAACTATTTGTTTTCTTACTGTACTATTATGGGTGTGTTTGCAATAGGATATAATAAGAATTAAGAAATGTTAAGTACATAAGTAATCTAGTCTTAAATAGTGAACATTATAAACCGCTCCCCAGACACTTCCTCCAGCTCTTCCAGGGGGATACCAAGACGTTCCCAGGCCAGCCGAGAGACATAGTCCCTCCACCGTGTCCTAGGTCAGGGGTTCCCAAACTTTCCATGAGAAGGCCCCCCAAATTCCACCAGGTTCTGGCCAAGGCCCCCCTTTTGCACGGTGTTATTGAACCCATCGACAAAACTACACCAAATGTAAATAAATAAATAAAATACCTAGGTGAATATCCATTGAACTTTATTAGTGTTGCAATAATAACATTTGTATGTCAGATCTTCATATTTGGTACAGTAATTTCAACATTGTATCTGTGTGTGTCAGTAAATGTAAAAAGAAAAATCCTAAAGAGAGGGTGTGTGTGTGTGTGTGAGAGAGAGAGAGAAAGAGAAAATTAATGCGATGGGTTACTACACAGTTTGTCAAGTCTGGGCTTTATGTCTGTCAGTGCAACACACATGGCACTCTCCACATTTAGAAATAAGTGGTTGCAAAAGGAAGAAGGTATTTCAGAGCACTCTCAGCTAGGATGGGGAAGTCTTTTCTTACATACATCCAGTAGTTAGAGAGAAAAAGAGACTCAATTTCATTTTTAAGTCCCAGGAAGAAGTCATCTCAATCAGCTCCTCCTGTGATTTTAAGTCCAGACAAGATTCTACATCAGGGGCAAATGGGTTTTTTACCCAGTTTAGTTGGGTGCTGTCAAGGCCAGGGAAATATTCTCTGAAATATCCCTGGAGGTGCTCCAGGTGGGATTGTATCAGTGGAGAAATGGTGTCCAACTCGATGACAGCAGCTCTTGGTGTAATAGTGGGAACATTTCTGTAATTCCCTCCTTGAGCTTGTTTGACCACAGCGTGATCTTCAGAGAAAAAGCACGCACTTTGCCTTGCATATGGACTATGTATGTGTCATGCCCTTGCATGCTTTGGTTAAGCACATTCAGATGACAAAAAATGGCAGCCATATATGCAAGTTTGAGAATCCAGGCTGCATTTTTAAAACGGTCGGCCAGCTGATGTTTTTCAGACAAGAGAAACTCTGCAATCTCCCTCCGCAACTCATACACGCAATTCAAAACTGCCCCCGTGAAAGCCAGCGTACGTTTGAGTGAAGCAGCAATCCATCAAAACGGGCTCCCATTTCTTTAGCGTAAACAGTCTGTGTTTTAAGGGGCGTGCTTTAATGAAGTTTACTACATTTACATTTACTGGAGGCCACTGGAGGCAAGGTGGGTCTTGTGGGTCAGTATGAACTGTGGGGAGAGTGGGAATCGAACCGCCTATCTTCCGGTTGAAAGACGACTGCTCTACCCACTGAGCTACTGCAGCCCCATAATGCAGCTGTAGTACCAGATTAAGCTCATCATCCAAACGTTTAGCCACCAGAGCTCCTCGATGGAGCATACAGTGCGTGAACGCCACATTCGGGGCCTTCTGTTTGATGAGAGCCGTCACCACACACACCCACGCAACGAGACCAGTCAAGTCCATTTGAATCAATATATTCGTCCAGCACTTGAAAAATCTCTTTCCCGGTGGTTCTGCTTTCAAGTTCTTTACAAAACAGTAATTCCTCAACAAACATTTCTTGGGAAATGAATCGTATGTACACAAGTAACTCGGCAGCATTAGCCACATCTGTACTTTCATCAAGCTGCAGTGCAAAACATTCTCTAGCTCTCACCAGCAGTTGAGTAGACACATCCTCAGCCATGTCTCCAATACGTCTGCTTACAGTGTTATCAGAGAGCGGTACAGCGTCAATTTTCTTGGCAGCATCCTCACCCAGTAACTCTTTAACAATGTCTAACTGGTAGTATCAAATCTTCCCCAATTGTGTGCAGCTTCTTAGCTCGCGCAATTTGAAAGGAGGCCAAAAATGATGCCCTCAATGCTCTCTCAAGAACGGTAGCTTGCCGCACCAATGTTGCTGACTGCCTGTTCAAATGAAATACCTTTCTTTTCAGTATGAATACAGACCATGAAAGCTGGGCCTCCCAACTCTTCTAAATTTTGGGGTTTTTTTTATGCAAGAGGAGTGAGAAAAGTTACCACAGGGATAACTGGCTTGTGGCGGCCAAGCGTTCATAGCAACGTCGCTTTCTGATCCTTTGATTTTGCCTCTTCCTATCATTCCATCTTGCACCGCATGTTTGGGGAGAACTTGTTCATAAATCACTTGCATGCGACCTGAATCTGGATCAGGGTTTTGTATGTAGCAGAGCAGCTCCCTCATTGCTATATGAAGACCGTACATGGTAAATTTAGAAATAGAAGATCGTTTTAATTCTTGCAAGAAATAAACAAATCCGACTAAATGCAACAATGGTAGATGGTAATTTGCTTAACATGTTTACAGCACATGAAGTTTTTATAGGTGTACGCCTCTTAGCTCCAGGGTCGTGTAGTGGGCATGTAATAAGCTGACATGTCTGTACGTCTGTCTTTAAGTGTATATGCAACTAATTGTATAGGACGGAGTGTCCGTGAACAGTGATTAGATGTAGTGCAAAGTGATGTCTTTGTCTTGCTTGGATTAGCCTGGAGCCAATAGGAGATACAGCTATAGACATTAAGTCATGTATGTGGATAAGCATATGAACTGGAGCAGAAGTGAGAGCATATAATATATAATATACAATTACTATGACAGTTTTAAAACAGTTTCACCCTAGGACAACTACAACAACACTTGAATGGAACAGTGACACTAATGACTCACCTGAGTCTTTTACGACTCTCACATTACTGACTGGTGAGCTGCTATGTAGTGTTATTGGTCTGACCATGAAGGATACATCTAGGTTGCTCCATGACATGGAAGAACAAAACTGACACTGAGAACCAGAACTGATTGATCACAATCCGGACAAATTACCAAAGATCAAAATATATAAAGTACAAATTTTGTCTGCTGTTTCCTCTGCTCATCGCACTGTCTCTACATTTCTCTGCAGGTTAAACCCCTCCCTCTAGAGCTATAATCTAGGCTCTCTTACCAGTTGATCTTAAAATTGTCAAAGTCTCTTTGAATTTGAGACATCTTCACCTTGACAACTGAGTCCAGATGCTTTTGATTTATCCTTTTCTTTAAGATGACCTGGATGACTGAGTACTTATCACAGATATGTGTGTGAAGGAACAGGCTGGGGAGAGTAGCAGAGCCTGGCGGCCTAGTACTGAAGATCTTACCTTCAGGACTCAGGCTCCAGCTCTGAGTCCTGCATGGAGTATCAGGGGCAGAAACACACTTATGTGTAGAGAACCAGACCAGGGGAAGTACAAGGCTTGTGTTGCCTTGACTGGGGGTCCTGAGACTGGGAAGAGTAGCAGTGGCTGTGAGGCCTGTTGCTGGAGGTCTTACCTTGGGCCAGGCTCCAGCTTTGAGTCCTGCATGGAGGGGTTGCTGGAGGAGAACCCTGCCCGGAGAGAGTCCTCATGAGGAAGGTAAGATGAGGTGTGTTGTGTCCCTGGCCTGCCTGATGGAGAGCTACAGCAGACGCCACTGGTGAAGTGTGGCCACGAAGCTGGGGGTTGGAAAAGTGCAGAAGTCCTACACTTTTTATATACAACTTTATTTATTAAATTTAAAAAATGTATTTTCTCCCACAGCCAGGGCCTGGAGCTAGAGGGGTGCTGGATGAGAACACTCCTTGGGGAGAGTCCTCCTGATGCAGGAATGATAAGGTGTAGTAAAGGTGTTGTGAAAGAGAAAAAAAGCCAAAGTATTCTTTATTTCTTTTATTAATGCACAAAAAAAACATTAAAATTATCTATTTAAACTACGCTTGTTTTTCTTTTTAATGTGGTACATCTCATTGCATGGCACAGCAAAAACGCCCTGAACAAACTTACGGCACCTGTACCTTGTACCTTGGGATGAGCTCGATCTGAGCAAACAGCCCAATCTGGACATTCAGCGGTTTGGTAAAGCCAGTGACATTCAGTCAATCTTAGTGGCATCTCTCCCGTCTCTGCGGAAGGCCACTCCGATTGCTACTTTCCATCTTGCCGTGACCTGTCAGTAGTTCAGTGATAATGTCTTGGATATAGGCTCTTAGTGACTTGTGTGGGTTTGGGGTACACTTAGTGTAAATGATGTGTGAATTGACATTACTGATCCTTACAATAGCATTGAAAATGCATTCCTTGACTGATGTGGAAATAGGTACTTTTTCATCCACTGATCTGATCTGTCTACTTCCCTCATAAATCTGTTGTTTACTTGTTAACACATACTTGTAGTAAATACTTTGGCAGTAGGTAGTTATGATTAATATTATCTTATTAGATAGATAGATTAATTATGGGGAACCATTCTCACTCATTAATATCTATATTTTCATAATGTGAGAAAGGACGGCTTACGTTCTATAACCTGAAAGTATAATTCTGCTTGTTTTTGTATATCCTTAATATGAACAGATAAAAACACCCTTACGACATAAATTTTATGGGGTTTAATCAAAAACTAAATTATGCAAATTAATTATAATAATGAATAATGTGATATGAAAATGGCATAGTTATGGGAAAACAATGAGGATGAACATCAGAACGATAAAATAATTCCTCATAAAGGATTTGGGAACCAAAAGGGAAAGCTATATTATCATTTAACTTAAGGGGAATCTATGATGAAGGTTATGAATGAACAGGTCTGATAGGCCAGAGCTTTAAAAGAATAAGGTTATCACGCCAACTCTTGTCTCACGTGCCAAACCTACTCTATGGTCAGGCTTTTGCGTCAAGGTCTAAAGTTTCCTTTCGATACTAGTGCTACCGGTGGTACCGAACGACGAAAGGGCTGCCCCATTACCCCGCTCCAGGCTGGTCGCTGGGAGGCTTGGTAGAGGTGAGGCAAAACTCCGGCGTATAGCGTAGCCTAAGCAGTTCTGTTTGTAGTTGCCGCTGGCTCGTCCTGTCAGAATTCCAACTACAAATTTAGTCTATGATTGCTTCTGGATTCACTGGAAAGAGTCTTAGAAGCTGCTTTTGGTTCAACTTGCATTGGGAGCGCTCTTTTGTTCAAGCAAAACTCGTCTTTAGCAGGCACAAAGTCTTTACAACATAAACTACAAAAATAACTTACGGCGTACAGAGGTGACGTCGTCACTTGTAACAGCTGGTCAAAAATAAAGTTATCAATACGCATAGACTTTAAAGAGAAAAATTTACGTTTGGCGTACACAAAAGCATACATAACATTTTATACTTTGTAGAGTTTGCAAAGAAATGCCTATTTAAATGAAACAAATTAAAGCTATAAAACAAAACATTAATTCATTTCATTAAAAAATGCAGACTGTAAAAATGGGCTAAGAGGGAGTCTTCTTGAGCTTGGTCAGGGAGCAACATTGTATGGAACAATATGTTCATTGACACGTTAATCCCATATCATTTAAACATTTCTTTAATTAAAAACAAGAATGTCCGTTTTATGTGAAGTCCAAGGTATCTGTCGTGTGTCGTCAAATAAGTCTCATATGGTTTTACATCAAAGCATTTCTTTGGGTGATAAAGAACGGTCAAAAGGTGTCTGGATACACAAATCGTGAATAAAAGTTTTATGACTATTCTGACATCATCGCCAATGTTCTGGCCTCTTCATACATTCCTTAGACTTTTATGGCTTTTAAGAAAGCAAAAACAGAGTGTAAATTAGGTCCTGTTGATGGTCACTGGGTCTTAACAAAACAAGAAACATCTGGGAAGTCACTCACTGTGGCGGGAACAATATGTTACTACACACTGGTCTATTTGTTGTACAAGAATCAGTCTTTTTTTTTTTTTGTCCTGATTCTGTTCCAAACACAGTAATTCCTATTAAGATGCCCTTCCTCAAAAAACTGGCCCATCACTTTGTTACAACCATAATCATATTTTGTCAGGCTTTTTGGCATTCCCTTTCCTTGTGCTTATTACGGTCCCACATAAACCAGTGTCCCTTTCTGCTAATTCACTGGCAGTACATTATGGACTACTGAATGGGTATCACTTATTTTACCAATCAATCAATCAATATTTATTTATATAGCGCCTTCCAACAACCACAGATTAAACCAAGGTGCTTAACAACATTAAATAAAAATAAACATATTTACAAATAGGTTTAAAAACAGATTTACCCAATAAAACAGAGCAGTGTCACAGAGCCATTAAGTGCAAAAGGCCATTTTAAATAAATAGGTTTTAAGTTTGGCTTTAAACAGAGGACTGGTCAGTGATGGAGTGTAACTCAATGGGCAATGAGTTCCAGAGTTTAGGACCGGCCACTGCAAAAGAATGATCGCCCACTGTTTTCAACCGGGACCGGGGCACCTTCAGCAGATGTTGCCCAGCAGAACGTAGAGCTATGCTGGGTTGGTGAGGGGTGAGAATCTGTTATGTTCCGGCAGATAACCCAAACGCAGACACTCACGTAAAGTTCACAAAAAACAGATTTATTGAAACAAGCAACTTAAGAATGGCGGGTTCTTCGGGGATAGCGAGGTGTAGCAGGATCAGGATCGGGTTGAGCTGGAGCGAGACAAACTGATGGACTAGCTGGGTTCTGGTAAGTATATACATAGAACAAAACCTTTGAACGCGAGACGTATTACTAACGGTAGTCAGTGTTACAATCTGGCGTCGAGGAGCAGGCTGCGGTGCTTCTTATTCTCTTTTGATTATCCACTCGGATCAGCTGGGCTTGCTCCACCGGCGCTCCCGCACACCTGTCTCCTCTCTGCGGGGGAGCCCGGTAGGGAGGCCTCGACCAACTGTGCAGATTCCTGATCCACCGTGACAGTACCCCCCCCTCTATGGACGCCACCTGGCGGCCTATCCCGTTTCTCCGGATGGCGTAGAAAAAAATCCCGAATCAGAGAAGGATCCAGAATGTTTCTCCGTGGCACCCAACAGCGTTCCTCCGGCCCATAACCCTCCCAATTTACTAAAAACTGAAGGCCCCAACCCCAGCGCCGTACATCCATAATCCACCGTACTGTGTATGCTGGATGATCATCAATCATCCTGGGAGGCGGCGGGGGAGGACAGGGAGGACTCAATGGACTGGACCTGACCGGCTTGATCCTGGAAACATGGAAGGTAGGGTGAATCCTAAGAGACCGAGGGAGCTTCAGTCTAACTGCCGCAGGGTTGATGACCTTCTCTAATTCAAACGGGCCGATGAACCATGGTGCCAATTTCGTAGCCTCAACCCGCAACGGCAGGTCCCTGGATGACAGCCAAACCTTCTGACCCGGAGAGTATCTAGGGGCGGGGGTGCGGTGACGGTTGGCTTGGACTTGTGATTGAGCCGAGGCGCACACCAGAGCTGATCGGGCCCTTCTCCAGACCTGATGGCACCGTTTCAAGTGATCCTGAATGGAAGGAACTGCCAGCTCTTGTTCCTGGTCAGAAAATAAAGGTGGTTGATAACCATAACAACATTGGAAGGGAGACATACCCAGGGAGGTGTTCACCAACGTGTTGTGGGCATATTCTACCCATGGCAGCTGAGCGCTCCAACTTGCAGGATTGGCAGATGATGTGCACCTCAGGGCCACCTCCATCTGTTGGTTCGCCCTTTCCGTCTGTCCGTTGGTCTGTGGATGATACCCAGAGGAGAGACTAACCTTTATATCCAACGCCGTACAAAACGCCTTCCAAACCTGGGAGGTGAACTGTGGACCTCTGTCTGACACAATGTCCCGAGGAATCCCGTGTAACCGGAACAGATGCTTCACCAGGAGATCCACGGTCTCCCTGGCGGACGGCAGCTTGGTCAACGGCACGAAGTGAGCTGCTTTGGAGAAACGATTGACAATCGTCAGCACCACCGTATGTCCGTTAGATGGCGGAAGCCCGTAACGAAGTCCAATGCCACATGAGACCAAGGCCGGCTAGGGATGGGTAGTCTTATGGATGGAGGGCCTTATTCCGGGAACACTCTTGACAAGCTGAAATGTAGTCCTTAGTGTCTCTGTCCATGGTGGGCCACCAAAATTTGCTGCGTAGGACAGCCAGAGTGCGACCCATCCCTGGATGGCACGTGAGTCGGGTCCCATAGGCCCAGTGCAACACCTCCGACCTGACCGGATCTGGAACAAACATAGCGTTAGCCGGCCCTGTCCCAGGATCGGGGTGCAGACGTTGAGCAATCCGGACCCGATCTTCACCCACCTTGCCTGCCGAGAGTTCAGCCTCTTTGCCGTCTGGATGTAGGTCAGGTTCTTATGGTTGGACCAGACCACAAACAGCTGAATGGCACCCTCCAGCCAATCACGCCATTCCTCTAAAGCCAACTTTACCGCCAGGAGCTCTCTGTTCCCCACATCATAGTTCCACTCTGCTGGCGAGAGCTTACGCGAGTAGTGGGTGCAGGGGTGGAGCTTCTGGTCAGTGGAAGAGCGCTGGGAAAGAACCGCTCCTACTCCCGTCTCCGAAGCGTCGACCTCCACCACAAACTGCAGCTCTGGATCCGGCTGTATGAGCACAGGGGCCGACGTAAACCGATGCTTAAGTTCCTTAAATGCTCCTTCTGCCTCCGGAGTCCAGACAAAAGGTCGCGCAGTGGAAGTGAGAGCTGTCAAAGGAGTTGCCAGTCTACTGAAGTTCCGGATAAATCTCTTGTAGAAATTAGCAAAACCCAAAAATCGCTGAACCTCCTTGCGGCTGGACGGAACCGGCCATTCCCGTACCGCCGTAACCTTCTCCGGGTCCATTTGGATCTGCCCCTGAGCGATGATGTAGACGAGGAAGGTAACTGACGGTGCATGGAACTCGCACTTCTTGGCCTTCACAAACAGCCTATTCTCCAATAGTCTCTGTAGCACTCCCCTGACATGTCTCTGGTGTTCCTCCAAGTCTTTAGAAAAAATCAAGATATCATCCAAATACACAAAAACAAAACGTCCAATCATGTCTCGTAAGACATCATTAACTAAGTTCTGGAATACCGCAGGGGCATTCGTGAGTCCAAACGGCATCACCCGATATTCAAAATGGCCTAAAGGAGTGTTAAACGCACCAAATGGTATGCGTTACGGAGGTCGAGTTTTGTGAAAACCCTGGATCCACCGAGAGGAGTGAAAACAGAACTGAGGGGAAAACTCCTTCATGTGGCCCATGAGAGACTGGATAGTAGCGTCATGCTGCTCCAGAAGCGCGGTCTGAGCCGCGACCGTCTGTGGAAGGGTGTGAGGCTCTGCTGGGTTCATTCTGGCCAGATCGTACTGTTATGTTCCGGCAGATAACCCAAACGCAGACACTCACGTAAAGTTCACAAAAAACAGATTTATTGAAACAAGCAACTTAAGAATGGCGGGTTCTTCGGGGATAGCGAGGTGTAATAGGATCAGGATCGGGTTGAGCTGGAGCGAGACGAACTGATGGACTAGCTGGGTTCTGGGATGACCGAGCGGGAACCGGTCTGGCGGTAGGACGGGAAGGATCTGAGGTGGACAGAAAAAAGCAGGTAAGTATATACATAGAACAAAACCTTCGAACGCGAGACGTATTACTAACGGTAGTCAGTGTTACGATCTGGCGTCGAGGAGCAGGCTGCGGTGCTTCTTATTCTCTCTTGATTATCCACTCGGATCAGCTGGGCTTGCTCCGCCGGCGCTCCCGCACACCTGTCTCCTCTCTGCGAATCAGTAGGGGCGGGGGAGCCCGGTACGGAGGCCTCGGCCAACTGTGCAGAGTCCTAATCCACCGTGACAGTATCTCACACAGATAAGAAGGTGCATGGCCTGTGAGTGCATTAAAAACAAACATTAAGATTTTAAAATGAATTCTAAACTGAACAGGGAGCCAGTGCAGGGAGTACAGGACAGGTGTTATGTGCTCGTGTTCACGACTATTAGTTAGCACTTGAGCAGCAGCGTTTTGCACAAGCTGCAAACGGTGAAGTCCAGTTTGGTTAACTCCCACATAGAGCGCATTGCAGTAGTCTATGCGGGAGCTGATAAAAACATGGATGCTTTCTCTAGATCAGCATGACTTAAAAAGGGTTTAACCTTTGAAAGGAGGCGAAGCTGAAAAAAGCTTGCCCTACCCACAGAATTTATTTGTTTTTCAAATTTAAGACTGTTGTGTAGTTTTACCCCCAGCTGCATCTGTATGCTGTCCAGTGTGTAAAAACCACTTCAAAACAAACTTGACCGGCTTTTACTCAATACATATGCTCTGTAGCCAAATTTATCTGGTTTTCTGGGATTATATTGTTTTAGTGTAGCTCTTCCCTTGAATCATATTGTCATCTAAGGTCACTGAGAGGGCTGTAAACTGCTAAACAGCGAGGAATTATTGTTCTCATTACTTTGAAGAGTCTATCATGACAGAACACCTGAGATCAGGACAGAGATATAAAGTTATCACAGTATTAATGTTATATGTCCACAATTGTGGAAAGGTCATGAATCATCGGCAGTGAAGACGGGTATGTTATGTTAACGGCTTTATTCCCAAACTGTGCATGATTTTTGACCAATGCAGAGTGACTATTTATTTAGACTTGATGACTATGATCAAAAGAAAAAGACTATGTAGGCCGATGTCAACATGCACAACCTGGCATCACCCGGAACTCTGTGAGAAAGCCGTGGTTGGTGCTGGCTCAAAGCCGACACAGCCCGGCGTAAACACCTTTTTCCAGGCAAAGCTATTACCTTCTTCTGCGAGGGCAAAGTCGATTACAACACACTCGAATCGGCAGAAAGAGGGGGGCTCACGTGTGACGGGTGGACATCGAGGACCACTGAGTCCTACATGACGTTCACTGTAAATTTTTTAAACGAAGACGAAGTCCTATGTCCTGCAAACCTGAGCAATGCACAAAACCCACATCGGGACACATTGCCGATGTACTGAAAAGCCGCAGTGGTGGAGTGTAATCTTGACGATAAGAAGCCAGTGGCTGTCACCAACAATACATCAAACTAAAAGTGTAGCAATGGACTTAACAGGATAACAACATGTTAGATGTTTTGCTCATGTTTTAAATCTTTCATCCCAACGTGTGCTGATAGTAGCTGCCATTGTCAAGGTACTTGGTAGAAAGTGTCTGACTGTGCACTGACAGAGAATGACATCTCAAGAGATGGAGGAAACACCAATGCTTATGGCAACAAACATCATGTGTGAGGAAAAGAATCCCACCATTTCAGTGGTTGCTCCTCTTCATGCCCAACTTCTGCGAGACACAACCAGCACTTAAGAAGATTCTCCTCTGGGTCGAGACATTAAGGGAGCCATCAATTAAGACCTTTCAAAGAGATATCAATCAGAGGTGGAAAAAGATGTCCTACGCATGTCCTCAGCCCTGGACCCTAGATTTAGGTCCCTTTAATTTCTGTCAACTGAAGAAGTGCAAGACATTTGTGCAAAACTACAGTGAAAAGCTGCAGCTTTAAAGGAAGATGATCCAGTGCCTTGTGGTGATGTTCAGGGGTATTTAGAAGAAGAAGAGACCTGCACAGCAAAGAAAAGAAAGTCTGCACTTGTTGATCTTCTTGGTCAGACATTTAAGAAGACCTCTTATGTCTACATCAGTAACCTCAATTGCAGAGAAGGAGATAAAACAATATCAAGATGCTCCTTCTCTGCCTCTCACTGAAGATCCACTGTTGTGGTGGAAATCTCAGCAACATGTGTTCCCTATCAAAAGCTACACTCGATGCTGCGTAGCATACGCTATGGGGAAACATTCTATGTGAGACCGGTTGTGAAGCACGTGTGTCAAACACGACAAGAATTGGTTTATAATACCTCGGTTTGTGACGCAGCTCATCTGCGGCAGCTGTGTGATTGAATGCACCTGAACAGAGGGTATAAGAACACATGACGCAGAAGCGTCTTCAGGTTTCTTTGTCTTCAGATCGCATTGTGTGAAGTGTGAGCAAACCTACTCTCTGTGTCAGTACAAACAATAACAATAATAATAATATTAAGAAAAGAAAGAGGAGTGAACAAGTCAATCACTTTCTGAAAATCAAGCAGTACATATATAAAAAAATAAATAAATATCATGGCTGGGTTCATTAAGAAATGTGTTCCTCCGTGCCAGAGGCACATTTCTGACAATAATCAGCATGAGTTTTGTTTTGAGTGCATAGGGGAAGAACATGTGGCCCTCGGACTTTCTGGGGAGTGTGAGCACTGCGATGTTTTGCCTGTTAAGATCCTACGTGCCCGGCTCGCTTTCTTTAAAAAGGAGCGAGCCGCCTCCCTACTCCGGTCGTGGGGTTTACGTGTTGATCTGGCTGAGGCGCAGGGATCAGAGAGTCCTATGTTCCTCACACTCCCGCCAGATGAGGCGGACACCGGCTCGGTGCTCGGCCGGGCGTGCTCCGCCGCTTCCCGCGAGCAGCAGCCTCGGAGCACTCCTCCCGCTCTGATGCGGCGTTTGAGGAGCTGCTCGGGGTGGTTACAAGAGCAGTGGCGCGGCTGAATATTGAGTGGCCTTGTGAGCAGGGCCTCCCTAAATACTCTAAACTGGATGATAGGTTTCTGTCAGGTGGCCAGGGGGAGGGATCGCAGCTGCGGTCTCTCCCCTTCTTCGGGGACCTCCATGAGGAGCTGGCACCCGTGCGCCCATTTATTTGACTATTGTGGGTGCACAGGCTATTGGTCGATGCCCCAGGTGGAAGAGACGCTTGCGGGCTATCTCTCCCCCAAGACATCGTCCTCCCTGAGAAAACCTACACTCCCCAACAAGCCATGCCGGTTCACATCATCACTGGTGGGGAAGGCTTTCCAGGCGGCAGTTCAGGCTGGTGCAGCACTGCATACCATGGCGGTTTTGCAGGCATACCAGTCTGACCTGCTCAAAGATTTGAGGATGCATTTTCAAAGCTACGCCGTGCCACAGACCTCTCTCTCCGTGCAACTAAGCAGACGGCCGCGCTATTGGCCGCTCAATGTCTGCTTTGGTTGCGACAGAAAGGCATCTGTGACTCAACCTCACGGGCATCAAAGCTCCTGGATGCACTCATCTCACTTTCCAGTCTTTTTGGAGACGCGGTGGACTCCGTCGCCACTAAGTTCCGTGAGGCTAAACGCTACGAGAAGGCCTTTGTGAGGTTCCTTCCTTGCCGTGCTTAGCAGCCGGGGCCGTCGGCCATCCAGTCCTGACCAGGTCCAGCCCCAAACTACTGCCCCTTTCGGAGAAACTGGCAGCGTGGATGCTCCTGCCAAATATCTCCCCGTGGGTAATGAGGCCTGTGGCCAAAGGCTACAGAATTCAGTTCACCTATTGTCCTCCGCTTTTCAACGGCATGGTCTCCACTTCCGTGAAACCAGTTTGAGAGAGAGAGTGTATTGACACAGGAACTGCAGGTTCAGCTGGACAAAGGGGCCATAGAATGTGTTCCCCCACCAGATAGACAATCTGAGTTTACAGTCGGTATTTTCTAGTTCTGAAATAAGACTGCGCCCGATTTTAGACCTTTGCGGGTTAAACCGCTACCTCAAAGCATTAAAATTCAAAATGCTCACAATAAAAATGATTGTCTTCCAGATCCGATTATGCGACTGGTTTGTCACCATCGATCTAAAGGACGCGTATTTTCATTTTCTTTGTGGCCGCCATTTCTCACTTTCCAGTCTTTTTGGAGACGCGGTGGACTCCGTCGCCACTAAGTTCCGTGAGGCTAAACGCTACGAGAAGGCCTTTGTGAGGTTCCTTCCTTGCCGTGCTTAGCAGCCGGGGCCGTCGGCCATCCAGTCCTGACCAGGTCCAGCCCCAAACTACTGCCCCTTTCGGAGAAACTGGCAGCGTGGATGCTCCTGCCAAATATCTCCCCGTGGGTAATGAGGCCTGTGGCCAAAGGCTACAGAATTCAGTTCACCTATTGTCCTCCGCTTTTCAACGGCATGGTCTCCACTTCCGTGAAACCAGTTTGAGAGAGAGAGTGTATTGACACAGGAACTGCAGGTTCAGCTGGACAAAGGGGCCATAGAATGTGTTCCCCCACCAGATAGACAATCTGAGTTTACAGTCGGTATTTTCTAGTTCTGAAATAAGACTGCGCCCGATTTTAGACCTTTGCGGGTTAAACCGCTACCTCAAAGCATTAAAATTCAAAATGCTCACAATAAAAATGATTGTCTTCCAGATCCGATTATGCGACTGGTTTGTCACCATCGATCTAAAGGACGCGTATTTTCATTTTCTTTGTGGCCGCCATTTCGGCTTGCCAGGCCATGATTGACGGGGTCTCAATAGGGAGACACCCTCTAGTTGCCTGCTTCATTCGAGGGGCCAAGCGGTTGAGACCACCCACTAGCGCTAGAGTTCCTTCCTGGGACTATCACCAGCTATAGTGCTGGAGGACTTAGTAAGCACTCCTTTTGAACCAGTAGAGTCAGCGTCTGTCAAGTTTCTGACTCTAAAGATGTTTTTTCTGGCAGCCATTACCACTCTCAAGAGGGTTGGAGATTTTAAGGCTCTGTCAGTTTTGCCCTCCTGTCTAAACTTTGCACCTGGGCTCGTCAAAGCCATTTTTTATTCTCACTCTAACTATCTGTCAAAAGTTCCATTCTCGACCCTAAATGTGCGTAGAAGGTACGGCGTAGCATACGCAGTGACGTGTACCAAACGCCATACCCTACACTGTACCCTACACCGTACCATACGCCATACCCTGATGCGCACCTCCTCAAAAATGTAACTACGCGTCGCGACGACGCAAGATCTGTGATTGGTCGGCTTGGTAGTATCACGTTTCCTCTTACGCATTTCCAGAATGAGCTTCTGCACTCTTGGTCGCCCGCCATTTTTAAATTCCGAAAATTCGGTGAAGAGCAACAATGGAAATGGACCAATTGACCGAGTGCTTAATAGAGGAAGTAAGGAAATACAGCCATCTGTATGACTCCTCTTCTGGAAATTACAAAGACTGCCAGATGGCAGCGAATTTATGGAGGGAGATTTCCTCCAACGTCGGTTTAGATGTAGCGGAGTGCTTGAAGAATTTAAAGAACTGTCGAGACAAGTACGTTCGTCTCCGAAAAAACTCGCCACATGGAGCGGCGATCTGGAGGGAAAAAAATCCCAGCGTTTTATATATTCCTATCCTGGCTGGCACCACATGTTAAACATCGACTCACGGAGTCAAACTTTGACGATAAGGTAAACAATGCACGTCCTTTTATGTACCTCTGTTGTTTATGTACCTCTGTTGTTTTTCGATTAGCTTTCGATTAACTTTACTAGCAATGCTACCACATGGGGTATTGATTATTTGCAAAAATAATATACCTGTGAGTCCAAAAGCATGTGTAATAGGTTGTAATTATATGTAATGGGTTGTATTTATATAATATAATGGATTGTAATTTTATTTGGCTTACAGAAAATACAAATGCAACAATTTAGCATTTGCAATGTATGAATATTCTGTTATTATAACTCTATCTAGCTATGACTTAACACTGAACGCATCATCTTTTATGTATAACTTATACTATTTCCTATTTCTTTCATAATCACATGATGGGACTGGTACCAGCTCAACAACAAGTGGTTCATTGGATGTGAGACCTCCAGCCAATAGCAGTGATGACCAAATGCCAAGTGGTAGCCCCCATCACCAGCCACCTCCTCTGTCCCCATCTCTTTCGTGTCCATCTCCTCCGTCCCCGCACTCTTCTCTTCCGTTCTCCAGTCCAAGAAAGGCACAGAAAAGGACGAGAAAAGCAAAAGATGACTGGGTCCAAGCGCTCAGTTGGATGATCGGCGGGTGGAGCTGCAACAGAGACTGTCTGAAGGCCATGATGAGAGCGACCGGTTTGGACAAAAGGTTGCAGATATGCTGCGGAGGGTGCCTGAAGACCACAGAGTGCAGGCAATGTTCGACGTATCAAAGATACTTTTTGAGTGGCAGCAAAAAAAATAAACAATTCTGCCTACTTTTACAACATTCAACGTTTTAATGCTGCACATATAGAAATGCACTGTAACTGCATTTTGCACATTTGCTTTTTTAAGTGTTTATTTTGTATATAGTTTCCACTTTATATTTTTATTAATATTTGTCTGTTTACAAAAAATCATGCATGTTTGGTAATTATACACATTACATCATGTCCATATTTTTATATATTTTGCACTTAAAAAAAATATTGTTTCCAAATATGTGTGCAGTTAATTGCAAATAAACATTAACATATAGTTGCACGTGTCTTTGTTTGCTCATTTGCATCTATTTTTAACATACAATTCATTCATTGCCCCTTTATATTTTCACTTTTTTTTTTACATCAAACAATTTGTGTATATAGTTTGAACCAATTATGTTGGTTCCTGCTGTATGCATATTTTATGGTTAAGGTTACAGTAAATAAAGATCTTAGTTAATTTACTTCTCTAGTTTGGTCTTTTGCATCTATTAAATGTAAACAATTATAGACCATTGCACATTTACATGATGCATTATCTTATACATAGTTCGACCACATAGTACAAACTTAACCAAAAAAAAAATGCTGCTGTTTGCAGATTGTATTGTGCAGGTTAATGTAAATAAAAGAACAACGACATGCCTTAAAAACTGGACTTTATTTCAATGGTTTCATGTCATTTATTGGATGCATTATATTTTACAGCAATAAAATTTACAAACCAAGTTGGCCACGACACACAATGTTGTTTTGCCATGGCACAATTCCGTGGGGCGACTGAAAGAAGGCAGTCAGGCCATTCCGGACCCCAACTGCAGCTCTGGTCGAGCGTGCTCTTGAAAAGTGACGTGGATCGAGTGTTTCAAAAAGATTTGTGTCCCCTGACACCACTCTGCGCCACTCCCCCAGCTGAGGTGACCCTGTAGTGTCAGTGTCTGTGAAATTTGCAGGAATGTATCTGCTAACTGGTGTGCTGAGCTCATCCGTGTAGGCCAGGAAGTTGTGTATAGCACCACATGCTTTCACAATGTCTACTGCTTTGTCTGGCAGACATTCTATAGGTCGTCCAAGGATTCGCCACCTTGCAACCAAAATGCCAAATGCATTCTCAATCACCCGTCTGGCTCTTGAGTGACGATAGTTGTAGGTCAGCTTATCCATGGGCAGGTTTGTCCCTATGTAGCAAAGTAAAGCAGTATTAATTGATAGGTAATGAGTGTGTGTGTGTGGTGTATATATTATATTATATGTGTTTGTTGAGTATATATGTGTGTGTATCCCACTCAACCTGAATTTACCCCATACACACAAATGATGATTATATAAAATAAATACATTATGTCTGTGACATACCTGGAAAGGGACGCATGAGGTTGATGTGCAGAGGGAACGCAGCATCACCAATTAGAACATGTGGGATTTTTACTCCTGTTACTGGAAGATTGGCTGGTGTGGGCAGATTCAGGTTGTGTTCAAGAAGCCTAGAACCAAATCGGCTCTCCTTGAATACACCGCCATCACTTTCCCTTCCGTATCTCCCCACATCCACCATGGTGAAGCGATTATCTGGCTTTGCAGGTAGCCATCAGAACTATGGAGTGTGCGCCCTTGTAGTTGTAGTAGTCGCTCCCTGCATGCGGTGGTGCTTTAATGTTCACATGCTTTCCGTCTACGCTGCCAACACAGTTCGGAAAGTTCCACAGTTGCCAAAAATCAACAGCAATATTTTCCCATTGGGCGACTGATGGGCAGGGAAGAAAGTCTGGCTGCAGTGCCTTCGACAAAGCTGTACATACTTCTGA
The DNA here is from genome assembly GCA_024349245.1 of Neodontobutis hainanensis. Classification (NCBI taxonomy): domain Eukaryota; kingdom Metazoa; phylum Chordata; class Actinopteri; order Gobiiformes; family Odontobutidae; genus Neodontobutis; species Neodontobutis hainanensis. The sequence continues at coordinate 178,487 of JALDNG010000299.1, forward strand.
GACTATGAAACACACAGTGCTTGAAGACACTTTGTAGCTAGCTGCTACAGCCTATTGGCTTCCACCTGAAGCTAAAATTCGAAGCGTGATTGCCAGTCTCTGGCTAATGTCTACAGGCATACTGTGTGTAGACTGATGTCCAATAAATGGCTGCACACGGCGAACTAAATCATCGAATTTCCCTGCCGACATACGGAAATATCTGAAGTGCATTTCCTCGTCCATGTCACTCATTGGTAAGACAAGCACAGAATATTTAGCCTCTGTCTGTCTCAACTGGTTCACGGGTCGCACGTACCATCTCCTTCGACGCCTTCTCTCTTTTCTGCATTTTTGTTTTAGCAAATTAACTAAAATTATAATTTTTTGGACCTCGATAAGCTCAAGCTCCAATATGATACGCTCGCTTTCTGTCGCCATTTTTCGTAGAAGAACGCAAGGATCGAGGAATGTAAACAAATTGTAACCCGCTTGCGTCAACTAGCGTTTCGGCGGTGTACTGCAGAGCAAAACAGACATACGCAGAGGTACGTGCGTAGCCTACAACGTACACTACGGCGTACAGCTGACGCAGAAGTCTAAATCGGCCTTACATTTGTGATGCGGCAGGCTGGTCCTCCCCGGCACACATTCATTAGATTCTATAGTTATGTTCATGCTACTCCGGGCTCGCATGTCCTTGAGTCATCATCCCAAAATTGTATTTGGAATGATTTGGGACCTCTTTTGTGTTTGTGCACACTTCACAACCCGAGGGGTCCAGACACTTACAGTGCGGCGGCGTTGGTATTCTCGTTCCCCATAGCGTATGCTACACAACATCGAGTGTAGCTTTTGACAGGGAACGTCTCGGGTTACTTGACTGTAACCCTGTTCCCTCCCACTCTTCAGACAAAGTTGACCTGAAGACGCTCCCGTGTGTGTGTTATGCGTTCTTATACCCACTGTTCAGGTGCGCTCAATCACACAGCTGCCGCTGATGAGCTGCGTCACCAACAGAGGTATTATAAGCCAATTCTTGGCGTGTTTGAGACACGTGCTTCACAACCGGTCACACAAAGAATGTTTCCCCATAGCGTATGCTACGCAGCATCTCGTTCCCGCTTTTTAAGGGAACATCCTGACCAACTCCTCTTTCTCAAGAAACAATCACACACACAAACACATCACAAGAAGTCTTTTTCTATTATGTTCTGAAAATGTTTTATTTTTGGATGCACTTAAAGTTGGGTACTTGGGTAGATGTGATATATTTAATTTTGTAGTTAATGTATATATAATGTATATATATTTATGTAAATTCTCAATTATGTTATTAAAATTATGTCTTGTTAAGGACACCACCTCGGTTTTACAAGGAAACTTATTATTTTTAATAAATCTGATCTACAGGAAACTTCTTCTGTTTTCAAATATGTCTTATATAAACAGGAAAACACCAAGTGAAATTATTTAACGTTTTATGGGGTTTTATTAAAGGTTACACAAAGTTTAACAATGAATTATAATGAGTAGTTAGTTATGGGAAAACAATAAGGATAATTGACAAAAGAATGGTTAACAACAGAATAACATTTACTTATCAGAACTTTGTGGAGTAAAGGAGGTTTTTGATTAATTAAAATATGTTATTAAGCTTAATTACCCGATTAATTGAATGGGCGGATAGGGTGACGGTTGGGGCTTGGACAGTACACAGTGTTACAACGCCAAATTTTTACGTGTCAGGTGTAAACTCACTCTGGTCGTTTGAGGAACCCGGAGGTTCTGGCGGCAAAAGAGTCGAAGGAATTCCCCGGACTTTTGGAGTGTGGGTCCGGCTGGTTCTTTCCAAACGACAAGATGGTTTCACGTGTAAACACGTTTCTACAGTAATAGTAGAGGGACGTTCTGTCGCTGTCTCGCTCAGAAGGCCGTTAGAAGCTCTACCCAGCGGGTGAGATTAAAGTCTTTTAAAATTTGATCAGTGGCAATCTGAAAATATCTTGGAGCTGCTTTTCTTAGGCCCAACATTCTTGCTTCTAAGCATGCTTGTTTTTATCAAGCTAACTCGTGAGCAGGAACAAAGTCTTTTCAAAATAAAGTACCAAAATAACTTCTGTCGAAAGGTTCTGACGTGAGGCACTCTTAAACTAGACAAAACTTATTAAAACAAATCAAATCAAACAATACAAAAGATTGTAGAGAGGAAAAATTCATGTTTTAGCACGATATGCCACGTGTAGAAAAAATTTAAGTTACGAAGCTTAAAGAGGAAAGTGAACAGATGCAGAAGCAGAGTGCCCAAGAGGACGAGTTTCTGGTCGCGGGCTGTCTTATACTGGACTGAAGGGGCGTTCAAGGTGGTTTTCAACAAAGGAATTTTTGGATTGAAAGTTTAAAGGTTTTAAACTGAAAGTAAACTCTCCTTGATTCCACAATGTTACATACGTTTTTCAGCACTTTTAAAACCACGTTTATACCTAAAATTTATACAGAGAAAATGCATATTTTAAGCCTGTAGAAAAATACACAAATTCATTACATGTTATTAAGCTGCTGTGAGAAAAGAGAATGAGAGTCATTTTATCTTGATTAAAGTGTGGACAGTATGAATTACTAACATATTTAATAACTTTGACGTTAATAGTTTTTTTTTTTTTTTATGGAATAAACACAAAATTGTCTTTCATGAGGAGTCAGAGTCATTAGTACATTTGACCACCAGAGGGCAGTATGGGCTCATGTAGAAAGCTCAGGGTTCCTATAGATCAAATGCATTCCTGTGTCCGTCAAAGAGGGTCAATGCACAGATTGTATCTGGAAGAATTACGATAGTCCGACAGTTCTGTGTTGATACGGTTATCCTAGCGCCTTGTAGACCTAGATTGCATCTCATAGGAAAAACTGTTGGAAAGGCAGTAGGTTGGTAAACAGTGCCTACTAGTGGCGCTTCATAGTGGATGCACCCTTTAGTTAGAGCATGCGGTAGTTCTTGTTAGTTCAGTATAAGGACTCAGGGGTGTAGCCATCGAGCAGCAGCACAAGTTGTGTGTTATTGAAAAGAAGTAAGTTTATTGTATCTCGAAATGCATGGACATTTGATAAGTCCACAGATGTTGTTCTACAAATGTCTAGATGTGTCGTTCAGTGTGTTAATTGTTATATCTTTATAGTTCTATCCTTAATAAGTGAGTTAGCTTACATGCTAATGCTATTTCCGGTGATGTGGCTTGGCGTGTATCTTAATTATAAGTTGAGCATGTTCATTACTATACTTCTGTAAGTCTATATATATATATATATATATATATATATATATATATATATATATATATATATATTATCTAGTCACTCTAGGTTTATTTCATTAGTTTATCTTTTATCATACTTTTCACAAATGGTAATTAGTATAGCTAATCTGATTTGTTGTTCTTTTTTCTTTCTTTATAGACCACACACACACACACACATACATGGATACCTACTCACCCATCTGTTGTCATACATTGAGTCTGTATGTGTGATGCTACCTGCAATTCATTAAACCAACTAAAGTAGAAGTATTGACTGCATCCTAATCCTGTGTTCTGACCGACACCCCGGGCGGATATCTATTTCTGAGCTAACACCTATACAGTCCTCAAGCTTGAGATTACCTCTCTAATAAAAACAGACTTCATTGTTAATTACGTTTACTCCCAGCGTCCTGGCCTTAACAAAACACTGACCATCTGAGGATGTTTTAGAAGGCAGATGTTAATCAGATCTTCATCAGGCTAAACAAACACTTTCTGAGGGTCTGTAAAGGAGTTAAAGCATAAATCGTTAATCTGTGAAAAGGAGGTATTCCGTGAGGACTCGACTTGATCACTACAAATTTTTATTTGGGCAGAAGCCCAAAGGTTTATGTTTCTTGCACTAAATAGTGTCACTGCTCATGTTTATGAAGGACACTTAATACAGTATTGTTTACACTGAATCTGTCTTCAGCCTTACAACTATTTTGCACCCAAATGGTGTCATCGTTTGTCGAAGACATAGTATTACGGATTGCAGCAATGTTACACTAAAATAGTGTCTGTGACTGTTTTGTTGCAACTAATAAGACACAGGTTGCTTTTGTAATTGTGTTTTAGCAAAAAAAAAAATGGAGGTAAATTTTCCTAGTTTAAAAAAACTAGTATTTCTTAAAACATGATATATTGTGAGCTATTATTGATAATATATCAATTATTGCAGTATCGCCGTATTGTGATCTATTATTGGCGTATTATTATTGCGTATTGTATTGTACCGTGAGGTACCTAGTGATTTCCAGCCCTAGTACCGACTAGAGGTACCTCCACACACAGCATGGGTTCTAGAACCACACTCCTTGAGAGAAGCTGGACTCTCTATCACTCTGGAGTTGACCATGGTGAGAGACGAAAAGCTGGTGTCAATTTGCTTATAGCCCCCCTGTCCGATCCACTCCGTCTCTCTCAGGGATCCGCTCCACTTTCCTTCTCTCTCCTTCATCTCATCACTGCCACCTGTCCCAAGCACCTGCAGCCTATTGCCATCAGTGAGGTATTTAAACCTCTCCTGTCCACCTCTGCTCTGCCAGATTGTTCAGCATACATTGTGTGAATGTCCCAGGTCTCGTCCCAGGTCTCGTCCCAGGTCTCGTCCCAGGTCTCGTCCCAGGTCTCGTCCCAGGTCTCGTCCCAGGTCTCGGTCTCAGTTTCAGCTCGGCTCCAGCCCTCGTTCCAGCTTGGTTCCAGTCACTGGCTCGACTACAACCTACGACTCAACTCCAGCTTTCGTCCCAGTCACTGGCTCGGTCCCAGTCCTCAGCGCAGCTCTACGGCTCAGCTCCAGCTCTCGGTCCAGCTCCCCGGCTTGGTTCTAGTTCCCGGCTTAACTTAAGCCCTCAAAGCAGCTCTACAGCATGGACTCAGTCCTTGGCTCAGTTCAAGCTTCCGACTCAGCACTTCAGCTTGGTTCTAGTCCCCGGGTCAACTACAGTTCTCAGATCAAATATCCATCTTCCTGTTAATGTTTCTGTCTGGTTACTTTAATAAAGAAACACATTACACCTCCAGCTCAGGTGCCATGTGTTGGAGTTCACCCCGGTGAACGGGAGGGTCACTTCCCTGCGGCTTCGGGGATGGGTCTCGTTCGTTTTATGCTTTGTATTGAAAAATTTTTAGGTTTTAACTCAAATAAACATTCAAATTCACATTGATACATCACCCAGTTTGTATGCTTTATACTCAACTTTCCTCCACAAGTCATGTACCACGAGCCATTTACCGCGAGTGCACTCGACTTTAAGTCAGCAAGCTTGCCTTTTTTTTCATTGGCATGCATTTTGAGCTTGAGTCCTTCTTTTGGAAAAAATGGAATATTCCTACCCGCCTGCAGTTTACCCTCACGGCCCAAAAAGATGTACAGAAGATGAGATATGCACACAGAGTCCGCTCTCCTGGCAGTTGTCCTCAACACAGGTAAGTGCAGATGTTGCACCCCTGAAAATAGGGAAAGAATCTTAATGCTTAATGTTTAATGCAATGAGGAGAAACGCGCAAAATCCCCCTCCTGGTGGGTGAAAGGCATTACCAATCAATTAATTTAATTTCATTTTATTTATAACAGGGACCATGCAATCAAACATAGTTAAAAATAAGTACTGCAGCTGATGTGATGCATATAAAGTTTATAGCAAATGCTAATTCTCAACTCTTGTCCCTGGTTGGGCTTTTCTAATTTACACTTATATTATATAAACAATGACCATACACTATAAAAACATTATACACAACACTATACACAACTATAAACAGCATTCAAAAATACAAATCAAATGAAAAATTCAGGCTTACTAGCTGATTGCTGATTGCACAATTCTCTCAATAACAAAAAGAACATCAGCATAACATAAAATACAAACATTCCAACAAACTTACAACCACATTTATATTGTTTGTAATGCTTTATGTTAATAATTTATTAGAAACCCTTCTTACCATTCTCAATCAGTGTCTTATTCAGCATGAAATCTATTAACTGCATCACTATATAAAGGCTTGGAGCATGGTGTTAGGACATATAGTACCATTCTCACCTATCTCACAGAATGGTCCTGTGCTACTCCGTCTCTCCCTGCACCATCTGCTGCATGGTTCTCCCAGTGAATTAGCAGGGCGCGGCGCTAGCAACTTTTGGACTCACCCCTCTGGCTGCACGGTTCTTCCACGAGTCCTCCACAGTCTAGGCGTGCTGCAGTGCGGCTTTTCAGCACTTATTACTATTTCTTTCGCGCTCCTCGTGTCTCTCTTTTTTTCTCTCCCTCTACGCACCGGTGTTGCGTCATTACGTACATCCAACAAATCCAATAAAAATAAATCTAATGATAACAATAAACAAATATCACCGTGTTTCTATCCTATTAAATAACTATGAACTCTTTACCACTAGGTAAATAAGTATTTTAACTGTATAATAAATAAAATTTAATTACAATGCCTCAGTGCATTATAATAATAAAAGGGAAAACATTTGTGTAAATTAAAAAAAAAAACTGAATATCCTGATATACTCAATAATCAGATTATTACATATAACTAATGTCCCAGCTGTCTATCAAGCCCTCATCAATGATGTGCTCCAAGATTTCCTGAAACATTTTGTTTTTGTCTATTTAGATGATATTTTGACCTGTTTTTGATATTTTCCAAGACCCTCCAACAGCACCAGCCACAAATACTGTACGTCAAGTCCTCCAAAGATTCTAAAAGAAAAAGCATTTTGTAAAAGAGGAAATTTGTGAGTTTCAATTCAGCAAGGTCAGTTTTATGGGTTTTATTGTTGAAAATGGGCAGGTACAGACGGACCCAGAGAAGGTGAAAGCAGTGGCAGAATGGCCTTAACCTACATGCAGGAAAAAGCTGCAGAGATTTCTAGGTTTTTCAAACTTAAAATTTACTAAGAAGTTTAGTCGTGTTGTGGCAGCCCTGAAAAAACTCACCTCTCCTGCCAAGCAGTTTTGTGGGACCTCTGAAAGCAGTCAGCCTTCACCACCTCCAGGTCATCGTCAACCTAATCCATGATCCAGGTTTGTGCCAGGAGGAAAATGTCAAGTTTCTCACTATCCAGACTACTCCAACCTCTGCCTGTCCCTGAACGCTCATGGTCCCACATTGCAGTAGTCTTTGTATCTGGACTCTCTCTCCATCCCAGGGGAATACAGTCATACTAACTTGTTGACCGGTTTTTCAAAGCAGCTCACTTCATTGCTCTGCCTAATCTACTCACTGCCATGGAGACTAACCCACCATGTTTTTAGGCTACACAGCATTCCTGTTGACATAGTTTCTGACAAGACGTCCACACTGGTGCAAGGAGAAGCCAACTAAAATTATACCCTAAACATCCATTCTTGTTGGGGGAATGGAGTTGTTCGAAGACAATGAAGACCACTTCTAAGCCACGCCCCCATCCCACGGACCCACTATTTGACTGTTTACCCACTATTTTGGGGAAATGTGTTGGTGACCACTGCTGACCACTCCTAAACTACACCCCATACCTCGACCTAATATTTGACCACTTACCCCTTATTTTTTCAGAAGTGGCACACAAGCAGTTAGAAGGTTATGTGCCACGTGGGTATGCACGGAAAGCCCCCCATGACCGTATTTAACATCTGGTGCAAAAGTTCCCCGACTGACTTGCGCAGTCCCATCAGAACTTTCAGAACAAATTCCACGTGCACCTTATTTGAATGCTTTCCCCATAGTGGGTTATTTGACAGCGCTTCCAAAAATTAACTTCAGGTTGTAGTTTTTGTTCTTGTGGTGTTACGCAGGAACGGGCAGTAAAGTTTGATGTACCTATGATATCGTTCAGTAGTCAGAATTTCTAAAAAGCTACGTGCGTCTGCGCACTGGGTTCACAAATAAATATAAAGTGGAATAGCTTCCATATAGACATGGAAGGCATGTCTTAATTTGAGATCGGTACTCTCTGGTGGCCCCTGAAGCAGGATTGAAGTGTGAAACTTTGGAACCTTGACAAAGAGTTTGCGTCTCACTCTGAAATCTTTCAAAGGCCTCTGTCGGTCTATAAATAAAAAGAAGGCCTTGAGAGAAAGATCTGTTTTGGAGGATGACATTTTTTCCCTCGGCTCCAGAGCCAGCTCCTTTCAATATTTCGATCGGGGGGGGCCCAGGAACCAATGTGCAAAATATGGACCCCGACGGACCTTTCTCAAGAAATGCCATGTCCAGGAGTGCTTTAAGACAGCTTATGATAGAGAAAGGCTTTAAAGAGAATATGGGAGTACCTCCAACCGGCCTCACATCCGCAGAGCACATGTAACCACACCAGCCCAGGACCTCCACATCCAGCATCTTTACCTCCAAGAGCCTGAGACCAGCCACACGGACAGCTGCTGCAACCATGCATAACCAAAATATTTCTGCACAAACTGTCAGAAACCATCTCAGGGAATGCTCATCTGCATGCTTGCTGTCCCCATCGGGGTCTCGACCTGACTGCATTTCGTTGTCTGACTTGAGTGGGCAAATGCTCACATTTGATGGCATCTGGCACTTTAGATAGGTGTTCTCTTCACAAATGTGAAGAGCAGATACTGTCTCAGTCAGTCGACCCAGGTCTATAAAGTCACACCAGTCAGTCACACCAGATACTGACTGCTTTTCGGACCCCCCGTGTCAAGCAGACACACCAAAAAACAGGCTCGGGTTTAAAGGGTTAAAGCAAACTTGAAACACTATTGGGAAGATGAAGAAATTGCTGCAGAAGAGTATATTGGACAGTTATAAAATGGTTTTTTTTTTGTTTTTTATTTTTATATTAGCTTGTGTCTGAATACTAATGAAAAGGTTATTGTAACATACTATGGATATTAAGAAAAAGAAATGCACCACACAAAGATACGTCTTTGAACACTGTTTATTCTACATTGTGTCTCAGATATTTTGTAAATGTCGTGTTACATATTTTGTCTAATTCCAAGCCAGCAGCAGTTTTTAGGCTTGAGAACAAAAAAACAGTCGTGCTTTTTAAATTCACCAAACACTTAAGCTGTGAAGCAACTCTAGGTCTCATTCACGCACACACACACACACACACACACACACACACACACACACACACACACACACACACACACACACACACACACACACACACACACACAGGGAGGAAATGCTTCGAAATGCAGGACTATTCTACTGACTCAAAATAACTGACTCTAAATGGTAAAAACAACAATGCGAGCCCCTTAATCAAAGACTGATTTAACCACTTTATGGAGGTTAGCTGCAGCGCTAACCTTGCGCTACAGCTGGATTTGGGCGTTTCCAAACTTGGGTAAATCCATCTTGTATATCGCGCCAGTCTAACCGCTTGTGTAAAACCATGGACTCTTGTGACCAATGATGTGGCAGCACAAACTGGAAAAGGCTTTTATTTGACAAATGCAACAAGCTTCTCCTTTGTTGTCAACATGGTTTTGCTTAAAGACATTAGCATCAATGCTGAAACATGTATCTCTCTAAAGGATTTTCTTGAAGCAAGATATGTTTTATGCTCTATTCCTACAGTCTTTAGCATATCCTAAATACATACACGCTCTATTCATCTAGTCAATGTCCTTGTTTCATTTACAAATTTAGTGTTAACATTCCTTTTATTCACAGATTCACAATTTTTTTTTACTGTTTATGGTTTGTTTTTTCTTTATATCTGCCGTACTCTGATTATGTAAAACTAATTGTTGCTATGATTGGCTAAAACAAAGCTCATGGTAGGCGGATACTAGTTGGCGCCTAATCCAATCGCCTGACAAGTTTTTGACAGAAGGTGCCTCCCTTTTGCAAACACTTTTAAGGGGAGCCTTTCCAGATGGTACATTGAACATTGTTCTATCTGGCAAAGTCAGGTTAAGTTAATGCAGTAATATTTTATTGTTTTGAGGCATGTTTTCCAACATTTTTTGCAGTTTATTATACCTTTTAAATGCTAGTCTTGAATTTTTGGCTCTTGCATTAATAAAAAATAAATAAATAACCTCACCTAAATATTGAAACCTCCTGCTTTAACTTAACTTTAGGGCTTTGTGCTGCATTCACAACATCTTAAGAAAATATTTAATTTTTAAAACATTTTAAAGCTATTACATAAACTGTTTTTAACCAACAAGTTTTAGTGAGTTGTGATGGAACGCCTCCCAAATCTTAAGCACAAGCATTGGAACACGAGTGTTTGTTTATTACCGGTATTCACTGTGTCGCGTTTCTCGACTCACCATGTGAATCATCGCTGGACAGTATTCACATTTACATTTACATTTATTCATTTAGCTGACACTTTTATCCAAAGCAATTTACAGCTTCAATTCACCAGTCTTAAAGCTAAAACAGCACTGAAGGCAAGGTGGGTTAATTGTCCTGCCCAAGGACACAACGGCAATATGAACTGTGGGAAGAGCGGAAATCGAACCACCAACCTTCCAATTGAGGGACAACCGCTCTGCCACTGAGCCACTGTGCACCACCTGTTGTCTTTACAGGCAATACAAGTATTTATCTTTCCCAGACTCCCCAAAATCAAATACTTTCATAAACACACTGTCTATACATGCACAACAACTGGAACATGTCTACATAACGTAACATTCGTAGTAACATTGATTACAAGCCAGAGGGCTTACCAACCGTCTATAACTGGTTGATGCTTATTTGATCCCATGGAGTACAAAGTTTATAAAAGTTATTTTTGTACTTTTTTCAGTACACCTATTTAAAGGTGCAATATGGCGGTTTAAGAAATTTGTTTAATACAGTGAGCGGTTGTCCCACAACGGAAAGTTGGAGGTTTGATTCCCACACCCCCCACAGTTCATAATGTTGTTGTGTCTTTGGGCAAGACACTTAACCCACTTTGCCTCCAGTGGTGTTTGAGCTGTAACACTGGAGAATAGAAGCTTAATGTAAGTCGCTTTGGATAAAAGCTTCAGCTAAATGACTAAATGTAAATGTAATTATCAATAATGATTGTCGTAAAGTAAAACTAATGAACGAGCGCAAAAACTCTTTGTTTATAAGGTCTTTATGAACTGTCTTATAAATGTCTTTTAGGTGGCATTTCCGTACTACGTAAACCTTAATGGGCATAATCATAACATAAATAGGCCATCTCCTCTCCTACATACTTACAAGAGAAGAAGCGTTTATTTATGTCAACTTAGTCTTCTTCTTGTTCATTTTTGATATCCAGATAAAAAATGGCAAGGTCAAAACGTTATCATGTGAGGCTAAACTTAGCAATCAGTAAGCGTAGCTTTGGAAATACATTCCTATAATTTAAAAAGACTTAACTAAAGACTTACAACTTTGCTCTTTTGGTCACACTTGATAATACTTGAATACGTGTGTATGTTTGCGAGGAGTGTCTGTGGGTGTTTGCGTTGTTCTCTCCAAATGCAGAATAGTTGCGTGTGTGCTCATGACATCACATCCGCAGATTTTTTGCCCAAATGAAATTGAGCATAGCGGCTACTTCATGCAAACACATTTTGCGTCAGTATTTGTGTCAATTTACTCATCCCACTGAGGTGGGTTCATAAATATGTCAAAAAGGAACACATAGCAAGATATTTTTTTTGCCTAAAAGCTACACATAGTACGTTTAACTGTGTGTTATGTGTATGTTTAGGTAGTTATAGATTATCTAGAAAAAAATGTAATATTAAAAACAACTTCTGTAAGACCTTTAAGTTTTAAAATTTTAATTTACCTAGCTACCTACCCACCCTGTCTGTCTATCTATCTGTCTTGATGTGTATCAACTTTTGAAATTTGAAAATTAAATAAATTTGCATTATCATAAAAAATACAATAATTTCTAACATTTAAATATGTTATTGAGTTGACTGTCTCAACTCTTTCTGCAACAATATAAAAATAAATCAAAATTGCAGTTTATGCTTTACTCTCTCTTTTCAGTTATATTATTATTACAATCAAAACTATTTTTAACATTTAATTTTCTTTTGCTAGACTTTGTGTCTATTGGTCATCTCAACTGGTATTGTTTTCTGCAGTTATGTCTTCAATTGATAAAAAAGAACTCAGTGATGTGAGAGTAGTTAATTCCCCTCATGTTTATGCCCACATTTCACCTTTGATGTTTTCAATTTAAAAGATAAAATGTAATATCACAAAAGCCATTGTTTTTATAAAGACCTAATATTGCTTGATTTTGTATATCCGTATTTTGAACTGCCTCTTCTTAAATACTTTACCAAACAAAGCACTCATTCATCCTGTCTGAGAAGAATCAGTAGCTCTAAACAGCAGTAATGGTACATTTGTATAGATTTTAAATTTATTAATGGATAGCTCCTTGAGATGTATAATTTAATTTTCAAAGAGGGTCTGTGTAACACTTCACAATTCAGTTTTCAGACCATTTGGTATAAGTGGAACAATTAGAAAATGAAACCAATGTTAATTGTTTTGGTTGCTTAATCATTAATATATGTCTGTGGAGGTTCACCTGTATGGGGCAATGTCACCAACGACTCTTCTTAACCTTAACGACTTTCATATGGAGTCAGTAACACCTCCCTTTCATGACCAACAACACAACAACCTGGCCCATCAGGTTTGGTTTCATGGGAAACTCCTCCCTTTAGAGATATAAGCTCAGCTCGCTTACCAGTTGAACTCAGAATTGACAAAGTCTCTTGGAATTAGAGACAAAACGTCTTCACCTTGAAAACGAAGTCCAGATACTTTTACTCAAACCTTTTTTTCTAATCATATATATATATATATATATATATCATATATTCAATATAGATATTATATAGCTATATATTTATTTATTTTATGTTACATTTAAAAAAATTAAAACAGATTTTCATTCTGATCATGGTGCATTTAAAAAAATTATGAAAAGGTAGATGGGCGAGCCATTATTATTTTTTAAAAGGGAGGGCATGAACACATGCAATGAGAATTGATGGATGACCTGTTTAAATTCAGCTTGTATCATGGCGTAAAAAAGCTCACTACCATGCAGATATTCCATATCTGATGATGCTCTCAAGCACCGTAGTATAAAAGGTCCACATCATTTTTCTACTTAGCCTTAGTCTATGGAAAAAGTGCAGCCTTTCGGCCAGAGAAAGTAAATGTGTGCATTCCAATTTAGTTGACAGTCCACATGCACTCCCAGGTTTTCGAAAGGAACTTACTATTTTAACGCTGTTGTTGTTGATACTAACAAGGTTATAAGAATATTTAGTTTAGAGTAACCAGAGAGACAATGGAGACCACTTACAAGTTAGAATGAATGATCAGGTTTAATTCTTGCAAGAATGAAGCAAATCACAAACATGTTTACAATATTACAGGATAATGTTTGGTTGGAAAAGTAAACAATACATGAGATTTTATATCATGCAAGGCTGTAAAGTAAAGGCTGTAGGAGGCGTATCGTTCACACACCCCCTATGACAAGTTCCCAGGTGCAAGGTTTAGTCCGTGGCAAGTAATATTATGTCTATGTTTGGATTAACATGAAGGACATGACATGAGTAGGACTAGGAGCTACCAGCTATAACTAACTAACTATAGGAAATTATAAATTATTATAACATGTGTTCTCACTTTTCTCCAGTCAAAAACTATCAGATTTTTAAATATATATATAATTAAAAGATTTTCACATTAAAGATAAGGTGATGGCAATCACTTTATCAACTTTCAGACTGTGAAAAACACTCCATTCATTGCACAGAAAACAGGCTCGTACGGATTCAAGGCTGTCCTCAGACCACTGCAGCATAGATCTTTGCTGGGGTCTGCTAGATTTGAGCATGGATCTATATGTGGGCAAAACATAAACAGCGCACGATCCGAGTTAGACAGAGGTGGCAAAGCTATGGCTATGTAAGCACCTTTTATATTGCCGTAACACTGAAAAACTTGGTAGCGCTCCTTTTAATTTGTAATGATTAATGTCACCACAAATAAAAATAGAAGCACTAGGATTACACTGTAGTTTTGAATCGCAACATTCAGCCAGTAGACACGTCTCCTCTTTCTTATCAACATGGCTACACTGTCTTTCACTAACGCTAAAAAATGTGGCACTAAAGGATTTTCTGGAAGGAAAAGATGTTTGTGGTCTTCTTCCTACTGGCTTTGGCATTATCATAAATCTGGTAGTCTTTCATACACGCTCTTTTCATCGGCCAACATCCTTGTTTCATTTACCAATTTAGTGTTTGATAACATTCCTTTTATTTGCACATTCACTTTGCAAAACTGTTACTGTTACTGTGGTTTGTTGTTTCATACAAGCCACACTTATGTTACATTATATGAATTGTTGTTATGATTGGCTAAAACAAATCTTATGGTAGGCGGATACTAGCTGGTGCTTCATCCAATTACCTACCAAGCTTCTGACAAAATGCGCCTTCCTTTTGCAAATGCTTTTAATGGGAGCCTTCCCAGATGGTTCTGTGAAACAGACTGTAAGCAGTTTTATCTGTCAGAGTCTGGTTAGGTGGCTACTCGGAGCTTCTCCATTTTACTTTACTACTAAAGTAAAGTATTTTACTAGTGAGCGCACATTGCTTAGGATGATTCAGGGCACAGGAGGTTTATTTCCTCTGCGCCAAAGCCGTTGTTTCACATTGCATCTCCAGACCCTTTTTGGTCCATGCAAGGTAGTGCTGCTGTTAGCAAACACAGGGACTAGCATGCAACAAGTGCTAGCAGCAATAGTCCATTCACCAAGCAGCGGGCTAGGGGTGCGTTCCACATTGCAATGTTCACTGGGCGATGGCAGCCAAAGCAACAATACAACCAAAAAAAAAACAATAATGGACAAAAAGCATAAACATAGACAATAGATACAAATGACAAACAGCAACAGCAGCGGCACTAGCCTGGGTCAAGAGATTGGCTGGAAGCAATTTTTAATATATTATCTTTTTTAATTTCTGCACTCTCAGTTTGGCAGTAATAGAACTGAAAAATAAATGAAATGACTCTATCATCAGGTAACTGAAAATTGTTCTATTTTGTAATTGTTCCATTTGCTCCATATGGTCTGAAAACTGAATTGTGAAGTGTTACACGACGGTCCAGTATATATGTAACATATATGCATGTAATAAAACTACCAAATGAGGAACAAAATGGATGCTAAACAGTGTTTTAAAGAAAGTACAAGGCTATAGGTTTCAAATATAGAACTATTTATGTGAGAAAGGAAGGATAGGAACTAGGGGTAAAGGATTGAAAGGTAGAAGGAAATGATAAAGACATTGTGTCTAAAGAGACATAAGTTAGGAAAGGGGTTCAATAAAAAGAACCAAAACACTTCCAGAGAGCTTTTATTCTGAAACTCCACTTCACTACTTTGTTAAGTAAACTCAGAAAACAGTGTTTCTATTGAAACTATTGGCAAATGCTGCAGACCACCGTTTTTTCTTTTCATATAGTGTAACTGGGAATGAGATGAACAACAGAAATGTCTTCACAGACATGTTTTCCGATGTGTCACATGACTACTATACTCGCCACTCAGAGCATAGCAGATACAGTTGCATCGGCCAATAAGAGTACTCCATGGGTAACTACATTGACAAAAGCTAGACCAGCCAGTTAGTGAGCTCAACTAGAGACTAGAGTCAAATCGCTCAATAAGGAAGCTTCAATAGTAGACGTATAATGTTGGATAGATTTTTGTTACACTTAATAAAAACAAATTAACTCTGTTGATGCTCAAACCTCTGAACCACCGCATCAGGCACTGGTAGACAAATGGGCCAAAATAATATCCCATTGGTAACTAAATTCACAAAAGCTAAAGCCAATTAGAAAGCCTAATACGTCAAAAAATATTTACCAGCCAATCAGATCCATTTATGGATCCAGTCACATTCAGAGCACTCCTCTGGCCATAAGAGATTCAGTAGCCATGTAAAGCTCCTTACTCAGCTTACTAGATTTCTACATAAAAAATGTCTAGACTTCTTCAGAGTCCCAAAACTATGACCAGTTTGACTAAGACCAGGAATAACATTTTATGTCCTTAGCCAAAGTAACATCACCTAGACAGTTTCTTCATCCAATCAGAAAATTCAAAGAGCTAAAGAGTCAAGTAAGAGCTTTATTATTAGCAGTATTTCACTAGCCATTTATCAAGCTCAACATTATGAATAACTATAGTATTACCAGCCAATGAGGGCACTCCATTGATAACTATAACGAGAGCTAGAGTTTCATCGACCACCGTCCATGAAGTACTATGAATACAAGATAGTCCTGTTCAGCCAAGCTTGACTGGCAGAGTTTCAGCAGCCAATTACAGCTTTTGCATTTCCAAATAAAACCCTTGAGCCCAGTGTTAGACCCTCACAGACACATGTTCGAGAGACTGTGCCGGCGCTTGTGGAGCAGTGGTTGTGTCTGGAGTTGGAGCTATTGCTTGGAGCTCATTACCAGGACAGCTGTGAATGCTGACGCCACGATTGAGTTTTGTCGGTTCATGTCGGGGGATGTTAACAGGGCATGACCGGGTGCGAGCGTGGCCCTTGTGTCCACCTGGGTGACACACTAGGCTGCCCACAGTGTCCACTGGAGACAAGTGACATTTTAGCAACACCTCCACCTTCTGCTCCCGGTATTTGATGGAGTACCAGGTCAGAAAGATGAACAGGAAGCCCAGAAACTTGAGGCTGGCAGCTAAACCAAAGTAAACAAAACGCAGAGAGGTGACGTCGTACTCCCAACATGAACCATGGATACCACAGTCCTGCTGCCAGAGCATACAGGTGGTGTCAATGACAGCACCGAAGTAGATGGGAGTTGGGATGTAGGCTGCAGAAAGAAGAGAAACAGTGCCAAATTAAGTAGTTGCTGAGAAATTCTGTCAGAATACAGAAGAACTGAAGTAACAACTAGATAAATAAAACACAAGTGTGGTGTGTGTGTGCCCCCTGAAAAGGGGCCGCAAGGACACTTTACATATTCAACATTTTGTTCACTAGACAGTCACACTGGTGGTGGTAAGCTACAGCTGTAGTCACAGGTGCCCCGGGGCAGACTGACGTGGCAGCCATTCCGCGCCTACGGACTCTCTGACCATAACTAAATACATTCACTAAGCATTCAACACATTCATACACTAGTGCCAAAGACACGAGAGGCAAGGAGGGTTAAGTGTCTTGCCCAAAGATACAACGACAGTATGACTGTGGGAAAAGTGGGAATCGAACCGCCAACCTTCTGGTTGTATGATGACTGCTCTACCATTGAGCCAGAAATATTGAATTTCTTAAATTCAAGAATTTTCTTGATTTAGATATTAGATATTATTATTGTTACTGAATGTGGAGCTTTATGAAGCAGCCATAGGGTTATTATCAGTGAGCTGTGTCATACCCAGAGTCCTGAGCAAGACAAACTGCATTCCCAGAGCAAATGGCCGCTCCTGCTCACCCACAGACCTGCAGCAAATAAATAACAAGTTATAATTAGTGAAACTGTTAAAACATAAAGAGATGTGATAAAATAAACAGTAATAAGTAGTTGGAAATAGGTTATAACAACCAATAATTATTAATTAAAGTTCTATAACCTAATATTCAGGATCAAACTCTTTGTAACTGCTTCTCTACCATATCTCCAGGCCTCAGGACCTCGCCTCACTTCACCCTGTTGTCAATAAATCTACCTTTTGCTTTAACTCACTTTGCATTTTTGGGTCAACTAGTGTTCAAACCCTAACAGAACAATCTGGCCAAATATGGACCCAGAAGACAATACACTACATAAGGCAGCATCAAACCAAGGGACTCTACTTGGCCAGCACCATCAAATGCTACATGAATAGGGAGATTCACAGCAGGCACTCGGGGTCCAAGTATCCAGCATTGGCAGGTTGGTGGAACGCATTTTTAATTAATTATGTGTTTTAGCCACCCCAGAATATTTGCCTAGCCCCTACCAATGCAGTTCTCATATCACCTGCTGCCAGTCTACCCCAAGAGACTCCGGTTCCTCACCTCGAGCCATACAACAAAGACCTAGGAAAAAGTAAGGGCTTTCTACTCCAGTCCTTTACTGTTGTCTCCTGCCAACCCCATACATTTTTAACAGACCATTCCAAGGTATCTTTTGTCACTGGTTTACTTCGGGGAAGGGCATTAGACTGGGCAGAAGCCATTTTTTGGAGTGGAGGTGTTGAAATCACAAGTTATTCTGAATTCATTAGTAAGTTCAAGAGGGTTTTTCCTCACCCGGATTATGAAGCTAGCTTCTTGACCTTCACAAGGGTAACAGGAGTGTGGCTGACTATTCCATTCAGTTCTGGATACCTGCTGCGAAGTCAGGGTGGAATGAGACAGCGCTGAAAGGGGTGTTTTGAAGGATGAACTGTTTTTTTATGACGAATCTGACTAATTAGAGAGTCTCACTTGCAATTTGTATCTGTTGTGTGACAACAGCTCCTTTGAGTTCCATGCTGTTACCATCACCCACCCTGTTAAAAGTCACTTTGTAGTTATCTATCGACCCCCAGGTCAGCTTGGACATTTCTTGGAGGAGTTGGATGTGCTTCTCTCATCCTTCCCTGAGGATGGTACTCCTCTGGTGGTATTAGGAGACTTCAACATCCACCTTGGAAAGCCACAGGCTGCTAACTTCAATAACCTGACTGCATCATTTGACCTCAAGCAGGTCTCCACATCAGCAACTCACAAGTCTGGTAACCAACTAGATCTCATCTACATAAGGTACTGCTCCGCTCGGCATACTCAGGTCACGCCTCTGCACACGTCGGATCATTTCCTCATAACTCTTGACCTCGATCTAACTTCTCCAGACACTGCAACAGTTTTACCGCTGGTCACTTTCCGACGTAACCTGCGTTCACTCAGTCCCTCCCGCTTTTCCTCGGCCGTCTCTTCTGCGCTTCCCCCTCTTGAGGAGCTCTCGCTTTTAAACACCAACACTGCCACTGACACTCTGTGCTCCACGCTTACATCCTGCTTGGACAACTTATGCCCTCTTATATCCAGACCAGCTCGTACATCCTCGTCTGCCCCCTGGTTATCCGATGTTCTACGTGAGCATCGCACCAGCCTCCGGTCAGCTGAGAGAAAATGGCGCAAGTCAAAAGATCTCACTGACCTCTCTATCTACCAGTCTCTCCTCTCTAATTTCTCTGCTGATGTCACTTCTGCAAAAACTGACTACTACCATTCTAAGTTAATCAACTCACCTGACTCACGCACTCTCTTTAAAACCTTCTCTGCCCTCCTTTGTCCACCTGCTCCCCCGCCTTCATCAGAGTTAACAGCTGATGATTTTGCGTCTTTTTTTGTAAAGAAAACAACCGCCATCAGCAGTCAGTTTTCTGCGCCAGCACCTGTTGAACTCATCCACACCCCTGATATGTGTTTGCTCCCTTCTTTTTCTCCTCTAACTGAAGCGGACATTTCCAAGGTCATTAGTTCTAACCACCCTACCACCTGTCCGCTAGATCCCATCCCCACACATCTCCTTCAGGCCATCTCTCCATCTGTCGTGCCTGCTCTCACCCACATCATCAACTCATCTCTCTCCACTGGGTCATTCCCCACAGCTTTCAAAGAGGCCCGCATCACACCACTCCTGAAGAAACCCACTCTCAACCCTACACTGTTAGAAAACTACAGACCGGTTTCCCTCCTTCCCTTTACTGCCAAAGCTCTGGAGCGAGTTGTGTTTAACCAGCTCTCCTCCTTTCTCACACGAAACAACCTCCTGGACCAGAACCAGTCTGGGTTCAAGAGCGGACATTCCACCGAAACTGCACTGCTCTCAGTCATCGAAGCCCTGAGACTGGCAAAGGCATCATCCAAGTCTTCTGTACTCATCTTACTGGATCTGTCTGCTGCCTTTGACACTGTTAACCATCATATCCTACTGTCTTCTCTCAGTGCGATGGGTGTCTCTGGAATGGCGCTACAATGGTTCAAGTCTTACCTCTCGGGTAGGTCATTCAGAGTATCCTGGAGAGATGAGGTCTCTGAGCCCCAACATCTTAATACAGGGGTGCCTCAGGGCTCAGTGCTTGGACCGCTACTCTTTTCCATATACATGACATCTCTTGGCTCTGTCATTCAGAAGCATGGCTTTTCCTATCACTGCTATGCAGATGACACTCAACTCCACTTGTCATTTCAACCTGATGATCCGACGGTCTCTGCTCGTGTCTCGGCGTGCCTGAGTGACATCTCACTTTGGATGCAGGACCATCACCTGCAGCTGAACCTTGGAAAAACAGAACTGCTAGTGATTCCTGCCAACCCAAAGACCCGCCACAACCTCTCCATTCAACTAGGCTCATCAACCATTACACCGTCCAGCACTGCCAGAAATCTGGGAGTGGTAATTGATGATCAACTAAACTTCACAAGTCATGTTGCCAGCACCACCAGGTCCTGTAGATTCATCCTCTACAACATTAGGAAAATTAGACCTTTCCTATCGGAGCACTCTACGCAAATCCTAGTTCAGGCTCTTGTCTTGTCCAAACTGGATTATTGCAATGCTCTTCTGGCTGGACTCCCTGCCTGCACAACCAAACCTCTGCAGCTCATCCAGAATGCAGCAGCAAGAGTGGTCTTTAAAGAACCAAAGAGAGCGCACGTAACTCCTCTCCTCATTAGGTTACACTGGCTCCCGGTTGAGGCACGCATTAAGTTCAAAGCTATGCTCTTGGCCTACAAGACCACCACTGGCTCCGCCCCCTCATACCTTCACTCACTAACACAGACCTATGTTCCTACCAGATCCCTGCGATCTGCAAATGAACAACGTCTGGTTGTACCATCCCAAAAAGGAAAAAAATCACTCTCGCGTACTTTCTCTGGATCTGTTCCACATTGGTGGAATGATCTACCTGCTGCTACAAGATCAGCAGATTCTGTAGACATCTTTAAAAAACGCTTGAAAACATATCTCTTTTGTCAACACCTGACTGACAAACACTGAATTCTTAACTTCCTTTCTATCGATTCCTTCTTTAAAAAAAAAAAAAAAAAAAAAAAAACTTTCCTATCCTTAGCTTTGTATGCTGTGCTAGGTCTTTAACTGACTAGTTTTTGGTGCACTTATGCTTTTTGTTACCTTGTGTTGTTGAAATTGCTTCCATTGTTTTCCTCACTTGTAAGTCGCTTTGGATAAAAGCGTCTGCTAAATGACTAAATGTAAATGTAAATGTATAGATGACCGGATGCGGGAACACCGACTTGAGACCCCGCTGGTCCAACCACAACCCAGGAATGACTTTCTTGTCTTGTTTCCCGTCCCGTTGCCCCACGAGGTCCCCACGTAGGTTGGATGCCCTAATCCTTCCCCAGAAGAACGGTCCCGCAAAATCAGAGCTAGTGAGTGTGTTTATTGTGGCCAACTAGGACACTTTGTCAATTGTTTTCTGAAAGAGCCAGCCAATCATTAGTAATGGGGGTACTGATGGGTGAAGTCTCAAGTTTCCCCAAGGAACAACCTAGACTTCAAATAAACGCTACAATCTGCTACAATCAGCCGTCCCTTCGCTGCTAGCCTTGGTAGACTCGGGTTGGGCAGAACTCATAACAAGGTAAAACAGTATATATACTATATAACAAAAGCGCACATATTGTGTCCCATTTCAAAAATATCCCACAGACACAAATGTTGGATAGAAAGGCATTTGTGGAGATATCAAAGGAAATATTGTACATACAGTGGAGTTTCTGCACTGCCATAAAGTGGATTGCCAGTGAGTTCAATAACTCTCCGAACAGGTTGACTCAGTCCATTGTATGTTAATGTCTCTCTTGGGCATCTCTTACTCTCTAAGACCTCCTGGGCATGGTGTCTAATAGTTCTGTGTCTGCACGACTGAGCTGGGCTGGAGAAGAAACTGTCTGTGATTCCGGAATGTTAGTTTCAATATTGTCCTGTCCTACATTTACATTTATTCATTTAGTTGATGCTTTTATCCAAAGCTACTCACATTGTTCTACAGAAATTACCACTGGAGGCAAGTGTTTTGCCCAAAGACACAACGACAGTATGAACTGTGGGGAGAGTGGGAATCGAACGGCCTACCTTCCGGTTGAAAGACGACTGCTCTACCCACTGAGCTACTGCCGCCCCGTCCTGCTACAGTTTCCATCTGGAACTTTTCTGCGTCCACTCGGAGCTCCTGAGTGTCTGTTGTCTGTTTCTGAGTATGCTACTGATACTCTGGTTTTTCAGTTTGCTCTAATGCAATAGGAGTTGACTCTTCAGGAGGGTGATGATGGTGACACCTTATTGAAGAGTACAGCATTGCTCTTTCTCATTTGAGGAAAGAGACTGTTTCCCCCTTTTGAGAGACCACTACATAAATCTAATTCTCCCAATTTGAGTGTAACTTTCCTGGCCCTTTCTGACATGTTCACAAGAACCCTGTCACCAGGTAAGAGTAATGCACTTTGCCTTTTTTTGTCATGTCTTACCTTTTACCAAATACTTTTTAATGTTTTTGGATGCAATGTCATATGCTTCTTTTTATTTGCTGTTGCCATTTCTGAGCATAATCTGCATGTGTTTTACGTCCATTTGTCTCATTATCCAGGGACAGTAGCAAAGAAAGCAAGGAGCGATTGAATATTTTTGTTGGGTTCCCTTGTGGTGGTATGATGTAGTTTTTGAATTGTCCATTCCTGTGTATTTCTGCAGCTGTTGGAATGAATTATTCTCATATTCTCTGCCCTGACCATGGTGCATTTTACCAGAAAACCAAGTCATTTTGAGAAATGTCATTGAAAATCTTGTCTGCTGCAGTTTTGCCTGATTTGTTGCAACTTGAGTAGGCATGAGCAAACTTAGTGAAATGATCAAGTAACTCCAAAATATACCCATATATATATATATATATATATATATATATATATATATATATATATATATATATATATATATATATATATATATATATATATATATATATATATATATATATATATATATATATATATATATATACAAGGTGAAGATAGTCTATTGAAACCTGTAGCAGGTACATGACTAATAAGGCATTGGATAGTTTTTTAAATCCGTTAAGTTATCTGACTTCCAAGACTCGCTCATTACTGAAACTTGGGCAAAGCTCTTAAAAATACATTTTATGCTAACTTATTTATAAAGATTAACCAATGCTTAACCAGCTGAGGCAGTTATCATAAGGGAGGATGTAAATTTGGTTCAGTTGACCCTCTTCCATCTTGAGGGCACCCACCACAATTTTGATGACATTTTCAATAACCTTTTTTTTTTTGGATTTATATTGCACTTTTCTCCCGAGGGACCAAGGGACTCAGATCGCTTACAGGCCGTCCATTATTTATTCATACATAGTCACACACTGGTGATGGTAAGCTACAACTGTAGCCACAGCTGCCCTGGGGCAGACTGACAGAGACATGACAGCCATTTTGCACCTACGGCCCCTCCGACGAACACCACATACATTCACTAAACATTCTTGCCCAAGGACACAACAACAGTATGAATTGTGGTGAGAATGTGGAATTGAACCCACTACCTTCCGGTTGAAAGACGACCACTCTACCACTGAGCCACTGCCGTCCCACAAACGAGTGGTTTTGAGGTTAAAGAATACAGATGTTAGACATGGTTCAATGCATAACTGGTTTGATAATATTTCTAAATGTGAAATCTCTGCATCTACCCTAACAGACCATTGCTCAGTGATTTTTACTATAAATGATAACAAGCAACCTCAAAACATAATTTGGAATTTTTTTTTTTTACAACACAAAAACATAACACCTAACGACTAATAAACCTTACTTAACTCCTTCCCCCTCCTTTATTTGACAGGAAATAATAAATAAATAAATAAAAATAAAAATTCCTCTCCCTTACATATAGACAGATTTACATCGTACACTCCTACTAGGCACTTTGTGTATCTACACTCTCTTCGCATATCTACGGCTTCCTCAATATCTCCTTCTTTAACAAATTCCAAAAACATCTCCCAGATATCATAAAATTCAGAAGACTTCCTCTTTATGACATATGTAAGTTTCTCAAGGGCCAAACTGGATATCAAGTTTTTCAGCATAAGTCCAAGTCCCTTGTATTTCCAACAGATGGCAATTGTACGTCTTGCTTGTAAAAGGCACAAGTCCACCAGTTTTCTTTCTTTGACAGGCAAAGAGAAATTGTCCAGATACCCAATATACACATTACAGGGCTTAAAGGAAGAGAAGTAGTTGTAAATTGAGGCATATATTGAGTTACCTTACTCCAGAACTTTTGCATCTCCTCACATTCCCACACACAGTGCAAAAATGTACCTTGGAGCTTATTACACTTAAAACATAAATCAGGTTTACTAGGGTTAAATTTATTTAATCTCACAGGTGTTATATAGGTTCTCATTATCCAATTATATTTTAATCTCTTAGTCTCAGCCGAGTGGTTTTAGTTTGTGTTTGTGCTTTTTAACATATTGTACCCCACTCATCTAAAGGAAAGTCTCATTCCCAAGGTTTTTGCAATAATTTTTGCATCCGTATTCAAAAGTGAAATAGGCCTATATGAGCCACATTCTTCAGGTGACTTTCCTGGTTTTAGTATAAGAGTTATCTGGGCACTTCTCAAAGAGGGAGGGAGACATCTTCGCTGAAAAGCCTCTGCATACATATCCAGCATCGGACCTATTAATTTATCTTTAAATTCTTTAAAGATATAAATTGGGAGGCCATCTGGACCTGCCGTTTTACCATCTCTCATTTTAAGAATAGCATTAGAGACCTCATCCAACTCCAATACGCTATCCAGCTCTAGCCTCATCTGTTCGGAAATAGATGGAATTTCCAACCCATCTAAAGATTTAGTTTGAGTAGCGGCACTTATAGGAAATTCAGTTTGATATAAAGATTTATAAAACAATACAAATGTACCATTAATCTCAGCCGGATCTGACGTAATTTCTCCCTTACCATTCCTAATTTCATTAATAGCTCTTTCTGATTTAAATTTTTTAAGTTGCCAGGCCAGTAGTTTACTGGGTTTCTCACCCTGATCATAAAAAGTTTGCTTCAGTCTTAATATACTACTTTCAGCTTTTAGTGTGAAAAGTTCCTCATATTGAGCTTTGAAAGCTAATAACTTTTGCTTAATTATTGATATTAATTATTGATATCGTATTGATTTATCTATGTTTATTATTTTCTCTAGATCTCTGATTTCAGCATCCAACTCCAGCAACTTTTCTTTATCTTTGTTAGATCTGGAACTAGTATAACTAATCATTTGGCCTCTAATAAATGCTTTAAAGGCTTCCCATCTAATGCTTGCTGATGTTTGATCTGTATTTATTGTAAAATATAGTCTATTTGTTCGCCAACAAATTGTATAAACTGAGTTCTGCAACCATCTGGGCTGCAAGCGCCATCTAGGGAAATTTTTAGTGTTTTGAGTCTATATAAAATAATGAGCTGGGTGAATGATCTGACAAAAGCGCACTGTCGTATACACAACTTTCTATACTAGGCAATAAAGAAACAGCAATTAAAAAATAATCTATATGAGACGAGGTTTTAGGCAAAGAAGAGAAACATGAATATTCCCTTTTTAAAGGATTTAATGTTCTCCAAGGGTCGGAAAGATTAAAATCTTTCATAGCTTGCCGAATTTTCTTTCTACTTTGAGAGTGAGATATATCCTGTCCTGAAGAGCGGTCAAGCAACGGGTCAAGAGTGCAATTAAAATTACCCGCTATTAGCACTATTCCGGGCAGCGAGGCAATCAATAAGAATATATTTTCAAATAAAGCTGGATTAACCTCATTTGGGGCATAAATATTAACCAGATTAATATTCTTATCCAAATAGGTTTCCTGCATCTGATATCTACCAGCCCTATCTGTAATGTTCTTATTAACTTGGAAGGGTACGGCTTTATGGATTAACACCATAACTCCCCTAGAGTGAGAAGAAAAACATGAAGCCAAGACTTGACCAGGCCATCTTCTTTGTATTTTTTGGAGCTCCTCTTTAAGAAAATGAGTCTCCTGCAAGAATACTATACAGGACTCAAGTTGTTTAATCCTTGTCATCACTTGCTTAAGTTTAACTATTTTAATCATTCTCCTTACATTCCAAGGGGTAAATTTAAGTTTCTTTATCTGTGAGATTTTGCTTCAATTTAGGACAGATTGTACAGCATAGCAATAGCCTATATAATAAAAGGTTGTTTGATGTGCATGTTAATATAGAAATCTGCCAAAACTGAGAGTTAGTATAAAAAAATATAAAAACAAATTAAAAACTCAAAAACCTGCCAAGAACACCCCCCATTAGCTGTTATCCCGAACTGAAAATCCTACTGGTGGGTTTTTCCATCCATTGTCAGGCGCAGCTTGGCAGGGTAAACTATTCCATAGTTGACGTTCAGGGATCTCAGCTGCTGTTTAACACCGTCAAAACGCCTCCTCTGATGGTGTAGTTCTGCGGACAGATCGGGAAAGAATCTGACCTCATAATCTCCATACATGATCTTGCCTTTAAGCCTGGCTGGTCGCATTACTCAGACTTTATCTTGAAAGTTCAAAAACTTGATCAGCACTCTTGCGAGAGATGATCGATTGGATTGTGAACTACCAGGTAGTTTGTGTGCTCTCTCGATGAAGGGTGGCGTGGGGAAAGTTCCCAAGAAAGCTATTGCATCAGGATTTTCCACTTTTTCAGGCAGATTAACCAGTCTGGGGTTCGATCTCCGAGATCAGTTTTCCAGTTGTGAAAGGAAGGCTGGGCGCTTGACTACCTCTTCCATTTTGCCCTTTTCCGTACTAACTGTATCCTCTACATTGCTAATACGCTCTTCAGCCATATCCATGCTTCTTGAGAAGTCCCTCACATCCTTTTTAACATCATGAATCTCATTAAGAACACCATTGATCTTTGTTGCGAAGTCACTTCTCATCATATCAAACTTTTGAATCATATCCAGATTCTGACCGGTGTTGATAGAGATTTTTTCTTATTGGGGAGCGCTGTATGCTTTACCTGTTGAGCTAGCCACACTGCTAGCATCCCATTTGTCATCTTGTTCCATGAGTGGCGAAGAGTCAGAATTTTGCTTTGTTTTAGGTTTTTTCGAAGGCATTTTGATTGTTAGTTCGTCTCAAAACGTTTGTGAAACAACTTAAACTTATAGAAACAAAAAAGGCGGATGATATACAGGATTTTAATCAAATAACACCAGTAGCTCACAAAAACACGTGCACTCAGCTCGGAGTCATAACCACGCGCCTAAAATTTTGGAAATTTAATAGTGTGTTTAATAGATTTCTATTTAAACATAAGCACTATAAGAGTGTATTTTGCGAAGCTCAACCATCTGTTAGTCCAAATGACAAATTTGAAAATCTCAAAATTCAAATACATCATTTATTATTAGATAAAGCTCGGGGTGCTTTTATTGGCTCTAGAGCTTGTTGGCTTAAGGGGGTGAGAAAAAACCCGTCCTACTTTTTTAATCTTTTCAATCTGCTTTTATAAAGGAATATACATTTTCATTCAAGACTGATTCTTGATATGCTAGATTACAGTCGACTAATAGAGAATAAGTGTCTAATATTATTCCCTAATTTTTATAAAATGTCTTATTTGCTAGAACATGGTTTTATTGCAGAAACATTAAAATACATGGGTTTTGTAAGGTAACAAAATTGTTTTATACATATATAACTAGTTTGTTTTTTTTGGGATATAAAATCCCTCCTAGCTTCAATATGTCTAGAGGAATTTACCATGGATGTCCCATATCTCCAAAATTATTTTTTCTAACTACCCAGATGCTCACTTTGGCTGTTGTTAATTATTTAAATTTACAAGGTATTAACATTTTTGGAAAGGAATTTAAGATTAGCCAATTTGTTGATAATACTGCAATAATGAAAAAAAAAGCTTAAAGTATGGTTGATATTGCACTAAAATTAATTAATGCTTTTTCAGGTCTGTCTCTCAAAATTAGGAAATGTGAACTGTTTCCTATTCACTCTTGTCCAGAGATCTCTATTGCCTTAATAAAAGTCCAGACTGAGGTTAAATACTTGTGTTTAAAATTTCTAAGGATGCTTTTAGGATAGAGGAGGTTAACATTGAGAAACGTGTCATTGATATGACCTAAGATCTCACAATATTTGGTTATTCTAGCTAAACCTGAAGGTGTGTCTAAATTAATATATCCTTGCCAGTCTTTGTTTATTTCTGAGTAATATTAGGAAGGCCAACTCAGTAAATTTTCTGTGGAGAAATAAAATGCATTTTTTAAAAAGGTCATATCTAGAAAATGATATTCAAACATAAATTTACTGTGTTCAGATCTGTGGAACAACAGAACAATTCTAATAAATAGAAAATATATATTTAGTTTAGGTTTTTTTTTTTTTTGTGGTGTCAGGCCTGACCCGAAAAAAACGTATTGTTTGAGATCTCAAGAAAAAAAACAAATCCTCCAACGAAAACTGTAAATCCTTAGTCGTCCTACCACCCTCCTGGAAATTGGGTGGCCTTCAGATTCGGAACATACTTCTTAGACATCCCAAGTAGTATCCAGTCCCAAGTGGCACCACTTGGTTCTTAGACAAATCTGTATAGTCCAAAAAAAAAACAGCCTGCACAAAACGTGCAGAGCAATTACTCGATGTGCAAAATAAAATACACCGTCCAGCTGCACTAACAGCATTGCAATTGTATTTAGAGCACATTAAACACTTTTTTAAATCGACTGTGTTGTCTTGTGTCAATTTATCTTATTGCCCAACACTACATGCCTTATATCCAAAATCAATTTACAACACAATAAATGGGCAGCGTGAAAAACGAGTATACTGCGCAGCCCCACCACACACGTGCGTGTGTTGGCTTGACTCACGTGTAATGCTAGCTTACCTCTCACAGCTAACACAGCTATGATCTTATTAGCAGGTTTTAAAAGAGCTCCAATGTCCACAAAACAACATATCCTGACTGGTTTTAAAGTTCGACATCTACACTGAGTCACAGAATCCGTTGTACATAAATACAAGAAAGCTACATGCATAAATTCGATAACACTCACCAGGATATTTCTTCGAAAAGTATTTCACTCTGCTGGGGCTTAATGTACCTCAGATGACACTTTTCGCTTACTAACAAACTTAAAGTACTCCAGGCTATGCTTTTCAGAGCCGTTGTCCTCCTCGGACTAGTGGAGAGAGTCAAAAAGTTCACTCTCGCTCTAACAGAAAAAAAACGTCAGCACGCAACGATGCATTCACAAAGCATTGGAAAACAAAATTTTGTAAAAGAAAGCATTACATTGGGTTACATCACACTGGGTTACACTCTCCCACTCTAAACTGCATGAGTCCCTTCATGCACAGCTGTCCATCGTGGACATTGTGGAGGTGAAATTACAGCTTTTGAGAATGCAACATCTAAGGTCTGGAAAAAGGAATTAACGGCTAAAGTCAGCGGCTCTCCCAGTTCATCATAAGTAAACTTCTGAGGTGGACGTCTTTCTCTTTCAGAGCGTCTCAACCCTTGAGATCAGCATAATCAGTTCTTACATTGTCACTCCTGACTACTGATTCTGATGAAATGGGAACTGTGTCAGTCACAGTAGGTGTCAAGTCAGTTTCAGCATTGTCAATAACAACATGATCTGGGGACCTAGCGTTGGTAGGTGTTAAATCAACACCGCTAGGAGCGTCATGTTGTGTGTTCCCTTCAGGTTTGTCAAAATCAAGCACAGACATTTTTGGCATTATAATGTCAGGAGATAATGCAGGGGGTTAAATGAAAGCAAGAGGCTGGGTTCTCGTGGAAACCGTTTGGTGTGGACGTAAGGCCCATTTGTAATAACCTCTGGGTCCCACATCCCAATTAACAATTCCTCCTCCCCGCTCATCTCATCCGCCTCACTGTATACTCCTTAATTTCCATTGTCATTTGCTCTGGCATCGTTTGTTTCACTCCTTGTCTGGATTTTCCTTGTATTATCACTTTGAGAGGTTGATTCACTCTGATTCTCAGTTGGCAAGAACCCGCAAGGAAGGAGCAAGTCTCTGTGTAAGGTGCGATGGGGACCATCCCCAGTATCTGGTTTAACCACATAAACGAGACTGTCCCTGATGCGTTTCATAACTATGTGAATAGTTTGCTCACAACGATTTGCAAGTTTGTGCTTCCCTCTAATGTTAACGTTCTTTACTAGGACTCGATCACCAGGAAAGAGTTCAGCAGCCCTTATCTTTTTGTCAAAACGAGTTTTGTATTTATCACACATCCGTTTCGAGTGTTCAGACGCAAGGGCATTGCTTTTTTGGAGGTTTTCACGTAGTGTCTTGACATACTCTGAATAGGATTTTGGACT
This sequence comes from Neodontobutis hainanensis, assembly GCA_024349245.1. Lineage (NCBI taxonomy): Eukaryota > Metazoa > Chordata > Actinopteri > Gobiiformes > Odontobutidae > Neodontobutis > Neodontobutis hainanensis. The sequence goes on from JALDNG010000299.1 coordinate 208,975, forward strand.
GGCTTTGCAAGGGTAAGTACCAAATACAAGGTCGATAGGCAACCTTGGCTGTCTGCCGAACATGAGTTCATATGGGGAATATCCTGTCGTGTCATTTTTTGTACAGTTATAGGCATGTGTTAGGGGCTTGACAAAGTCTCGCCAATGGTACTTGTCTTTGTCCTCTAAAGTGCCTAACATGTCTAACAGCGTCCTATTGTACCGTTCAACTGGGTTACCCCATGGATGATAGGGTGTGGTACGGATTTTCTTGGCCCCGATCAAAACCCAAAGCTCCTTCACAATCTTGGATTCAAAATCTCTGCCTTGATCACTAAGCAGGCGACAAGGGAAACCATAGGGAATGATAAGATTATCCCAAAGAGCTTTGGCTTTTGTCTTAGCTTTCTGATCTCTTGTCGGCACTGCAATGGCAAATTTGGTGAAATGGTCCGTCAATACTAACACATTTCTGGTGTCACAATTATCTGGCTCAATGGACAAGTAATGCCATGCACACTAGTTCAAGTGGGTAGGTTGTGTGAATGTTTTCCAGTGGAGCTGCTTTTTAGGGAAAAGCCTTTCTCATAAAATATCGGGGACATTGTTTACATTTGGTCTCAATAGACTGAGCCATTCTCGGCCAATAAAACCTAGCTCGAGCGAGATGTAGGGCACGGTCAAACCCGAGGTGACCAACCTCATCATGCACACCTTGTAAAGCTCTTTCATGATACTGACGGGGCAGTACTAACTGGTACACAGGGGAATCTTTGTCTGTGAACTTCCTGTAGTGCACTCCATTTCTGAGCTTAAGTTTGCTCCATTGTCTTATCATGAGTTTAACATCAGAGGGTTCAAATGTTGTTCCTTCCGTTCCAGGTTTCATTCCACCTTCTAACAGGGTTATGATACGGACAATAGCGGGATCGGCTCTTTGTGCTGTGCACCAATCAGCTTCAGTCATTGAGGGCAAAATATTTTGGCCATATGCCTCAGAGACAGCTGTGGAGTCAATGGCGAGAGACTCCACAACAAGAGGCTCGGATGGAAACGACACAGAATGGCGCTGGCACAAGGCTGAGAAGGTTTCATGATCCACTTCATTTTGTGTGTCAACAAGGCGTTTTTTCATGTCGTCAATGCGAGCTCTCTCTTTGACAAATGTATCATCCTTATGAGGTGGCTCCTGGGGTCGCCGAGACAACCCATTGGCATCTTTGTTGGCCTGGCCTGCCCTATACTTGATTGTGAAATGATAAGTAGACAAGGCAGCCAACCACCTGTGTCCCGCCGCATCTAACTTAGCACTTGTCAAAACATATGTTAAAGGATTATTATCGGTCAAGACAGTAAAGGAGGAACCGTAAAGATAATCGCAAAACTTCTCGCACACAGCCCACTTGAGAGCCAAGAACTCAAGCTTATTTGTGGGGTAGTTTTGTTCACTCTTGGAGAGTCCTCAACTAGCATAAGCGATTGCCCTAAGCCTCTCCTCCTGCTCTTGATAGAGTGCAGCCCCCAGCCCATCACGACAAGCATCAGTGTGCAGTATATATGGGAGTTGCGGATTCGCAAAAGCAATAATGGGTGCAGAGGTGAGTTTTCCGATTATTGTTTGGAAAGCTGTTTCACACTCAGGAGTTCAGTTTTCGGCAAGAGACTTACTGGGACTGTGCGCTAGCTGGAGTGGCTTGCGTTTGTAAATCTAGCCCCGCTTCTTTGGTAGAGAGTATCCTGCAGTGAGGCGATTTAGTGGCGTAGCCATCTTAGAGTACCCTTTGACAAAACGCCTATAATATCCAGCGAATCCTAAAAAACATTTCAGCTCTTTGAAGGTAGAGGGGCGGGGCCAACTTTTCAAAGCTGAGATCTTGTCAGGATCAGTATGGACTCAGTGAGCGTCCACAATGTGTCCCAAATATTTAACAAAGTCTCGGAAGAAATGACACTTTACTGGGGACAATTTAAGCCCATAGTCTTTGAGACGTGTAAGCACTTTCATTAACATTGTTTCATGTTCCTCCAATGTGTCTGAGAACACGATTAGGTCGTCCAAAAAGACAAGAACTTTGTTGAGATGGAGGTCACCAACACATCGCTCCATTAGGCGTTGAAAAGTGCTAGGGTCGTTTGTGACACCCTGTGGCATCCTATTAAATTCACAGAAGCCAAGGGGGCACACAAAGGCTGTCTTAGGCATGTCATCCTCAGCTACCTATACCTGATAGTAACTGGACTTAAGGTCCATGACAGAAAACCACTTGGCTCCACTGAGAGCTGTGAATGTCTCTTCAATGTTTGGTAGGGCATATGCATCTCGAATTGTTCTCATGTTTAATTTACGATAATCTATGCATAACCTGATCGAACTGTTCTTTTTCCTAACTAATACAATTGGCGAAGCAAAAGGGCTTTGGGTCTCACAGATGATTCCTGCATCAAGTAGCTCTCTGAGGTGCTGTTTCACTGCCTCTCTGTCACTTGGGTGAATAGGCCTTGGTCGTTCTTTGAAGGGTGTCTCATCATGTAATCGGATTTTATGCTTTACAGCTGTAGTGTGGCCATAAGACATGTCATCAAGAGCAAAAACTTCAGATATAGACTGCAACTTTTTTTGAACTCTTTCGAATTCTTTCCATTGCTCTGGGATGGGAGATTCATCAAGATTTAATGTGAGTTTACGGTTTTCCTGTTTTGGTTGATTTTGAGGGATTTGAGGTTGACCAGGTGCTAGGGGAGAAACATGTTGGGCTGCACAAGCTTGAGCAGCAACACTTTCTGGTTGCAAAGTGACACTGCGTCCACTCACATTACACACAATGACAGGCACTTTGGTACTGGCCTTAAAGTGAATGTCCACCAAAACTGACTCAACAAGCAATCCCCCTGGTAACTTGTACTGCTCATGAGGCTCAAGAACAAAGACTGTGTTTTGGTTGTTCTTTCTAAATCTTACATTTCCCATAAGACACAGTTTCTGGCTTGCGGGGATTGTAACTGGCTTTCTACTGTGCAACATGACAGGGCAAGAATGGGTGTCGTCCCTTCGGGCCTGGGCAACATGCTGAAGAATCATAGCAAATTGTTTTGAATGTAACTTGTGAATAAACCTTGGCCCATTGTGCTCCACTAACTGTTCATAAAGCCGCAAAAGCACATTTGTCCCTATTCGCAATGGGATTTTACTGTTAAAGTGACATTCGGGAACTACAAGTGCTAACACGACTAGCTGCTTCTCTCTGCCTGCAATCTTCTGGGGAAATGTAATGGGTGTATGAATGTAACCCATGTATGGGACATTCTGCCCTCCCGCTCCCTCAATTTCTAGAAGAGCGTGGACGGGTTGGATGGGAAGATGCTTTGTGAGTTCAATTACTTTTTGTTAAAGTTTCACAGTTTCATTGTCTGTTGAGGTGGGGCTTGCAAGTGGCACTTGGTCAAAGGTGGTCATGCTAAAGACTGAGTAGGCATGCGCAGCAGCCTTTGTTGCCCCCAAGTGTTTTTTCATTTGGTCCAACTTGGCTGACCGTCGGTCTTCTTCAGTTCTCAACATGAGAAGGAGGTCCGGAAATGAGGGAGGAGAACTCTTTTTTGCTTCCAGCTGGAGACTTATTATCAAGCTTTGGTCCCAGCAGCCTCGAATGAATTGCTTAAGGAGCAGTTCGCTTACATTTGCAGCAGAGGCCCCCCCTCTAGAAGTGACTCTTGTTAGGAGACTATGGAGACGGCTTAGGAAGGCAGAGGGTTTCTCCCCACTATTTTGGTTGGATCCAAGAAATGCAGTGAAAAGCTCCTCTCCGTCCTCCACAACACCAAAAGCAGATTCAACCTGGGTGACATAGGTGCTTGGTAGTGCAGCAACCCCCAGAGGCTTTACAACTTCAGAAGCAGGGCTAAGTAAGCTCTCAAGTATCTTTCTTACTTTGTGTGCATCAGTCAAAGTGGAGTCACTGAATAAAAAATCAAATTGTGTGCGCCATGCCGGGAAATCAACTTTACCATTTGGCCTTGGGAGTCGGCCCAAGAAGGTGCGTAATTTTGCATACGCAAGTGGAGTGTGAGTTGGCTCATTGCGGATGATATGCTCAACTACAACCTTCTGGACATGAGATGGATTATAGATGGCCTCATCTAAGTGAACTGGGCCTGTATAGGGTTCAGCATAGGGGCTTGAGGCACTTGGGGGCTCCGCAGGTTAAATTTGTTCAGTGTCATGAATGGTAGTATTTACATTTTGGTCATTAGTTAGTTGGGTTTCAGTCTGGGGTGTATCGGCGGGCAATTTTCTTACCCATTTCTTCCAGTGTAACATCTTCCAGTGTAACATCTGTAACAACAGTTTTAGAAGACCAATTTACACTTGGGTCTACAGGGCTTTCAAGTTCTCCTAAGGTCACAGGATTAATCTTCAAAATAGCTTGTTCTGACTCATAGATGACTAGTGTTCTGCCCTGGCTCATCTGGAACTCTAATGATTCTAGACACTTTACCATTAACCACAAATGCATCAGAAATGTCATTATCAGTACAAGTTTGTTCAATTCCTGTAACATACAGGGCTTTCTGGCTATCAACCTGGAAGCGTTCACAAAGGTCCATTTTTCCAGTATATCGTGTGGGTTGAAGATAACAAAGCTACTACGCCAATCTTCTGGCTGGCTCGCCACTAAGTTGTCACCCTTTTTTACTGAATAGTCAGGAAAAGTATAAATCTCGGTATCAATCTGAGTTTCAGACAAAATCAAAATTTATCTAAATCTACACAATTTAGGGTTCAATAGCTTTAGATTCATAAGGAGATTGGCAGTGGCGACTCTGCGTAGAGTAAAATGAACCTTCAACCACACTAGGAGACACAGACAAAGAAACTTAAATAAAAGAATGGTGTAATTTAATAACTTGACCCATAAAATTATCAAGAAAATGGAAAAGTTTAAACCAGTGCAATCAGTTTTCAGTTCAATACTGTCCCTTTTAGGTTAGTTCAGTTAGTTTAGTTTTTTTTTTTTTTTTTGTGGTGTCAGGCCTGACCCGAAAAGAACGTTATTGTTTGAGATCTCAAGAAAAAAATAAATCCTTCAACGAAAACTGTAAATCCTTAGTTGTCCTTCCACCCTCCTGGAAATTGGGTGGCCTTCAGATCCGGAACATACTTCTTAGACATCCCAAGTAGTATCCAGTCCTGCTACTGCGCAGCGCCACCACACACGTGCGTGTGTTAGCTTGACTCACATGTAATGCTAGCTTACCTCTCACAGCTAACACAGCTATGATCTTATTAGAAGGTTTTAATAGAGCTCCAATGTCCACAAAACAACATATCCTGACTGGTTTTAAAGTTCGACATCTACACTGAGTCACAGAATCCATTGTACATAAATACAAGACAGCTACATGCATAAATTCGATAACACTCACCAGGATATTTCTTCAAAAAGTAATTCACTCTTCTGGTGCTTAATGTACCTCAGATTACACTTTTCGCTTACTAACAAACTTAAAGTACTCCAGGATATGCTTTTCAGAGCCGTTTCCTCCACGGACTTGTGGAGAGAGTCAAAAAAGTTCACTCTCGCTCTAGCAGAAAAAAAACATCAGCACGCAACGATGCATTAACGGAGCATTGGAAAACAAAATTTAGTAAAAGAAAGCATCACATTTACAGCAATTTAAAATAAAATGGTATTTTTGACAACAAAATAACCCTGGGTTACACTTGGATTAAATTGTACTTGCGGAGACTATCAAAAAATTTGTAAAGCTATTCCTGCAGCCTTGATCCACCTAATTCAGAATACTTTGACTTACTCTGATGTCACTCCAGTACTGACAGATTTCTCAATTGCTAATTACAAATGAGTCAAAAGAAATTTAAATAATACTGTTGCTATGGATTCATTTAAATCTAAATTGTTATATGATTATAATAAAACAATGTACCTGTATACCATTCTGTTATGAGAAAAGCCTTCTTTAAATATGTTAAATGGACAATTCCGCATAAAGTCAAAGAACATATTTCAAAATTTGTCACAAGATTTCTCCAGTTTCCAATTTTCTTCATAAATTATTTAAATTTGAAAAGGGAGGTTGTGCTTTTTGTGACTTCACTGATGAATCTCTAGAACACATTTTTTTACCTGCTTCATTTCAGGCAGGTTCTGGAGTGATGTTATAGACTGGCTGACTTTAAAAACATTCCTGTATTTAACATCAACCCTATTCTGTTTGATGTTGATGGTTTAGATAATTCAATATTAGACCTTGTGAATAAGCCTCTTGCGCTCGCACTACCCTTACTGTCTATCTCCATTTACATTGGTAGAACCTCCAAAATGTAACACCACTCCAATCCAAATTGGTGTAGTACAAGCTCTTCAATACCTCACCAATAGTTGCCATACACAGGGTCTGTGCATGTGGCGGTTAACAGATTTTCATAAAAAATAAAAAATAAAAACAGCTGTTTCCCAATTAGCAATTAGAAAAAAGAAAATTGAAAATCCAGAAATAATCCTATTTTAGTTTTTTTGTTTTGAAAATGAAATTTGGGAAACAAAAAACAGCCTTTATTTGATTTCATCAATAAACTTAAATAGATGAATGAAATAGAACAATTGGATATTTAATAATGTGATATTTAGCTAACTACCGGTTAGCCTCATGGCTACACCCGAGCACTCAGTGGGCTGTGGCATGAAGAGCAGCGTGGGTATGTGTAACAGAGATTAAAAAAAAATTAATTTCACCAAGGCTGATGTGCTTTGTTGTTGGTAATTTAGAGCGACCTACTGGTTGCATTACGTAACTGCATGCAGCAGGTCTTTCAAGTGCGCGTCAAGTGCCCCAGCAAATAAATTACTAGAAGCTGGTGAGACAGATGCACTGGAGCGTGGTCTAAACTTGAAGTTGATATGAAAGTGTTTTAATATTGTTGGAAACACTGTATAAAGACTGCTACTTGAACATAAGCACTATAAATGTGTATTTGGTGAAGCTCAACCATCTGTCAATCCAAATGACAAATTTATCAGTTAAACTTGTTTCAGTTAGCATGCTTAGCAGTCATAGTGCTTATAGTAATTCTCCGTCTTTGCCTGTTGAGACCTGAGCTTGCCTCACACACAAATTTAATAAAGATTTGTGTATTTGTCTTTTGAAACAGAACCTGCCAGTAAAGAGCTCGTGAGAAAACTGTCCTGTGTATGTGGCATCATTCCCACCAACACAACTGTGACATAGATGAAGAGGCGTCCAATTGCTACAGTAGTGTCATACAGACAACTGTACATTGGGGCAGTAACAAGAGCATTACACTGGTGCCATGACTTCTTGTTCCTTGGTCCGCTTGATGCAGAGTGACCGTGGTTGCAAGCTCTATGCCTGGACAAGGCACATCTTCACATATTATCTCTCATTGGGTTTATGTTACTGGTATAAAGGACTAAAGGGAATTTTGATATTACTGCCACTGTTTTTGAGTCACTTTTTTGCGTCATTTATTTTGAGATGGCTGACAGATTCCAACCAAGTGGTAAAACTGCTTGTAGTCATTCCTCTTTTGGGAGAGGTCCTTCATCTGTGTTCCCTGCTAGAGATAGGGTTTAAAGATTGGGTCAGGATCCGACTGAGTCACCTATGGGGCAGATGTCATTTGCGCTCACTCGACACCTAGTGCTTGAATGCTTTACACCAATTCAGTGACATGATTTAACAGTTTGGAGTGGCATTGAGTGTTATTGGTTCCAGGGATGTAAATGGTGGTACTTCTCAACAAGTTAACCAATCCTGTGTCAACAATAGCTCATTAGCTGAAAGTCTAAGGGTTAATGTCATTGTGAAGTCAGATAAAGAATGTGTTATCTTCAGGGGAGACAATACTGATAAATACAGTGTAACTGAGTGGGTTGAAATGATGAAATGTTATCTTAGGAGGCATGCAAACCGAAGAAGTAATGGGAGGATGAGGAAAGACAAAGATGTAGTCAAAATTGGTCTTAAGAGTAACCCCATACTGAAAGCCACATTTACCCCAGACACTACATACATGCTCGCTCAGTAGCACTTCCTCATGGCTGCCACTACAAGATTTCTACTCAACCGTGCCACACAAAATAGAGAACGCTTTTGAATACTGGCTATGCCTCAATAAAGCAGCAGACATGGCAAAGTAAGGTTTAAAGCGCTTGGGAGGCACATTGATGAAATTGGAGGTGAGCTTGCTAAAATGCTTGTTAAGTACTGCCCTAATCCTGAACTGAGAGACCTGTGTCATACGTTAAAGCACAAGTACCCAAACTCAAACGATGTGCCTATACCTAATAATGATCTGGTCTCTCATGTTGTGCAGTCTTCATTTATAGCTCCACCACTCTCCGGTGCCTCTATAGGCATGCAGATGCAGATGCAGAACCAATACTCCGGTCTCTCATTCTCCTCAGCCTTGCCACCCTGCCCTACTACCAATGAGGCAGCCCAGCCTGCGACCTCCAGTGCCACGCCAGTTTTTAATTGCTGTTCCTGTTTTACAAAGCCAACAACCACTGGTTCAAGCTTGAGATTGTGCTATGCTTGCTATGTCTATGCTTAGAGAGCTCCTCAATAAAGTCCAAAATAGGGGTCAGTGTTTTTTGCGCGGCACAAACAAGCAAGGGGCCAGGCAAGATCTGTTGTTGTTAAGAACTGTCAAAGTTGTCCCTGAGTTTGAAAGGTTTATCTCTCTGCTTGCTGCCCTGGATTGCTGGTCTGGTGAGGAAGTCCCAAATAAAGTTGACACTGTAAGATCCAACAGAGCTGATACTTTGGAGGTATCTGTTGACTGGTCTACCGGGGAGCTTGTGGATTGGAGTAGCTTGTGCGTGCCCACCTGTTTTACTGCAATGGCACAAGGCGGCAGTAGCTCAGTGGGTAAAGTGGCCGTCCTTCGACTGGCGGGTGAGCGGTTCAATCCCCGCTCGAAACATCCCAAAACATCATAACATCCCGCTCTCCCCCTCATACTGTCGTTGTGTCCTTGGGCAAGACACTTAACCCACCTTGCCTCCAGTGGACAGCTTAACACTGGATAAGTGCATTGAGTGTCTATTAGATGGAAAAGCGCTATATAAATAACAAAAAAATATAAGGACAAGTTACAAAGTTACAAAGGAGGAGCCCTCAAACCATTCTTCTGTGCCTGACAGTTACCATGACCTACACAAGGTGTTCAAAAAGAGCTGTGCCACTTCTCTGCCTCCTCACCGGGAACATGATTGTGCCATCAAGCTATTGCTATGATATTCTTTGTGACCTGCTGAACAAGACCGTCTCTGTGTATTTAGATGACATCCTCATTCCCTCTCTGGATGAACAGACACACATTTACCGTGTTTGTCAAGTTCTGGAACGTCTCCTTCAAAACCAGTTTGGTCGCAACGCCTCTTAATACCCTCACCTTACCTAGTGTCACATTTCTGTGGTCCCCGTGTTTTACTACTGCTGCTGTCCTTGTCATTCCAGATCTCAAACTAAAGTTTGTGGTAGAGGTGGATGGCTCCAATGTTGGGGAGGGTGGAGTCCTGTCCCCCCGCGTGACCAGAGACAATAGGCTGCACCCATGTGCCTTTCTCTCCTGTAGGCTTTTTCCTTCTGAAAGAAACTATGACGGAACTCCTAGCAGTAAAGGTGGCCTTGGATGAATGAAGACCCTGGCTGGAAGAGGCTAAAAAAACCTTTTCTTGTGTGGACCAATCACAAGAACCTGGAGTACATCAGGACTGCGAAGAGTCTGAACGCCAAGCTAGGTGGGCCATGTTTTTTAAACGGTCCAAGTTCACGCTGTCTTACCGTCCCGGTTCTAAGAATACAAAGCCTGATGCTCTGTCCTGAGGTTATCAGGTCTCTTCTGATCCCTCTCCAGCCACAATCTTGCCACCCAGCTGTGTTGTTGAAGCCATTTCCCAGGCTGTGGAGGAGAGAGTCAGACGGGTGAATGTCAACACGCTTATTCCAGCAGGTTGCCCTCATAACCAGTTATTTCTGCCAGAGGCTCTCTGTTCCCAGGTGATCCATTGGGCCCATGTCTCTCTCTTTGCCTGCCACTGTGAGACCAAAGGGACGAGCTTCATCATCACCCAGCGTTTCTGGTGGCCTACACTGGAAAAGGAGGTGAGAGAATATGTTGCTGCCTGTCCTGTTTGTGCACAGAGACTGCCCTTCGCTTGTCTCTAACAACCCCTCCACATAGTCCAAGCATATTGTTTGGGTTAAATATCCTCTCAACCCTCTGTCTCTGGCCTGTCACCATTTCAGTGTGCACACAAGTACCAGCCACTACTCTTCCCGGATCTAGAAGAGGAAGTAGGGTTGCCCTCCACTCATGCTTTAGTTCGTCATTGCTGATGCACATGGCTTCGCACTAGGCAACGACTGCTACGGACAGCTACCAGCTACAAGAAGAGAGCTGATCTTCGACGTATTTCGTCCCATGCTTACCAACCTGGTCATTAAGCTTGGCTCTCTTCTAAGAACCTTCCCCTCAGGTTTGTTGCCCCATTTCCTTTCTCCAAGATGTTTAATCCAGTGGCCCGACTGCAACTACCAAGGTCATGGAGGATCCATCCTACCTTTTACCAGTGAAAGAAAGTCCACTGGTTAGGACTCCAGCAAGAACTCCAGCATGGTACCTACCTATGCTCCAGCTCTGGTGCCAGTCCCAGATCGGTCCAATGCTCCAGCTCCAGCCTCAGTTCCAGTCCTGATTCCCTGCTGTCTGCTACATACTAGTTCTTAATAAGGTTTGTTCTGAACTCTCTCTGTGTTGAGCATTTGAGTCCTGTGATACATGTAAAATACCCAGGGGCAGGAAACTGTCACTTGGCTGTGCTGTGATATCTGAACCTACATCTTCTCATTCTCCACCCAGATACATCTGAGTTGCCAGAGTTGTGACACCTCACAAGAATGCACAGAGACCGGTGGAGGCTGTAGAGAGGGAGTTTTGTTTATCAGAACTTCAGAAGTCTGTAGTCATCTGCAGAAGGTTCACACTGCATTTTCTAATGCACAAGACTCCTCTGCACCTGTCTACTGCTCTATCAGTTTGGGGGTCCAGAGCTGCAAGCCCCATCTACTTAAACTACCGGACAGAGTTGACTGAGGTTCCCGTGGGAACATGGTGAGCCTAGCTGCTCCAGACCAGCTCTTCATGGCCACAGTTTATCTAACTCTTGATGTTGTGGCTCTGGCAACGTAGCTTCACTTTAAGGAACTAACTCTATCATCTGGGTTTGCGGTGGATTAGATTGGGAGAGGTGAATGCCTTAAACTCCCTCTCTACCGCAATACCACCGCTCTTCTGTGCTCCAAAAGCATTCCCTCCTGCTCCGTGCTAAACTGCCCCAGCCCCGGTCTGAATCTTGAGGCCACCAATGCTTCAGACCCGCGGTGCTCTTCATGGTACAGCCCACTCCACAAGGCTAACCGGTGGCTACATATATTAAATATCCAGACGTTCTATTTCAATTATTCATATTAGTTTATTCACTTCAAATATCAAATAATAACGTGATGTTTTTTGTTTCCCAAATTAAATTTTTAAAACAAAAAACAAAAGGGTAATTTCTGGATTCCCAATTTTTTTATTTTCTTTCTATTTGATTGGGACAGTGCATGTTAATGAACATACATGAGACACATCCACATGAATGTAAACATGCCACTTTTTCACACATTCATTCACCAGAGCAACATTTACACATAATCATACACTAATGCTGTGTCAATAGAGGCAAGGAGGGTTAATTGTCTTGCCCAAGGACACAACGACAGTATGAACTGTGGGGAGAGCAGGAATCGAACCACCAACCGTGGTGGTTATAGAACAACAGCTCTACCACTGAGCCATTGCGCCCCTCCTTTACGACTCTCCAATGAGGATTCACACTACCCTTTCAAGTTAAAGACTATGAGACCAGAACATTCTGGTTCAATCAGAGTTAGTTTAAGGTCAAACCCCTCCCTTTAGAGATTTAAACTCAGTTCTCGTAACAGTTGTCCCTTGGACAAGGGATGAAATGTCTTCACCTTGAAATTTACATCCAGATGGAAAAAAAAAAATCTACAGTGTGATAATTAATATTAAATTACCATAATACCAGAAGCCAGGTAGAAACCTGGTAAAATGCACCAAAATACAGGAATACAGAATATTAGCTGTTTTATCAATGATTGTCTGAGGGGGGACCCCCAGTCTTGGGGGAATATGAGTAGTCCCCCAATAGTCATACAATACTCATACACTGCAAATGGTGTTGACGGGTCCCTCTTGGTCCTTGGTGCCACCCTTGCATAACTACAGTGGGGATCGAAAGTTTGAGCACCCCAAATAAAAATTTGTATTAATGTGCATAAAGAGGCCAAGAAAAGATGGAAAAATCTCCAAAAGGCATCAAATGACAGATTAGACATCCTTATAATAAGGATCCCTTTGGCAAGTATCACAGCTTCTAAACGCTTTTTGTAGCTAGCTAAGAGTCTTTCAATTCTTGTTTGAGGTTTCTTTGCCCATTCTTCCTTACAAAAGTCTTCCAGTTCTTTGAGATTTCTGGGCTGTCTGTCACGCACTGCTTTTTTAAGGTCTATCCATAGATTTTCAATTATGTTGAGGTCAGGAGATTGTGAAGGCCATGGCAAAACCTTTTGTTTATGCATCTTGATGTAATCCAGCATGGATTTTGAGGTGTGTTTAGGATCCTTATCCATTTGTAGAAGCCATCCTCTCTTTAACTTCAGCTTTTTCACAGATGGCATCATGTTAGCATCCAAAATTTGCTGAAATGTTATTGACTCCATTTTTCCTTCTACTCGTGAAATGTTCCCTGTGCCACTGGCTGCAATATAAACCCAAAACATGATCGATCCACCCCCATGCTTAACAGTTGGACAGAAGTTTATTTATTTATTCAGATTTATTTAAAATAAAAAAATCTTTTCATTAAATTCTGTGCCCTTTCTTCTCTAAACATACCTTTGCTCATTCCGGCCAAAAAGTTCTATTTTAACCTCATCGGTCCACAGAACTTGTTTCCAAATTGCATCAGGCAAAATCTGATTTTTGTGTTGAGGACGTAGAAGAGGTTTTCTTCTGATGAGTCTTCCATGAAGTCCATATTTGTACAAGTATCTCTTTATAGTGGAATAGAGTACCACAACTCCAGTGTCTGCCAGATCTTTCTGGAGGGATCGTGCAGTCAAACGTGGGTTTTGACTTACTTTTCTCACAATTCTGCGAGCCGTTCTGTCTGATATTTTTCTTGGTCTTCCAGATCTTGCTTTAACTTCCACTGTTCCTGATGACTTCCATTTCTTAATTACATTCCAAACAGAGGATATTGGCATCTGAAAACACTTTGCTATCTTATTATAGCCTTCTCCTGCTTTGTGAGCATCAACTATTTTCAGTTTGAGTTTTCTAGACACTGCTTAGAAGAACCCATGGTGCTGATTGTTGGGGCAAGGTCAGATGAGTCTAGGCATTGAAAACCTTTGAGATTGATATCACCTGGTCTATCCAGACGATGATTGAGAACAATCCATGACACTGTCAGGTCTTAGCTTGCCAAAGGGGGCAGTACTAGGTATAACTCTGCAGGATGCCCAAACTTTTGCAGACACCCTTTTTTTGTTTTCTGTTATTTTGAAAGTGTAAATGATGAAAATAAAATCTAACTTTTTTGACTCATTATAAGGATGTCTAATCTGTCATTTGATGCCTTTTGGAGATTTTTCCATCTTTTCTTGGCGTCTTTATGCATATTAATAAAAAAATTTACCTGGGGTGCCCAAACTTTCGATCCCTACTGTAAGTGCTTCAGCTTGACCACCTCAGTGAAAAATGTTTGGCCACACCACTAAAGCTCAGCTGAAAAACATTTGGGGACCATTGCATCAATAGACTAACAATTGCCCTATTACATGTGTGGGAAGTTCTTACATTTGCAGTATATCATGCAGTATATCATGATTGTACCCACAAACGTAATAAACTCCTGCAAATGTAATAGCTATTACGTTTGTGGGACATTTAGTTATTACGTTTACAGTGGTAAATTGCTATCAAACTTGTGAGGAAATTATTCCATTTATGGGTTTATTACACAAAATGTTATTATGTTTGTGGTTTAATTATATTTGTGGGGATTATTACAAGGTGCAAATGTGATCTTCTGTTGTGGTTTGGAGGTTAGTGGTGCCTAGCTTGATTATGGTCCATTCTAAACTGTGTCTTTTTAAATGTTTGTGGATCTACAGTATAATCATATTACCTGAGAGTTACGATGATAGCGGAAGGCTGGGCACAGGCAGTGATGAGTGTAACAATGAAGAGGAAAATGAGGAAGGGGATGAGTGTGCTGCAGGTTCGATCACATTTCCCTGAAAGGGCAAATCCATTCTCGTTCAGATAAGTTTTAACAATGACGAGCTGGAGCTGGTTCCCGACCTGACCTCCAGACGATGGAGTAATGACCTGTCGGCTCTGGACGCACGCACAGTCCGAGTAGTTACGGACCTGAGGTCAAAGAAAGACAGACAAGGCATGATAGAGGGGGAAAAACATCCTTTAGATCAACCAAATAGTCCTTAAGATTTACAAAAATCAGTCATTCAATCAGTCAGTCAATCAGTCATTAGTCAGTCATACAAACAAAGAAACATCTGGACTCAGTTTTCAAGTTGAAGACATTACGTTTCGAGTTCCAAGAGTCTTTATCAATTCTGAGATTACCTGGTAGGAGAGCTGAGCTTACATCTAAAAAAAGGGAGGCGTCTCCCCTGAAACCAAACCTGATGGATCAGGCTGTTCTGGTCTCATAGTCATTGGCTATGTCACTTACGACTCTGCACCTAATTGTAGCAGTGGCCCTAACCACTTTGCACCTGAATGGAGCAGTGTTACTAACAAGTCTTAACAACTCTCACATCAGGAGTCACACTTCCCTTTCATAGTCCAACGACTATGAGACCAGAACAGTCTGGTCCATCAGGTTTGGTTTCAGGGTAAACTCCTCCCTCTAGAAATATAAGCTCAGCTTTCCTAACAGTTGATCTCAGAATTGATAAAGTCTCTTGGAATTAGGGACGAAACGTTCAGATGCTTCAACCTTCAACCTTTTTTTTCAAGATGTCCTTGATGACTGAGAACTCAAAATGACTCAAGGTTTATGTTATACAAGACTCTGGGAAACCCTTTCTGAGCGCTCCTCTCTCAACGCTCCATTTTGGGCTAGGGCCTTTAACTGAACAGAGCACGTCATGACCCACCCTCATTTCTGCACTTGTTCATCAATTGTTGTAGTCTTAACCAGGTAGCACTCACACAAAACTACAATTAGTTTTTTTCAGGATTTTAAACATTCTTGTTACAATGGAAAATGCCTCATCAATTCAGTCGTGGATTATATGTTTAAGCCAGAGTCTGACCACGAGCATAAGGAGTCCCAGGAAGAGACTCGGGACACAGGGGTAGAACAATGGTAAGTTATCAACGGACAAACAGTGTTGAAAACACTTCTAATGCTTTTTAACATGTATTCAACAGACAACACACAGAAGTGATATGCAACGGTGCATTTTAATCTTGATATTGTGATATGTAGCTCCCGTTAGCCTCAGTTGCTACACCGAGAGCAAAGACAAACTGAGCTTGTGAAGAGCATTTCAGCATCGGGGGCAGCTGCTGGCTGCTCTGTACTGTCTTTTTGGGTCTTTATGGGGAAAATGCTGGGGCGCTCAGAACAGAACAGGCTGTAATGGGGGGTCTGATCCAGGACAGAACGATTTTTCTCCGTGGAGCGTACAACCAACCTTACTGTTTCTATAGCCTAGCCCAAAAGCAGAGACACACGATCCAGATTCAGTGTTACTCCAAGTATCCTTCTTATGTCTTCAAGAACGTCTATCCAATATGATAAAATTTTAACACAGGACCAAACACAGTGAGTAAAAGTCCCTTTCACTGGTTTACATTTCAGACATATAGGTGATTTTAAAGGTTCAGTTTGTAACCTCTTTATATGTGATATGTGATAATGTGGCATCAGAAGTAAGCGCGGTTTTCTTAAATATGAATCCTATTTCATTTTTTTCTCCAAAACAAAAACAGAGTCCTCCGTATCTGATATCTTCTGCTCTGCCTGTAGATGTGAGTGGATATATCTTCCTCTAGAAATATAAGCTCAACTCTTGTATCTGTTGATCTCAGATTTGGCAAAGTCTCTTGGAATAGAGATGACCTGAATGACTAAGAACCTTCACAGATATGTTTCAATTGTGGAGTTAATTCTAAGTCTCAGCTGAGAGATTTTCGCCTCCATTATTCTAATTACCTCTTGCATCAGAACTACAGCATCAAACAGGTGGTGGTAGCTGCTGGCTAGCTACAGTGCTAGCAGTCACCTATCGAGGGTTATTTTTGCTCTGCCTAGACATCCTTGGTCCTCCAAATGTTGTCCTCAACAGCATTACTAGCTTGAAAATTAGCAATGAACAAGTCGGTAAGTGGGCAGGAATGCAAATAAAATATCAGTACTAGCGGGGTGAGGGGAGAGTGCTTAGTGAGAGAGATGTCTCCTAGCCATCTATCATGACGTGTCCCACACCTCAATTTTTGATTCACAAGATTCCTCTGCACCTATCGATACGCACCAGCTCCTCACGGCCACAGCCCCCTTTGGTGCAACCACATATCACAATTTTAAATATCCAGTTACCTTTCATTTCTCAATTTTAGGTTATACACTGTTATTTATTACATGTTTTGTGAAAGTGAAGTAACACTGGTCTGTCTGTTTATATGTCTAATTATAAGCTCATATAAACACGATAACTGGCTCTGTCTACATACAATCTAACCGATAGTAGCATGTTTATTTTTACATTGAATAAGCATTAAACAATAATCTGACGTGATAGTAAGCTAAAGTTGCTAAGCTGTAGTGAACAAAACAATATGGTGGTGAGGAGAGAACCCGCCTCCTATGCATGTGGTGTGACAATGATAGATTTTAAAGAAACAAAGCACTTCTGCCCAAGTGGAGAGACTCTGGCTGTGAGTTAGTAGACTCCAGGCACACAATTATAGGCACAGAAAGAATGTAAATGTGTTTTTTGCAATAAATGTCCTTTTTAAGTGAGTGAGTTTGTTACCCCATTAGAGTCATTGGCCACGCTGCTGCATCCAGCCAGACAGGGGTTGAAGTAAGTGATGCCATCAGAACCACAGACAGGAGCATACTCATGGATCTTACAACCACAGTTTACATTACACCCTCCGGTCAAGTTCCTCTGGGTCATAGTCAGCGTTGGCCTGTGGATTAAAAAAACATGTTACAGTTATGCACTAAGCTGTCTTATAATCATTTGCACATAACGTGTACAGTGCTTCAGAGTAAAAAACAACACCAAGCCTTAAAAAAAATGAATCTAAATAACCTGTTGGTTAACCTTAGTCCTAAGCAAGTCCATGTGACTCTGGACGTCTTCATTTACAGTGCAAGTGTCATTGCTGTCAGGGACACAGCGTTCAACAGGAAACACCTCCAGTACGTTCATATTTCATTTCTCTGCTGTGGACGCAGATGGACCAAGAAACACCATTGGCTCAACATAAAATAATTTAGAGTGAAAAGACTTAGCTCTGTGGCCCTGTTTAAACCTGGCATCAGCATGAACCAAGAAACAATATGTAGGATTGACTCTCTCAGTTCACCTTGAGCTTCTATTTGCAGCTGTTTTAATTCACAGTTTATCTTTTGCCTGAGGAGCTGCTTATGTTAATGCAATGTAATAGAATGCAGCCATTTGGGAGAGATCAAATCAAATCATGTATAGTGGAGTATACAAGGACTCACCCACAGTCAGACCAGTTGGACTAAAACCCGAATTCCTAACCAAATCCAACACTAAATCCAGACTAAACCCAGACCTAAGTGCCTTCTCACCCAGTGGTGTAGGGAATGTTGATGCCTCCCAGGTTGATGCTCTCACAACCCACAATGAAGAGTGTGGAGAAGCAGAGCAGAGAGACTCCACTGCAGATCATGGCCAGCTTAGCAGACTCTCGAGCCCCAAGCTTTAGCTTCTTTATGATGTATCCACCCAAAACAATGCCCACACCAGCACTTGGTACAATGATCAAACCTGAGAGGAAACAGAAACAGAAACAATAAATAGGTTAGACTAATTATAAAGGGTCTTAATTCATTTAAAGATCAACATTTAGTGAATGAAAAATAATTTTGCAGGCTGTCTGAGTCTGAGTAAAAGCTGGAGACACTATGGAAGTATGAAAGTATTGGTCAATCAAATCTGGCTATGCTTCCACAGTAATAAGTTTATAAATTGTAATAATAACACTAGATATTTAGCTTCAAGACGAGGCTTGGAGTCGAGTTATCTGTAAGGAAGTCTATGATCGCTTAAGCACGTCAGCAGATCTGTCTCGTTGTGAGGGGAATGGCGCAATGGAGGTGAATTTAGGTGTAGAACCACGGACTGATGCAGACTTCATTACATTTTTTTAGGACATTTTTATTATTATTGTGCAAATTCTCAGATGTAAAAAAAATAGAAAATAAATCAATTGAAACTGAGAGCTGTGCAGCTTTCAAAGCGTAACGATGCTCCGCAGCTTATTTTTGGGGATGACGTAAACATGCAGTGGCCATATGATTGAGAGCAATTAAGACTCGCGCGTAAAACAAAAAAGGATTGTTGTTATAACATGAGTAAAAAAAATCTCTCTGTGGTTTCTTTTCTCTTTAGTCCACTACCAAATTAAAATAGTATAAAATGCGGCAATTTGTATAAAATATTTATAAATACTATAAAAGCTTGAGTTGATACAGAGCATATCAAGGAATGTACAGTAGCAGTAGGTTTTGTTGTGCAAAGACATAAAAAAGTGATAAATAAAATATGCACATAAATAAATATACACATAAAACCTGACCAAAATAATGATAAAATATTTTTTATCTTTGTAGTATTATCATAATTTTTAGACAGAAAAATAAAACCTCAGGTTTTTGATTACTTGTCTTTGTCTGTGAAGGTTCTCAGACATCTTGAAAAAAAGGTTTAAGTAAAAGCATCTGGACCAGTTTTCAAAGAGACTGTATCAATTCTGAGATCAACTGTAAGAGAGCTGAGCTTATATCTCTAGAGGGAGGGGTTTGACCTAAGACCAAACCTAATTGACCAGGCTGTTCTGTTCTCAAAGGCCTCACAATGTAGCCAAACACCTGGCCACCATTTTGGCTCCATTGGTAGACCACTCAAAACACCATTTTATTAACTCACAGGGCATATCACAAAAAATCAAACATCTACAACTAGACACAGATCAGACTATTGTCTCTTTTAAAGTCAAATCACTCTTCACCTGCATACCCACCAATGAAGCACTCGTGGTTGTAAGGAAGAGACTACACTTCTTTACAGGATCTTACCCCGGACCATATTTGCAGTTTACTATAGGTATGTTTAAACACAATTTATTTCCAGGTCGGAGGTAACTTCTACAAAAAAACGGCTGTGCCATGGGATCACCTGTCTCCCCGATTGTGGCTAACCTGTACATGGAGGAAGTAGAGAACAGAGCTCTGGTCTCTTTCCCAGGTGAAGTGCCCAGTCACTGGTTCAGATATGTTGATGACACGTGGGTCAAGATCAGAACCCAGGAAGTAGAAGCCTTCACAGAACACATCAACGCAGTGGACAAGAACATTAAGTTCACCCGTGAAGATGCCATAGACAACTGCCTGGCTTTCTTAGACTGTGCAGAGGTTATTTGTGAGGACAGGACTCTCCAAGTAGAAGTTTATAGGAAGCCAACACACATATATCAATATTTGTTATTTGATTCCCACCACCCACAGCAGCACAAGCTGGGAGTCATCAGGACACTTCAGCACAGAGCACAAGAGTTGCACACAACCTCAGAAGGTAAACAGAAAGAAGAACAACACATCCTTAAAGCCCTGAGAGACTGTGGATACCCCACATGGACTTTCAACAAAACCAAGAGGACACAGACACTAAACAGACAGAAACCAGGGACAAAAGGGAAGGGTGTAGTTATCCCTTATGTGTCTGGTTCATCTGAAAAATGTAAAAGGATTTTCTACAAACAAAACATTCCAGTCCACTTTAAACCAAGTAACACGCTGCGTCAAAAACTGGTCCATCCTAAAGAAAAGATAGCCTCGCACAAACAGAGTAATGTAGTTTATGCAGTTCAGTGAAGCGTGCAGTGACAGTTATGTCAGTGAAATTAAACAACAGCTTCACAAGAGGATGTATCAGCACAGAAGAGCCAATCCTGGATTGACTTAATCTGCAGTCCACCTCCACCTCAAAGAGAAAGTATAATAGAGAAAGAAAGAGAAAGTATATATAAATATTTATATTATTATGAGTATTTTTGTGAAATAGCATTATAATAATTTGTTGATATCTGAGCATTAAACTTTTAATGCTAATCTTTCTGATTGGCTGGGTACAACATCACGTTATCTGTCAGTGTTGCCTTGGTAACAACTGTCAGTGCTCAGTGTTTCAGCTATTAATTAAAAGTTAATAAGCTGGCTAGCTCTATGTCAAAACTATATCAAAATGGATCGATTTTTAAAAAGGAAAAAACCTGACGTGCCAGCTATTGAAACCTCAGATAAAAAAAAAATCAGAAAACCAACTCTTGGCCGAGTAAGACGCGTAGGTATGAGGCAGCATACATAAAGTATGGATTTACCTGCGTCATCCAGAAAAATGGACATGAGTGCCCCATATGCGTTCTTTGCTCTGAGATCCTCTCCAACGAATGCTTATAACCATCGGACTTCCAGTTTGGCATCCGATGGAGTGAGATGGGAGGATTTGGGCGCTCCTGCATAATTTATTAAAATAACCCCCAGGGTGTTGGAAGGACTTGTTGTGAACGTATTTCGCTTTTGTAAGTTTATTTTGTATCACTCAAACACTAATATGCCTCCAAAACCCAAGCCTGCACATGATTCAGTACCGTTGCGGGTGCGGCCTGTTCCTGGGGCTGCGTCCTCGGACTCCGCGCTCCCTTCTCCCCGCGGTGGTGCCGCTGGCCTCCCGGGCATGTCGCCAGAGGATTTTAGGGCTGAATTGCGGTCTGCCCTTCAAGAACAAATGACCGATTTTAAGAAAGAGCTCCAGCTTGCTATGGCTGATAGTATGAGACTATTGCAATCAGAACTGCTGAGTGTAAAGACGGAGCTAAGTGCTAGCTTATCGGCTATCAACACGGAGGTCACCACATTAAAGAATACCGTAAGTAACATAGAATAGGCCTTCAATCTTGCTGAAGAGCCTGTTGTGGACCGCGCACATCGCTCTCTACAACCTAAACCTAAACCCGTCGAACGTCCCTGGCCTATTATTGCAAGATTACATTACTATGCAGATTGTGTGGACATTTTAAGATGAGCCAGAACAGAGCAACGGGTCAAGATCAAAGACACGTCCATCTGTAATGTGGGACTGAGGACTCAAATGCGCACAAGACAGTGAAGGTAAGTGATTCTTTATTTAAGTACAGATAATGACAGGAAGCTGGATAGGAGATCTGAGACTGTAGTCCGTGCTGAGGAACTGCGCTGATGGCTGAAGTGAAGTCGTGAACTGGAACCAAGCCGAGGAGCTGGACCGAGAGTTGGAGTTGAGCCGTGGAGCTAAGCCGAGACCTGGTGACGAGCCGGTGACTGGAGACCAAGCCAGAAAGCTGGGCTGAGAGTTGGAGTGAGCCGTAGAGCTGCGCCGAAGCCTGGAGCCGAGCCGGTGACTGGAGACCAAGCCGAGGAACTGGTCTGCTAGCTGGAGTCCAAACCTGAGACCTGGAGCGAGGACTGGAGCGAGGGCTATAATAAGAGCTGTAACAAACGCTGGAAACATTCACACAAAGTCTGCTGAACGATCTGGCAGGGAAGAGGTGGACAGGAGCGGTTTATATACCTCACTGATGGTAATAGATTGCAGGTGCTTGGAACAGGTGGCAGTGATGAGATGAAGGAAGGAGAAGGAAAGTGGAGCGGATCCCTGAGAGAGACGGAGAGGATCTGACAGAACCCCCCCCTCAAGGAACAGCACCGGACATTCCAACTGACTGTCCGGGGTGTGAAGCATGGAAGTCCCTAATTAACTGTGGATCCAGAATGTGGCGGGCAGGAACCCAAGAGCGTTCTTCTGGACCATACCCCTCCCAGTCCACCAGGTACTGAATGCCTCGACCACGGCGTCTAGATCTAAGCACCAGAGGACTCTCCTGAAGGGGCTTGATCCTGGAAACATGAAAAGGTTGGGTGAATCCGCATAGACCGAGGAAGCTCCAACCTTACCACCACCGGGTTGATGATCTTCACTATAGTGAAGGGACCAGTGAATCGTGGAGCCAATTTCTTAGACTCTACTCCTAGAGGAATGTCTTGTGGTGATGATTTGCCGCTGTCGAATACTGGGTGGAAGCTCGTAGGAGAGCCGACAGACGGGACATTAGCCTCCCTCTCCTGGGCCGGGAATAGTGGGGTCTGGAACCCGTAAATGCACTGGAAAGGAGATATTCCAGTTGCTGAGCTCGTCGGGGAGTTGTGGGCGTACTCCACCCACAACAGCTGAGAGGACCAAGAGGATGGGGTTTGTCCAGCCACACACCTCAAGGCCGACTCCATTTACTGGTTCAACCTCTCCGTCTGTCCATTGGACTGCGGGTGAAATTCAGAGGACAAGCTGACTGTAGCCCCTAAAAAAGAGCAAAACTCCCGCCAAACTGTAGAGGTAAACTGGGGTCCTCGATCCGACACAATGTCCATTGGTAGTCGATGGATCCGGAAGACATTCTGGAGTACCAGTTCTGCAGTCTCCTTTGCTGAGGGCAACTTAGGCAGAGCTATGAGGTGAGCCATCTTCGAGAACCGGTCAATGATGGAAAGGATCACCGTGTTGCCATTTGATTCCGGGAGACCGGTAACGAAATCCAGAGACATATGAGACCAGGGTCGTCGGGGAACCGGAAGTGGCCGAAGAAGCCCAGATGGAGCATGATGAGAGGGCTTGTGCTGGCTGCAGACAGGACATGCCGTGACAAACGCTCGAACATCCTCTTTCTCCTTAGGCCACCAGAACCGCCGTTGGAGAAAAGAGAGTGTCCGCCGAATCCCGGGGTGGCAAGCGAGTCGAGATGAGTGAACCCACTGAAGAACCTCAGACCGCAGACCCGCAGGAACAAATAGTTTTCCCTCTGGACAGCAACTGGAGACAGTGATGGTGTTCAAGGCTGCCTTGATGCGCTCTTCAATGGGCCAGGTGACGGCTGCTACCAGCTGGGATGGAGGCAAGATGGAGGTCACCTCAGAAGATGTCTCCTCCTTCTGGAATTGTCGAGAAAGGGCATCAGGGTTCTGATTCCGGGACCCTGGTCGGAATGACAAAACAAAATTAAAGCGAGTAAAGAACAAGGACCAACGAGCTTGACGAGATGTCAAGCACTTGGCTGAGCGGATATATTCAAAATTCTTGTGGTCCGTCCACACAAGAAAAGGTTGTTCCGCTCCCTCCAGCCAGTGCCACCATTCCTCCAAGGTTAGCTTAACCGCCAGCAGCTCCCTATTACCGATGTCGTAATTCTGTTCAGCGGGAGACAGGCGACGAGACAAATAGGCACACGGGTGTAATTTCTGGTCTGAAGTGGAACGTTGGGACAGAACTGCGCCTACTTCCACGTCAGAAGCGTCCACCTCTACGACAAACTGGCTATCAGAGTTTGGGATGATAAGCACTGAAGAAAAACGAAGCTTCAAGTCACGGAATGCTGACTCGGCTTCGCTGGACCAGATGAACGGAACCTTAGATAAAGTAAGTGCTGTTAGAGGAGCCGCCAAAGTACTATAGCCACGGATGAAACGTCTATACAAGTTGGCAAATCCCAAAAAACGCTGCAGTTGCTTTCGACTGCACGGAGAAGGCCAATCCAATACTGCCGATACCTTGGAAGGGTCCATCTGAATCTTACCCTGGGCGACAATGTAACCAAGAAAAGAGACGCTGGATACATGAAATTCGCATTTCTCAGCTTTGACATAAAGCGAATTCTCCAGCAGGCGTTGAAGGACTGACTGGACATGAGGAATATGCTCCTTGGGGTCCTTGGAAAAGATAAGGATATCATCCAGGTAGACGAATACGAACCGATCGAGCATGTCCCGCAACACATTATTGACCAGGTTCTGGAAGACGGCGGGAGCATTAGTCAGTTCAAAAGGCATCACCAGATATTCATAATGGCCTGACGAGGTGTTAAATGACGTTTTCCATTCGTCCCCTTCTCGGACGCGAACTAGGTGATATGCGTTGCAAAGATCCAGCTTGGAAAAGGCTGTTGCCCCCTCCAGCAGTTCAAACGCGGAAGTCAAGAGAGGAAGCGGATACCGATTCTTTACGGTGATCTCATTAATTCCACGGTAATCAATGCAAGGTCGGAGCGTCTTGTCCTTCTTCCCCACAAAGAAAAATCCAGCCCCTGCTGGTGATGAGGAAGGTCTTATTATTCCCATGGCCTCTCTTTCAGGAGTGGATAAGCAATATAATCGGCCTCTAGGAGGTGAGGTGCCAGGAAGCAAGTCAATAGCACAGTCATATGGCCGATGCGGAGGTAAGGCTGTGGCTTTGGCCTAATTAAAGACCTCCTTATAATCCTGGTACTCCCTGGGAACGTTGGCCGCAGGGAGGATACAGGTGTACCAGGTAGTGGGTTGGGTACTCCCGCTGACTGAAGACAAACAGAGTGACAAGAACGACTTCACCCCAGTATTGCCCCAGTGTCCCAATCAATGTGAGGATTATGACATCGTAAACAGGGATAACCCAAAATCAATGGAATCTCTGAAGACTGAATTAGGAAAAAATCAAGGGTCTCCTGATGGTTACCAGAGATCAGTAGGACCACGGGACAGGTCCGGTGGGTCACGGTACCCAGGAGGTGTCCATCCAGGGCCCGTGCAGGAACTGGTTTGGGTAGGGGAACTCATGACAACCCCAACTGAAGGGCCAAAGTCTCGTCCATAAAACTGCCGTCTGCCCCAGAGTCAATGAATGTGGTTAATGTCTGTGGCCCTCCAAGAAGCAGTAGCTGGACATGGACAAGTGGTCGACTGATGGAGGAGACCCCCTCTGTAAGACTCAGCAGTAGTCCTCCATCTACTGCTGAGCCTGTCCTTTTACTGGACAGACCAATGCACCATGACCCGAACCCCCACAATACATACAAAGGTTTTTTATTTGGCCCGTAGCCTCTCCTCAGGGGTGAGACAAGAGCAGCCAATTTGCATGGGTTCACTGGAAGCTGTTGTGGATACAGAGATCTGTGGTGGCTGGGCGTCCAGGGGAAGATGAAGAGGACTCCGGGTAATCCGCTCCCTCCAACGAGCTCGGACTCTCTCATCAACCCAGATTGACATACGGATTAATTCGTTCAAGTCTGCTGGAAGCTCCCGAGAGGCGAGCTCATCTTTCATGTGCTCGGCCAACCCGAGAAGGAAAGCCTGGTGCTGTGCAGGAGCGTTAAACCCACTCCGACGAGCAAGCGTCCGAAAATCAATGGAATAATCCGCCACTGAACAGGATCCCTGTTTTAGTTTTAGATCCCTGTTTAAGTTGAAAAATGCTCCTGATCCTCAGCGTCAAACCGGTGTTCAGTAGATAAGGACTGGAAACTAAATAATGCACGTTCCTTTGATGTACCTCTATTGTGTTTCGGTTAGCTAACTTAACTAGCAATGCTGCCACACGGGGTAATTTTTTTGCAAAAATAATACCTGTGAGTCAAAAAGCATGTGTAATAGGTTGTAATTATATGTAATGGGTTATATTTATGTAATATAGATTGTCATTTTATTTGGCTTACAGAAAATACAAATGCAACAATTTAGCATTTGCAATGTATGAATATGCTGTTATTATAACGCTATCTAGCTATGACTTAACACTGAATGCATCCTCTTTTATGTATAACTTATACTATTTACTATTTCTTTCATAATCACAGGATGGGACTGATACCAGCTCAAACTCTACTGGTTTATCGGATGTGAGACCTCCAGCCAACTGATGACCAATTACCAAGTGGTAGAGCCCCCATCACCAGTCATCTCTTCTGTCCCCAGTCCAAGAATGGCACAAAAAAGGAAGAAAAAAGAAAAAGATGACTGGGTCCAAGTGCAGGTTGCTCGGTTGGAGGCTCAGTTGGAGGAACGGCGGGTGGAGCTCAACAGAGACTGTGTCAAGGCAATGATGAGAGCGACCGGTTTGGACAAACTGATCTGCTGCGGAGGGTGCTGGAGGTCCACAGAGCGCAAGCAATGCATATGGAAATGCACTGTATCTGCAGTTTGCACTTTTGCTTTTTTTTAGGGGTTTTTTTTGTATATAGTTTGCACTTTAGCTTTTTTATTATTGTCTGTTCTCACCAATTCATGCAGGTTATACGGTAGTTTGCATCATTTGTGAAGTTTCTCTTTTGCATCTATTTTTGATAATAATTGTAGATCATTGTGCATTAATACATTGCACTGTCATGCCCATATTTGTATGTACGTTACACTGTTTATTAAAAAAAAATACTGCTGTTTGAAAAAATGTGTGATGGTTATTGCAAATAAACATTAACAAATAGTTGCACATGTGTCTGTGTTTGCTCTTTTGCATCTATTTTTAATTTACAATTCATTGCACCTGTTTCTAATATTTTTTACATCAAAAAATTTGTGTATATAGTTTGAACCAATTATGTTGGTTCCTGCTGTATGCATATTTTATGGTTAAGATTACAGTACATTAAGATCTTACAGTTAATTTATTTCTATAGTTTGCTCTTTTGCATCTATTTAATGTAAACAATTATAGACCATTGCACCTTTACATGGTGCATTATCTTATACATAGTTCGACCATTTGTATGTATAGTACTTAAAAAAAATAAAATATCCCTCATGTCATTTATTGGTGCATTATATTTTACACCAATACAAGTTACACACCAGGTTGACCACGACACAATTCCGTGGGGTGTGACTGAAATGTCGTTTCAAACACAGTGGAACCCGCTCGCGTCAACTAGCGTTTCGGCGGTGTACTGCAGAGCAAAACAGACATACGCAGAGGTATAAATGCTCACGACGGCGTCGCCTACGTGCGTAGCCTACAACGTACACTACGGCGTACACCCTACGCAGAAGCATAAATCAGCCTTTACTTGAGTACAATTTTAGGCTACTCTACTCCACCTCTGTTCCTGTCTCTTTAGACCTGCTCAAGCTCAAGTCCTACCTTGTTATACCTGCTCTAGCTTTACACTTGCGCCATCTCAAGTCCTACCTCTTTATACATGCTCCAGTATAAGTTGAAAAAAATATTTAAGTAAACGCATCTGCATATAATACCAAGATAAAGTCTCTTGGAATTAGAGACGAAACGTCTTTACCTTGAAAACTGAACCATATGCTTTTACTTAAACCTTTTTTTCACAATGTCTTGGATGACTGAGAACCTTCACAGACATCAAGTTTAAGTTATTTCTCTTTCTACCTGTTCTAGCCCAAGTCCTACCTCGTAATACCGGCTCCAGCTCAAATCCTGCCTCTTTATACCTGCCCCAGCTCAATTCCTGTAGTTCACAAAGTTTAACAAAAGAGCAACCGAAGAAAGAGTTAGCTACAACAACAGCACAGATTCATTTCAGTTGAACTCTTCTGACCTGTGTAGATGCTGGCGTTGGAGGCTGGGATGCCAAACTGAGACTCAATAAATTTGGGGATGAAAGTAATGAATGCAGTGACGATGGCGCTCTCTGCTGTGTAGGACAAACTGACAAACAGGAAGGTGACATTACGGAGGATCCTCAAGGCGGCTTTGGGCATATCTGGAACACAAAAGTCAAGACAATTAAGAATCTTGAATTTAATTTCAAGAGAATAAAAACTTGAGAGATTTTTAGGTACTTAAGGAAATTAAAATGACTTGTTATTTAGATGTAAAGTATAGATTTACAATAAACAAAATTACTAAGTCAAAGTGGGAAGTTGGGAAAAAGACATTTGGTTCCAACATGTAAAGTATATTGCTAAGATCAGTTAATACAAGAAGTTATTAAGTGAATTGCAAAATAATCACTTCTTATTTATATTAAGTCTCATATGATGGAGATTGTTGTTGTACCTTTAATGTCCTTCCCAAAGCCCATAGATGATGTGACTGTCTTATTTTTGTTGTTGCTTTTCTCTTTCAGGACGTCGTCATCACTGGAGTCATCCAAAGACAACTTTTTCCTTCTCTTCTTTTTCTTGTGTCTTGGGGGAAGTTTTTTGGGAAAAGTGAACATTGGAAGAATGACCAAGAGCATTGCCACAGCACAGAGTAGGAACCCACTCCACCTGAGAGAGGGAAAGAGAACCAAGAACAGAATTCACCAAACTTTCGTGACAGTGTTCTAGGTTCTGAAACTTTTACTACACTGTTGGATTTAGGGGAAATATTGTATTAAACCAAAACTAAAATTATTTTTATTTTTTTCAAATGCTGAATAACTTTATTAACTCAAAACTGTTAATGAAAACATAGACATTTCCCTTTTCCATCCAAAAGCATGTAAACACTACAATCCGGGGAAACAACCTTTTGACCAGCAACTGGGACCATCCAAGAAGCAAATAGAGTTAAAACACTCCTCTCACAGGTTCTCATGTCCCACACAAAGGTGATGCTGCTCACTTTTACCGGCCTTTTCTAGATGAGACTGCTCCATCTGAAACTGACTGAAATACTTTTTTGTCTTTTTTAAAGATGTATTACGGAAGTTCTAATGGTTCAAATTACAATTTTTTAACCCATACATGCATCAGCAAAAACCTGATTTGCAGAATCTACATTCCCTGCGGTTGCCTCTTTAGATTATATAATGAGCATGAGCAGACCGCATCCACAGCAGGGCTTGTGAGCTGCGTGCAAAGGACCCCACCGACAGGAGAAGGAGGTTAAGCAAACAGCAAGGAACCCTTTGCAGTGATGCAGAGCAAGCGGCAGCAAAGCCACATAGGCTGACTCCAGCTGGTCTGAGAGGAGAAAAGCCACTGTGGTCTGGACCCTATGTATTTGGGTGTGAGCGCAGACTGCTCATGCGTGACCGGGGAAGCCCACCCGATGCGTGAATAAAAAATAGTTTAAACTGTCTGTGCATTCAACACAAGCAGAATTTGTGACATGACATGACTCTGCATTTTAGCTGTGAATAAACAGCTATTT
The DNA here is from genome assembly GCA_024349245.1 of Neodontobutis hainanensis. Taxonomy (NCBI): domain Eukaryota; kingdom Metazoa; phylum Chordata; class Actinopteri; order Gobiiformes; family Odontobutidae; genus Neodontobutis; species Neodontobutis hainanensis. The sequence goes on from JALDNG010000299.1 coordinate 238,309, forward strand.
ATTTATTATATATTCTATTCATTGCAGAAATATATGAGTAAAGCTCCAGCCTTTTGCAGCAGAGGAGGATTTACTTCCTTTCCAATTAATGGAAACGTATGCAACGCGTTGTATCTCATATAAAAACATTTGTGTAGTTCTGTTGATGCCACACCACAGTGGGAATGTGCCTATAGCAGGAAGTGTCTACAAAAGGGGTCATTTGTTCTTTTGAAGCTACATATTTTATGGTAAACAACTGCAGTACAGTGGCAGTGCTTAGCACTCCTGCCTCACAGCAAGAAGGTCTTGAGTTTGATCCCCGGGGAGGGAAGGACAGGGCCTTTCTGTGTGAAGTTTGCATGTTCCCCCCATGTCTGCTCATTTACTGGTTGAGTAAATATGAACTGTTTCACATTATTACATTTTTCTGTCACGCTTCGTAGGAACACAGACCTTCATCCATCCATCCATCCTTCCATCTTCTACTGCTTATCTGGGGCCGGGCCGCGGGGGCAGCAGTCTAAGCAGAGACACCCAGATTTTACTCTCCCCACTTCCTCCAGGGATACTGAGGCATTCCCAGGACAGCCGAGAGACATAGACCCTCCAGCGTGTCCTAGGTCTTCCCCGGGGAGCAAACAGGATGGAGCCCTTGATGGTACCAACAGGACAACATCATCTGCAAAAGGCAGAGACGAGATCCCATGCTCCCCGTACTAGACTCCCTCCAGCCACTGGCTGCACCTAGAAACCCTGACATACTTTTTGTCAATTCTGAGTTCAACTGGTAAGAGAGCTGAGCTTATATCTCTAAAGGGAGGAGTTTCCCCTGAAACCAAACCTGATGGGCCAGGTTGTTCTGTTGTTGGTCATGAACGGGAGGTTCCCAAAAATAGGATCCCAATAGATCCTCACAGTACGTTTATGTCTGCCAAGTCTGTCCAGCTTTCAGTATCTCTCAACCTCCTGTACAAGCTCAGTCTCCTTCCTCGCCAGCGTGGTGACATTCCATGTCCCTAGAGCCAGATTCTGTTAACGGGAATTGGGTCGCTGAGGTCCCCGCCTTCAACTGCCACCCAGGTGGTGGGCCAACGGGAGGTTGGCCCCACACCCTGCCACAAGGTGCTCGCATACGAGCCCCAACCCTGGGCTTGGTGCCAGGGTGGGGACCCGGTTGCGCCATACTGGGCAACGTAATAGTCCTTGATTTTTTTCATTTCCATAAAGGGGTTCTGAACCGCTCTTGGTCTGGCCCGTCACCTGGGACTTGTTTGCCTTGGGAGACCCTACCAGGGGCATATAGCCCCCGACAACATAGCTCCTAGGTTTGTTCGGGCACTCAAACCCTTCCCCCACAATAAGGTGGCTGTTCAAGGAGGGGCACAGAGACCTTCAGTGAGCCCCAATTAAATGTCGGTACATAGGCATTAGTGAGGTGTCCCTTATGTTAATGCTCCAAGGGTGGATAAAATTATTTTTTGTCCATTAACAATTAACACAAGATCTGAGTGAAACAGTATCTAAGTAAAACAATTTGGGCTAAAATGATTGTGATTGTTTTCATCTATTACAGGTAAAATAGCCTAGTAGGAAGCAGTGAGTTCTGTCTTACCAGTTTCCGATGAAGCGTGGGTCACTCTGATCTATGGTGACGTCTGTTTTGGGGTCAACGTAGAAACCGATGAGGACTCCTCCTAAAAGGTATCCAGCGGCAGGCCCCAGGGCTCCCATTACATACATGACTGCTGAAGAGATAATGAGAGGGACAGGGCCAGTGTTCAGTAAAAAGAGGACTGAAATTGTCATCTCCTTTATGACTATGAATTATTTATTAAATGATCTCCACATTGTGTCCTCTGGGACAGGCTGAGATTTTTAATGCATAAAGTGAAGCTGAGTTGATGTAGACATCCATTCAGACAGACTGTGAGTACTGTTTATTTCAACTAATAATCATTTTGCCACATATGAATTTTCTGTTTTGCCTTTTAAGTGTTAAAGAGTAACTAAACCCTAAAACAACTTTTTTTGTTAATAATATGTAAGAATGGGACCTTATTAGTGCTGTTCATTGATCTGAGTAAAAGTTTTGACATTTAAGTATAAAGTACACTCACCTAAAGGATTATTAGGAACACCTGTTAAATTTCTCATTAATGCAAAAATCTAATCAACCAATCACATGGCAGTTCAGTGCATTTAGGGGTGTGGTCCTGGTCAAGACCATCTCCTGAACTCCAAACTGAATGTCAGAATGGGAAAGAAAGAGGCATGGTTGTTGGTGCCAGACGGGCCGGTCTGAGTATTTCACAATCTGCTCAGTTACTGGGATTTTAACGCACAACCATTTCTAGGGTTTACAAAGAATGATGAAAAGGGAAAAACATCCAAGCTTCAAGATGATAGAAGAGCAACTTTGACTGAGATAACCACTCGTTACAACCGAGGTATGCAGCAAAGCATTTGTGAAGCCACAACACGCACAACCTTGAGGCGGCTGGGCTTCAAAAGCAGAAGACCCCACTGGGTACCACTCATCTCCACTACAAATACGAAAAAGAGGCTACAATTTGCACGAGCTCACCAAAATTGGACAGTTGAAGACTGGACAAATGTTGCCTGGTCTGACGAGTCTCGATTTCTGTTGAGACATTCAGATTCAGATAGAGTCAGAATTTGGCTTAAACAAAATGAGAACATGGATCCATCAAGCCTTGTTACTAGAGTTGAGCCGGATACTCGGCTGAAACGAGAATCCGGTACCGATAAAGCACTTTTACCGAGTACGAGTATTATACGAGTAATACGAGTCATTATCTGTGCTCGTGTAACACATGTCACATGAAAAATAGTCCCTTCTCATTCGCGGTTTCTTTCCGCGCGTTCCGGAGCAGGCGCAGGGATATTCCCGGCATCTGGTTCCTGCTGTGGCTGCAGTATGCCAAGCGGTGCTAAGAAGTTTGGAAAAACACTTCATAAAGTAATGGGAATTCTTATACTTGACAATTGACTCAGCGGTGAGTTTTTACTTCTAACTTAGTACCTTTTTGGGTAATAGTAGCAAATTGTTTTGTTTTATTGAGGTTAATTGGTGGCGTAAGGGAACCTCATTGAAGAAATGAGCGTTTCTGGTTAATTTAATTTATTTAAGCACTTTAAAAGTAACAGATTGATTTGATGTGAACTTTATTATGATTGTTAAGTTACTGCCTTTAATTCGGCTACCTTTGCTAATCTGGTGTGGAAATAAAAAATAAAGAAAATCACACTGATAATAAAAAAAAATCAAACGTTAGATAAAAGCGCTTGTTCATTACATTTTTCTTTATAATTGCAAACGCATGTGTTGTATTCATTGTTGCAAAACTTGTTCATACATAGCTCGAACTGTATATAGTTTGTTATTGTGAACCATTGATCTGAAGCTCAGTGCTGATGCTGTCATGTAAATAGCTTTCTAATCAGCAATAAATATAACAATTTCTAATCAACTCATATTATTTGCATGATTAAAAATAACATACCAGTTAAAGCCCCACCCAGTCAACCCGAACACTTCCGGATTAAATCCCGCCCACTTCCGGGTTAGGCCACGCCCAGTCCGGATACAGCTACAGATAATTCATATGGTTAACAGATACAGATAATGCTGTACTCGCTCATCCCTACTTGTTACCACTGTGCAGGCTGGTGGTGTGGGGGATGTTTTCTTGGCACACTTTAGGCCCCTTAGTGCCAATTGGGCATCATTTAAATGCCACGGCCTACCTGAGCATTGTTTCTGACCATGTCCATCCCTTTATTACCACCATGTACCCATCCTTTGATGGCTACTTCCAGCAGGATAATGCACCATGTCACAAAGCTGAAATTATTTCAAACTTGTTTCTTGAACATGACGATGAGTTCACTGTACAAAAATGGCCCCCACAGATACCAGATCTCAACCCAATAGAGCATCTTTGGGATGTGGTGGAATGGGAGCTTCGTGCCCTGAATGTGCATCCCACAAATCTCCATCAACTGCAAGATGCTATCCTATCAATATGGGCCAACATTTCTAAAGAATGCTTTCAGCACCTTGTTGAATCAATGCCTAGTAGAATTAAGGTGGTTCTGAAGGGGGTCAAACACAGTATTAGTATGGTGACCGTGTTCCTAATATTTTTTTTGGTGAGTGTATATTAATTTTACAATTTATGATGTAAAACCATCTAAGTGCTGCCCTTTTCAGGTTGAACGGTGGTTACTGCAATTTGAAGTTGTTTCCTAGCGTGATGTAAGCGGGCTCTACTAACGGCTCACTATCCTCGCCCCTTGCACGAGCTCACCACATATGCTCACGCCCCTGATATAAAAACATCTTGTTCCCAACTACGAGTATTGAAAACATCAGGCTAGCTATACTAGCATGTACATGTAGTGTTGCTGGTTCCACTTGGCCTGGAACACCGTGTGTTCCCACTGAGAGCTGGAGTTTGAGGCATTTTAAGCAGGATGTCTTCTCCAACGCAATGGAGGATGGAAATGTGCTTCTCCAAACAGCTCCCGCTGAAAAGTAACACAGAGCCAAACGCTGCTCCTGCATGGACTCCCACCACCGCAGCGGCGTCTTGAGATGAGTGAACATATATTTTTAAACACAATTTATGTTTCTTCCCAGTAAAGCCAAAGTTAATTAATCAACTTTGTCATGTTGCTAGTTAGATAAAGTATGCTAAACGTTAGCTGTGGTGTCGGAGAAAGTATACCACAGGCTGCAGACAACCAGAACGACCCAGCGACAAGTACACAAGGATTAAAAGTCTTGCGCTTTCACAGAGAATATACAGTAATAATAGTTTAGATTCAAATTACAATAAAAGGAGATCCACAGAAAAGTGGTGACTCCAGTAGGACACTAACATGTAGGCTGTGGCAACAGTGAGTGTTTGTGTTTAGATGTCTTCTTTAGATTTTTTGATTTGTGAGAATATTTGTGTTATTAATATTATTTATAAACATTTTAAATTTTCTAAAATGAATTAATATAATACTATAATTGTAAAGAATAACACAAATCTTTTGTTTTGCCTAAGATGACCAGACAAAGTGGGTGCCAGCCTGAACCAGTCGCTGCAGATCTGCAGGTGTGCAGGCAAATGTGAAGCCTAACAGGAGAAGCAAAGGTGAGTTTGAATAAAGTGAAGCTTTTGTATGTTTAGTTTTATTCTTTATTTCTCAGGCACCAAGTACAAATATATTAATCCCACAAGAAAATATATGCTTTGTACCAGATTTAGAACTTCAGACTGTTCAGGAGCTGATTCCATTGTTTGATGGTTTGAAATAAAGAGGCAGATTGTGCAAAGTCAAAGCATATTTTAGGGATTGTGCAGTTTTTGTGAGTTGTGGAACAAGATGTTTGGATCTTATCATATACTCAAGATAACAGATTATTTGTTAAACCCAGGCCAGAACGCCTAATAAGAGTGTGTTATGTGACAAATGACTCAGGACTAGCTCTACACCAATAAAGAGGGTCTACTGATGACTCCAGCTAACATCCAGATGGAAGTGAGAGCACCATTTTTTACTGTCATAGTGCAATTACTTGTTTTAAATACTCTAACAAGAACACACAAGGTGTGTGATAATCTATAATTGTATTGTCATTGTCATTGTATTGTCATTGTATTGTCAAAAAATCTAATTTAAGAAATAAAATCCTGTTTATATGTTTTTTTTTTTTATTTTCAGGACCTGGTTACTGTTCCTGCATCACTGAAGTTACTTCATCCTTTAGGTTTGCTGCTGTTTAGATTCAGTCTCTGAAAACTGCAATTAGCACTATAGTTTCTGAGTATTTACTTTTTTGACTAAATTTAGACTAATGTAAACACTAGTACACTGTTGAATACACTCAAGATTCTTTAAAACTTTGGAACAGCTCATGTTCCAAAGTCTGTGTAAGTCTGGCTCTTGCATTTCTCTTGCGCTGCAAATAAGTACAACTGACAGAGACTGTCAAACACAAAGTAAAAAGCCTCTGTCCTGACTGTGCAGGACAAGTTTTGGACCTGCCTTGAAATGTATGAGAATTTACTATGACATTTATTTTTTATTTAAATCAAGTGTGTATATATAAAATATTATATCAATATAAAAATGGAAATGCTAACTGTAACAACAATCCCTAAAGAATATAAGAATTATGGAAAGGCAGTTTGAGAAAAGGGTGTCATTTAGACACTCATTTGTAAATGTTTGTGTTGATACATGTTCATTTCGAGTTTTATAGCTGATTTTATAATGCATGTTTTTAAACAATTTTTGGGCATACCTTTAGGTATAAATGTTTCATATTTCAATGTTTTATTTATTTTTTACATACCAAATATATTTATAAATCCAGTATTGGAATCCTCTGTAAGGACAGCACAAGAAGGGATACGAGCTGCACATTCTGGCCCAGGTCTCCCCAGCACCACCTGACCACACTGCAACAGACAAGTGTCTATAACATGTGTCTATAACATGTGTCTATAACAAGTGTCTATATCAAGTGTCTATAACCGCTGAAAGAGCTGCTGCACATGTACAGTATGTGTAAGTGGAAGGTAAAAAATGTAATTTACAATACAAGTGACAGAGCCTGTGACACAGGGGTTTAGTGCTACTGCCTCAAAGCCTGGATGGGCTGTTATGCAGCTCACTCACCAACCTGTCACTCGTGAAACATCTGTGCGTGACCTACAACATTAGAAACAATATTGATGACTACTTTGTTGTGATGTTAATATTTTATTTGGTGAGGGTTGTGTCTTTTGTGCATAATACTTATTAAATTAATAAACTGAACTTGACACTGGTCTTATTTCACAGCTATACCTTGAGTATCTCTCTGTAACACATTCTGTCCCAGGACCAGCAGGTGCACATATGCACCTTTTGAGACAACAGTTTTTTAACAGTTGTAGAGGGAGTCTCGAAATCTCTGTTTTGTGTTATTAATAACACTAAATCACAACAAAATCAAACTAAATGCATAGGTTTGCAATTTCTGAAAGTTTATTGGCATTTGGTGAGCATTAACCTAAATTAGATAATGCTAATGTTTTATCACTGGCCCCATTCTCTCTTGCGCTACAAGACTTTGCTCTTTAACACCAGGAGTTGTTGAGACCGCGGTTTGAGCCAGAGGCACAAATTGATTAGGCTCTGGCCCTGTGTGCACAGAAAAGTCCTCCACTTCGAAGGACCGCTCCGTAGCATCTTTGAGAGCCTGACAGAGGCTGTCAATCAATCTGTCACTGGGGGTCTCAGGTGCACGCCCCCCGCTGAGCCCCGCCCTCGGTTTGTCCCCTCTGTCTCTGCTGGGCTCTGCCCACTTTTCCAACATTTTTCAAACATTGTCAGTGGGTGGAGTTAGGTTCTGACCAGGGGTTTAGTTACACTTTAAAGAGAGGGAAAATGAGGACATAAAATGAAAAAGTCATATGACAGAGAAGGATCTAACCATTGCTAGTGGCATTTTACTGCTTAACTGCTTAAATTGTATTTATCAAAGTGCTTAATATAACTGCAATCGTCTAAGTGTATGCCTGAAGATGGACCATTCAGAACACAGATTTACAACTGCTTTGAGTGCCAAAAAAGCGCTGTATAAAATCCATACCATTTACCATACTCTACTTTCAGTTCACTGCCTCCCTCACTACAATGACTATTGCCCAATGCAATGGCAAAAACAAATTGGCTTAGCTTCTTTGTCAAAGTCCGTCAACAGAGTAAACTCAATGACAGTGGTCTAACTTTATGTAAAGCCTTTGAATTTAAGTAATCCTGCTTTAGGAGAAGAACACAAAAGGCTGAGTGTGTGGGTCATGTGTGCAGATCATATGACCATAAAGTAAAAGTCCCATTCCAGGCTCCAGCTGAGATTATCCTTAATTAGAGGGAATTAACATGACTGGAGTTTAAGGCAAAAATTCAATGGCGTGACTCAAAATTAACAGTAAAACCTAGCGTTATCTAACTCCTGTGAACAATGGTAAAGAAATGCCTCCAGCTGCTTATATAATCACTGATAGCCTGCCTTTTGAGTTTTGGTCTCACTACCTGCAGTACAGCATCCACACATTTAAGGACTGAACTGAGCCAGTCCCAGGTGTTTGCACTAATGAATTTCAAATTCACATTCGATTTCAGAAACACATATTTATGTTTCTTATTCACAAATTGAGCTCTAGGACAGATGGGGTTTTTTTCAACAGAAAAGCCATAAGTTTTAAACGCATTGTATAGTGTTTCAAAACCAAATCCACTTTCCACCTTGAGTTGAAATGCGGAAAATGTTCTTTATTACCAAACATCATTCATTCATTTTCTACCACTTAGTCCCATTAGGGGTTGCGTGTGACTGAAGCCTATCCCAGCAGCTTTGGGCCTGAGGCGGGGTACATCATGGACAGTGGCCAGTTAGTCGCAGGGCTGACATTTAGAGACAAACAATGACAGACAACCATTCTCTCTCACTTTCATTCACTAGGGACACTTTAGAGTTGCCATTTAACCTATACAAGCATGTCTTTGGACGGTGGGAGGAAGCCAGAGTACCCGGAGAGAACCCACGGTAACACGTGGAGGACATGCAGACTCCTCACAGAAAGATCGGAGTCGGCCGAGAATGTTTGAGCCGGCCGGGTTTTGAACTCACGACCTTCTTGCTGTAAGGCAGGAGTGCTAACCACTCTGCCATTCCATATTTTTATTTTTTAAATTAAATTGAAGTATAATAATGAATGACCATTTGTGCATAACAAGTGAATTATATAGATGTAGTTATACTGGTTATACTTGAGCAGATATAAAAAAAAAGTTTAAGTAAAAGCATCTGAAGTAATTTTTCAAGGTGAAGACGTTTCGTCTCTAATTCCAAGAGACTTTATCAATTCTGAGTTTAACTGGTCAGAGAGCTGAGCTTTATCTCTAGAGGGAGGAGCTTTCACTGAAACCAAACCTGATGGACCAGGTTGTTCTGTTCTCACTGTTGTTGGTCATGAACGGGAAGTGTGACTCCTGATGTGGGAGTCGTTAAGGCTCTGAAGAGTCGTTAGTGACACTGCTCCATACATATGCAGAGTCGTTAGTGATCCTGCTACATTCAGTTGAGGAGGTGGCCTCAGATTCATGTTGCCTAGTATTTACAACAGTGTTCTTAAACCTAAAACAAAAGAGCCTCACCTTAGAACAACAAACATAGCACCTGAATAGAACAATGACACTAACGACTCTGCACCTCAGTCCAGATGCTTTTACTTGAAGTGTTTTTAAGACTTTACGGACTTCAGCAGATATACTTTGTACATGAATGTACTAACCACAGCACAAGCTAAGGCAGAATGTCAAAAAACAGTAGTTCTTTTCTTGAAAAATAAATAAACTTATTGAACTTATTTAAAGGTTTTACTAGCCTGCACTCAGTATTTGGTTAATTTGTTACAATGTTACTTCTTTATGTGACTCGGTCTGACGCCTGACCCTATCAGCCGCGAAGGTAGTGCACTGTGTACCTTATTTTTTGGCTGTGGTGGTCGCCATGACAACCGTGCAACGGTTGAAACCAGCTTTGACCGGCACTTATTAACTACAACATTTTGTAGTATATAATCTGAGCCTATATTAATAAAAAAAAGTAATTTATCTCTTAATCCATTGATTATGTTTGTAATAAAAAATGGAGACATAGGACCATCTTGAAGCTGCCAAACATGCCTCACATTTCTAAATTATGTCTCAGACGCAAAACATTAAGATTTCAAGTGTTTACGCAGTGAACCTCTGAGGCCCAACAGAGCCTCTATAATCAGGTCACATTTCTTTAAGCAGCAACTCAAATGTAGGTTAATGCTAGTCAGGACCAAAAGTACATCACACAAGCTAATAAGGTTTATTTAAAATAGTAAAATATCTTCCTTTCAAGGCCATTTCTGATTACAAATTTTTGTGCATTTAGAAAATCCTAATAACATTACAGTTTTAAATCAGCAGGGAGTGCTTTTAAATCTTTACCTTTGTAAAGCCTACTACTTAAGTTCACTTTAGGTAGCCTCATTTAGAACACACTCACCAAGTGCTGACAGTAGGATTGCAATTATAAAACAATCAGTGTCAGGTACAGAAAATCTGAGGAGGACTAACGTCAACTGGCAACATGATTTATAATGTTATAAAAAGTGCTGTGTGCACGCACAACAAACCAAACCAAACATGGATAATGTCTCAAATTGATTAACTTTTTGAAAATGAACTTAGTCAATACTAAACACTCACAGACAGTATTCAGCAACTGCCCTCCACAGCCATATTATAATTTGCATTAAACAGCTGATAAGTTAGCTTATGTAATTTCAATTCAATTAAAATTTGTGTGATCTCTTTTTTCCTTAATTTCCTTTATTCCTGCATCCAGTAGCGGTTTTGGGCACGGGCGAACCGGGCAGCCGCCCGGGGCGTCAATTACATTAGGGGCGGCAGCACGAGCAGATTAATAAAAAAAAAAAAATAAATAAAAAAAATAAAAAATCCTCTGCGTCGCGAAGCGGTTTTTCATCATTTATATCATTTCACTGTGTGTGTAATTGGCAAATTGGCGCTCCCTGCAGCTGCCGGCGCCCCTGCTTGCTGTAAATGACATGTACCATGCACAGAAGCTGTGTGTTGTGAGAGAAGTGTAAAAGTGGGTGGGGCGCGAGGCGCGGGTGATATTTCACCTATGGGTCTCTCTCAAATGGAACGGACAGGGCGGGGAGAGTGGACGGGGATCCACACTATATAATTAATAATAATAGGCTAAAGTCAGTCACACACCTAGACTTTCTTCCAAATAATGCACATTTCATTCATAATGTTATAATACAGGCCTATAGTTCCTGCAAATTAAACTAGGTAATACAAAACAATTATGCGGTCATCAAGGTGAATTGGTTTAGTCTGGGATGGGAAATCTGTTGATTGTCGAGTGCGGCGTACAAATAAACAGAGATGGATTAAAAAAGGTCTAAGCCATCAGGTGCCCAATTTCGGAAAAAAAGAAAAGAAGAAGAGAATGAACGAGCAAAAGATAAAGGTATGCAACTATGTTCTCTCTCTCTGTATGATTACAGTATCCATTTCATGAATAAAGGGCTAATGACGCGTTAATTGGTGGTGGGTATAACTGTTAGTTAGCCTTTTGCTAATGATGCTTGCTATGCTTATACAACAATAATTTGGTTTCAACTCACTCACGAGGTCTAATTTATAATGTTGTACTTTGCAATAAAACTGTTACAAGTTCAGTTATCATTTCTACCTGTTGGTTTAACGTTAGGCCCTGTAAATAACCAACAGCATTTTCAAATCTGTAGGTTAAAGACAAACATTTGCTATTTATTTGCTACACAGTGTGCTAAGTATAGTTTCCTAAGTATAGTTTTACAAGTCCGAACTAAAAGTGTGTCATGCATAGAATTTGAGGCAGTAACTAAAGAGCTAATGGTTCCTCCATGAAAGTTAGAATTAAAATATTCTGAAACCCAAAACGTTTTTGGTGATTAAAAAATAAAATCCCATTGTTTTTGCCTGTACATATAATTTAAAGTCATTTTATTTTTTTAAACAACTGAGTCAATATATATATATATATATATATATTTACCATTTGTTTCTATGCTCTAAATGTTTATGTAACCCTTCTATTATGTTTTGAGTCAATTTGACCCCAGGCTGTTTTAGCTTTATAAAACATTATCCTGTGGTCTTTTGATTTCAAATGCAACTCAATTGCAATTTCAGGGGCACTTCTAAAATATTTTGGAGCATCCTCTGCCACTGGTCAGGATGAGCCAACCACCTCCCCCGCTACACATTGGTCTCCACAAATATCTGATATTGAGAATGAAGACCTCTTTGCCTCTACTTCTTCCCAGCATGAGCTTTCGTGTGTGTGTGTGTGTGTGTGTGTGTGTGTGTGTTGGGGGGGGGGCGCTCAAAAGGGGTCTCGCCCAGGGTGTATTTCAATGTAGAACCGCCACTGCCTGCATCAATTTGAAAGTCAAATAAAAGCATTAAATGAACTTCAAATACAGTTAGCCTCAATAAAAGGCCTTGAATTGGACTTTTTCACTCTGCATTCCAGCAAAACCAAGGAAGTAGATCTAAAGCTCAGAAAGACTGATAATCACTAGATAAAGCTGGTCAGACTGGTGCATTTACATTTGGCTGCATTACAATGGGATTTTAGGCACCAAATTACTGGCAAACTCCTTTAACAGGTAAAATGTAAACATGATGAAAATTAAAGGCCTCTCTCATCTTTTTAAGTGGGAGAACTTGCACAATTGGTGGCTGACTAAATACTTTTTGCCCCATTGTATACAGTTGTGCTCCTACGTTTACATACCCTGGCAGAATTAGTTTTTTTCTGGACATTTTTCAGAGAATATGAATGTGAACACAAAAACTTTTATTTACTCAAAGTTGGGTTGGGTGAAGCCATTTTATGTCAAACAATTGTGTTTATTCTTTTTCAATCAAAATGACAACATAAACTACACAAATGACCCGGATCAAAAGTGTACATACAACAGTTCTTAAAACCATGTATTGCCATCTTTAACATCAATGACAGCTTAAGGTCCTTTGTGGTAGTTGTGGATAAGCCTCTTAATTTTCTCAGATGGTAAAGCTAGCCAATGATCTTGGTAAAAAGCCTACAGTTCCTGTACATTCTTGTTCTGTTGTGCATGTCTTGCAAGTTTAAGATCTCCCCAGAGTTGCTCAATGATATTGAGGTCAGGAAACTGAGATGGACAGTCCAGAACCTTCACTTTCAGGTCAACTTGGCCTTGTGTTTTGGATCATTGTGATGTTGGAACGTGCAAGTACATGACATACGCAGCTTCCGGGGCTGCATATGGTTTCCTGTGCTTTTGTAACTCACACATCACTGATCCAGCTCCATGTTTCACAGTAGGAATGGTGTACCTTTCATCATAGGCCTTGTTGACTCCTCCGTAAATGTAACGTTTATGGTTTGTGGCCAAAGAGTTCAGTTTTGGTCTCATCACTCTAAATTACTCTGTTCCAGATGTTTGAGATGAGGCTTTTGTTTGTGCTGTTTGGTGAATGGTAAGCAGGATGCTTTGTGGTAATGGCTTTCTTCTGGCAACTCGACCATGCAGCCCATTTTTCATCAAGTGCCTCCTTAATGTGCATCTTTAAACAGCCACACCACTTTTTTGTATTGTATTTCAGCTGCCATTTGTGTTTTTTTGTGGTTATTTTTGGTTGTTTTGTGTGTTATTTGTGTTTTTTTTTTTTCTTTGCATGCCGACCAATTTTCCTGGCAGTTGTGGCTTAAATATCTGTTTGTATACCTGACCTTGATTTGATTTCAACAGATTCCCTGATTTTGAACACAACTGATGGCATTCTTAATTTCTTGGATATTTTTTTTAATATCCCTTTCCTGTTTCATACAGTTCAATTACCTTTTCCCGCAGATCCTTTGACAATTTTTTTGCATTCCCCATAATTCAGAATCCGGAAACGTCAATGCAGCACTGGAGACATGCAAGGGTCTGTCAGGAGACCAGAAAAATCACTGACCTTTTATATACACACACTGATAACAAGCAAACAGATCACATGATCTGAGGATGAGAAATTTAAACCTGTTTGTGTCAAAATCACCAGGGTCTTTTGGGTAGTTTCTGTTGTTATTTAAGAATAGTAAACCCAATTGTTTGACAATAAATGGCTTTACCCAACTACTAACTATGATTTTAAAAAAGTGTTTTTGTTAAATCATCATTTATACTCTGTGAAAAATGGCCAAATAAATCACAAATTCTGCCAGGGTATGTATGTATGTGTGTCTGCCAACTGTATTTTCCTAAAAATATTAGGCACACAAACAATTCAACAATTCAAAAGACTTTTTTCACGCAGTCTCTGACAGAAGATCACCCAACTCTGGACAGTTGCTTGACCTAAAAGTGACAATAATTAAAATAATGTAATATGGTATCTTAAAAAGGGCACTATAGAAAGATAGATTACTACACATACACACACAAATACATATATACAAATTCTTTATGTAACAATTTACGCAGATCAACTTATTTTACCATGTTCCACTAAGGCATTAACCCTTGCCTTTTGTTGTCTCCATTTCTTTTGGTTTTCAGAGGACATGTTTAGCAATTCTTGGCAGTTGGGAAAATGCTGTGTGCTTTTACAGTGCAAACATTCTAAAGTGCAAGAGTGCAGTGTTAATGTGCTTTCCCAGGTGACATTATTATTATTATTTTTAGGAAATGTTCTGTGTTACATATTTTTTACAGATTTATTATTATTACATACATTTTATATAGCACTTTTCCGGGGACGCAAAGACGCTTTACATATCAATTATTCATTCACTACACAGTCACACACTAGTGGTGGTAAGCTACATCTGTAGCCATAGCTGCCCTGGGGCAGACATGGCCGCAGCCATTCAGCCCCAACGGACTCTCCGGCCATCACCAAATACATTCACTAAACATTCTTACACATTCATACACCAGTGCCACAGACACTAGAGAAAAGGAGGTTTTAAGTGTCTTGCCCAAGGACACAACAACAGTATGAACTGGGGGGAGAATAGGAATTGAACCGCCTACCTTCCGGTTGAAGGACAACCGCTCTACTACTGAGCCACTGCCCTGAAAAAGCAACCTAACAGCAGAAGCCTACAGAACTGTGTAAGTGTGATATTGTGTGTTATTGCTGAGAAATCACTCTTTGTTTACTACAAATTTGTCACGTGGTTACGTGGTAGTCGTGTTTAATATAATTTTTTCTCGGGCTAGTTTGGTTGGTTTGTTTGCGTGTCATCTGGAGGCGTGTTCTGCTGAATTCAATTACTTCAATCAGACGGGTATTTGACAATATCTATTGTCACAAAAATCATCTGTATCATGCCGAAGGCAACACAATGCTAATAATCTGCATGTTATATCACTGTCCATAACTGCCCCTCCTACTTTCTCAATAGGCTTGTGGAACTGCCAGCCTGCAACAAAGCTGATTTTATTAAAGTGTTTGTTAAACATTCTGGTCTTTCAATTATAGCACTTACAGAAACATGGATCAAACCAGAGGACTCTGCCACTCTCGCTGCCCTCTCCCATAATCACACTTTCTCCCACAGTCCTCGCCTCACAGGAAGGGACTGGCCTACTTATCCCTGCTGACAGGAAGTTCAAACCGCTAGCACCCTTGTGTAGCAACAGCTTTTTCGAGTTTCATGCTTTTACTATCACCCACCCTGCTAAAAGATATTTTGCTATTATCTGTCACCCCTTCAGGTCAGCTTAAATATTTCTTGGAGGAGGTGTGGTCAGGAGACTAACAGATAATATCCTGCACTTCCTAAGACACCTAAATGGTTCTGGGCGCCCTCTTGAACGAGGAAAGGGCCCTCTGAGAAGCCATCAGCCACCAAATGAAAAAAGCAATCCTGACTCTCCAGCCAAGGATCCCCCTCTAACATAACACCATCAACACCGACACCACTGTCACGGACCCCCCATTAGGACCCTGGAACCCCTCCAGGAACATCAACACGTTCAGCAGGCCTCACCATCTCTGTCCCATCCACGGATTCACCAATGGGATTTCCAGAATTGTTACATTTCAGGTGTTTTAAATCTTGCCATTGGTCCTGATGAAGTTAAAGTGATGAGGAACGATCATTCTGTCAAGGCAGAGAAGGGAATGCCGAATAGAAAAATGAAAATGGCGTAAATATGTGGTTCTTAATTCATTATGAGGAACACATTAACAGATTAACAAAGCCTCCAGCTCCATTTCCTCCAGAATTAGTTTCCACCACTAAATGTAATAAGTTTGCATTGCTGCCTCGATGTTATACCCACTAGATTTCTCAGATCAGTACTAAGCAGTTTGTTACCACAACTCACTGATATAGTCAATAATTCCTTACAGTTTGGAACATTTCCAAGGGCCTCAAAAGCTGTCATCAAGCCTCTTCTAAAGAAGAGCAGTCTTGATGCTACAGTGCTCAACAACTATTGGCCCACATCAAACCTGCCAATCTAGAGGAAGTCATAAAAAATGTGACTTTTTATTTCTTAACAACTGCTTTGATCCTTTTCAGTCAGGATTCAGGCCCCATCACAGACTGAGACTGCACTTATCAAAGTCACAAATGACATCCGTCTGAACACTGACGCGGGCAAAGTCTCTGTCTTAGTTCTGTTGGACTTGAGTGCTGCGTTTGATACAGTGGACCATGGAATCCTGTCACAAAGATTAGAGGAATGGGTAGGCATCTTTGGAATTACCCTTAAATGGTTTCAGTCCTATCTTGAAGACAGGAAGTACTTTGTTTCGGTTGGTAACTGTATCAGAA